>JASCZW010001643.1:0-98532 GCA_034211315.2 Aedes japonicus | reverse complement strand
TTCAAATGTAATCGTAAGATACATCACAAAGGTTGAAATACATCGATTACATAATATTGCTGGGGGCGACCCCGGCGTATTGGCTAACATCCATACCTCTCACGCCTAAGTCACGAGTTCGAATCTCACCCCGGAGAAGTTACGAAAATGCCCAAAAGTGGTGTTTGACTGACTACGACGGGAGATGAACCAGCCCGAAGCTGAAAATCTTGATAATCAAGAAGAAAAAAACATAATATTGCTTGGCTAATTTTAAGAAAACTTGTTAGAAATTTGTAAAACAAAATCCAATGAGTAAACATCTCATGACTCCATGATGATATGATAATGACAAGAAAGCTCATGATAGTTCGTTTTTACTCGTGCCAGTGTCATTTGATGGCCGTGAGATTTGCCAGCTCTGCTCTTAAGGCCGGCGCACAATAGCGCGTCCCGCGTCGCGTCACGTCAGCTGTCAACGCCAGCGTTTGGTACTAAAAAGCGCACATGACGCACAGGACGCTATAGACCACACAATACAGCATGAACCAAGCGTCCGCTTGAATCATTTGTTCTGTTTTGAATGTGAACTGATAATTTATTTTTCAATTATTTAAATTGTATGTCAATATTTTCAATATGTTAATAATGTCTGCTTTTTTGCAAGGGTTTTTGAAACACAAATCGGAGACAAATAAACGAAACTATTCTTACTCAATCGTGCAAGCATTTAAATATAAACTACCCATCAAAAGAATAAAATCGCTTCAATATGTACAGACGTTCGCAAACTAGCAAACTATTTAACTGAAATGTTTTTACCCTTCTTAAGTGATGACATTCGTCATACAATTTTTAGCCGAATTTAAATCTTAACAAGCTGAGTTCCTTATTTCACTTCACCTAGTTCAAAGCAGCCTGAGCAAAATGAGTGACTTGTGCAGATTACTTGAAGACATGATTTGACGGAACATTTTTATTTTAAGTAGATGAGTAGCTGAGGCAAATGTGGAATTGCGGGGTTTGAGAGCTACCATCAAACTCTAGTCCAAATTACTTCAAACTAGCAACAACAAAACATATTTGTTGTTAGTAATGTTATAGTACGTTCACACTACAGCTTATATTACGTGATATGGTATAATACGTATATTATAGTACGTTCACACTACAGCTTATATTACGTGATACAGAGTATACGTTATATTACGTATCTTGATATCAAATGACATGAACATTATTACCAGTGAAAACTAGATGTATAGTTGCTGATATCAAGATACTCTATATCACGTAATACCCCGTTCACACTACTGCTTATATTACTTGATATAGAGATATTAGCAACTATACATCTAGTTTTCCCTGGAAATAATGTACATGTCATTTGATATCAAGATACTCTACACATATAAAAAGAAACATTGAATTTTATGTGTTTTCTAATGCACATAAATGGAATGCTAGATTTGGAAGAAATTAATGGGATATTTCATGTAAATTTAGGTCAGATAACGCCTGCATCTATCCTTTTGTATGACAGATTACAAACATGTTTGTATGTTGTATGGATGATTGCATACAACTTCGCTGTTTACACCTCCTATAGGTTGAAATTAAATGAGAGGAAATTTTACGCGCTTGTTAAAATTAATTATTTTTTTCTGTGTATATCACGTAATATAAGCAGAGGTGTGAACGTACTATTAGAGTATCTTGATATAAAATGCCGTGAACATTATTTCCAGTGAAAACTAAATGTATAAATGCTGATATCAAGAAAGTCTATTTAACGTAATATAAGTTGTAGCAACAATCAATATGCAACTAGCAATTTGAAATTGGTTCATGGTTGTTGAACCCCTAGGTTCAAAGTACACCCTGCAATCTGCACCTAGCAATAATTCTTGCGCTTTTCTGTACCTTTTGAGTACTAGTATCTTTGTTGTTGTTTTGATTCGCAATGTTATTTTCACACAATACTTAAGGGTTCGTGTGAGTTACGTTATTAGGGGCGAATCATTAAGCTTGGGACCGGTGTGCTAGTACTTCCAGAGCCAAAAAATATATTAATTTTTCTCATGAGTATCCACCCGCTGATTGTAGCAACAATCAATATGCAACTAGCGATTTGAAATTGGTTCACTGTTGTAGAACCCCTTGGTCTGAAGTACACCTTGAAGCCAGCACCTTGCTATACACATTTGCGCCTTTGTTTTGATTTTCTGTGTTATTTTGACAGAATATTTCACACTCCTGTGAGTTCATTATTAGGGGCGCATGTGCTAGTACTGACTGAGCCAAGAAAAAATCGTATTTGTTTGGGACCTTCTGGTCTTAGAGATAGTCTATGGTTGTAGTGTGAGCGGGGTGTTAGGATTCTGAAGCATCGTCATATAATTGCTTGCTTTGTTTGAAATTAATTTGTTAAGACTGACAAAGACGCCTTCAAATACTTTAATTTACATTTCTTAATTTTTGTAATCTGATATGTTGAATATTCAGGAACAACCTGAGGATAAAGAACCAACAAGGAAACTCAACCAAGAGTAAATTTATAAGTGCGCAGAAAGAGTTGTTTCTAGATTTATCTATCCTTCTTATCTGCCACTTTCAGACTATATTTCTATATATGTTAATTCATTATAATTGTGATGAAACTAATCACTAAAATTTCTAATAGTATATGCTTGAATAAAATTTTAACATTACATGTATGACCAGCATCTCACTCACTCTTACTCACTCAAAAGTCAGCATATGTTATATTATACCGATACAAAACATACAATCCAGCAAAGCTAAAAGTAACATTTACAGAAATTTTACAGAGTTTTTTTATAGGGCTGAGCTTTTAATTTAATTTTTTTATTCCAGCAATCATGAGAAAGAATATATGAACACAATCAACATGATTAGTTCTCAAATTTGAATGCAAATTAAGTATAGTATTTTTTATGATTTTTATTAGATTTTGACCACAGACACTCAAATTTCTTGATTTTCACAATTTAAGTGCTTTTAGATTACATTTTCAGTAGCATTGAATTCAAACTTCACATGCACCCGAACCCTGCACCGCGCGTCAATTTTGAATTTTCTCAAAACCAAAGCGTCACAGTAGCCGTACGTGGGACAACGCTGGTACTTTAGAAAAATTTTGGCATTTTAGCATAACAACGCGACGCGCTATTGTGACGCCTTTTATGAGAAGTGCTAATCTCAAAATGAAACGTCAACGCGACGTGACGTGGGACGCGCTATTGTCTGCATCCCTTTATTGATAGCTCACACGCACTTCTTTATTTACTGCTTTGAAGAAGGATTATTTACCTACGACTAAGTGAAGTTTGAAGCAATATTTCATTGTTTTATTTTCTACAATTAAAACCATTTTTAAATGATTTATTACACAATTTGAAAAAAAAAAAGTTGATTAGTGCTGAACACGAAATTATTGCAATTAATTATTATTGCAGTTCATTTACTATAAAATCTTATTTATTTATCGGATCAAGGCAAATTTCCAGGACATTTTTTTTTACAGTTTATTGTTTACAACTTATGACAGTTTCACTTCACGCCATCCATAAGCAATGACGATTATACAAGGTACGGGCCACCAGACTTAACGGTATTCGTGAGATGTGGATATGTCTAGTGGTATTTGTGTTTCCTCACAATTTTTATCTATTTACACGACACAGCTGTTTATGGTGATGTCGAAGTATCAGTTCACAGTATGGAATGTTATGGTAGTTTGACGTCGGCGATCGCTTGCCGAGCAATGTTTACTATATTTTTGCTTCCAACACAAGTAAACTGCCTGATGGGCTGGACCTTACATAATCGTCATTGATCCATAAGAGCTTATACAGTCGTATCAGGCTAACTTTTTTCCATTTTTGATCCACACTTATGCATGTTATTTGCATTCTTTTCTTTTTCTTTGATTCTTCTGAGTTCCCGCTTCCTTATGACCCAATAAGTTTCCATTGGACGTAGTTCAGGGCAGTTTGGTGGATTAATTTCTTTGGGGACCGGATGCATAGAATTTGTCTCATATCATTCCAGCACGCTTCAAAAATAGTGGCATGAAACTAAATCCAGCTAAAATAGCAGCACAATGCTCCAAAAATGACAACAGATGTTTTTGGAGACATTCAGTCTAGTAAATTTTGCCATTTATGATGGCGAAGAACTCTCAATTGCTTTTCACATGTGCAAATGCCTGCCAAATGAGGTATTTCTATGCGAATGTTGTCATTTGATTTTTTTAAACGATCATTAACTTTGATATTATTTTTCCGGTGTAAAACTCCTGCCTTAGCACTTGTTGGAGGTCGGATTTGACGAATGTTTTGCCATCCATCACACAACAACTTTATTTGGTCAACATTTTCATGTAGAGCCAACTAGCACGGGCCAAGGCAATAGTGCTGTATTTTATTGCGGTTTGGGAAGTCTTAGACCTTGTATGCACGTAATTTAGCTCTTGGATCGACTTTTTGAACGTAATTTTGCGAAACGCCGATTTTTTTGGCAACATCATGTGTTGAAATGTAGGGATTTTTGGTGAAATTACTCTTAACATTTTCCTCTGTCATCCTACATGCTGTTCCCATCGGTTTCCTTCCTGCTTCGCGCTTGTGATCCAAAGTCAACCGATCCTTGAACTTTTTTCTTGAGACGGTTGAATTACAGATTTGCAGCATTTTTCCCGAAGCACGACAGGACGGTTCTAGATTTTCCATGTAAGTGTACACACATTTTTGTCGCGTCTTCACTTGACTCACTTTCATCTTAACCGCAACAAACCACACAACTATGCAAATTACAGGATGTAAACCATACACTTCAAAGAGAAACTGTGCAAAATTTGGTTAATTTCTGTTCAGTTCGAGAAAAAGTTATAGCCAGTTTTAAGTGTCGGAAGAATTTCGTGTTCGCCCTTTACGATCTACAATGAAATTGATCTGCCATTTAATTCTGTTTGTTGGTGTTTAATGAGTATCTGGATAAGCTACAACCGTTTAAAAGTTGAAAAATGTTCATAAAGACATTTATTCACAAATTACATTGTCTTTGATCCCAATATCAACTAATGAGTTGATATTTTTCACAGAGAATACTGGGGTATTAAGACAATATAGTATACTATTATAATACATACTATTATCGGCAACCGGTATTCCAACCTCTAATTCTATTTATTTTCCTATTAAAGCACTTAAGTGAATTTATTCATGTGACAATTTGGTTTTTTAACAAAATTTTATTACCTTCCAAGTAGTGAACCATTTCGTAAAGCCAAATTTTTCTTCAAATGAACCACTTGTACTCGAAAATGTTTCTGTTTTATTGTTGCCTATAGAAGAAAAAAAAATAAAACGCCGTTCAAATAGAAAAATAGCTAACTAAAAAAGAGGCTTCCAAGAACATTTACATCTGAATATTTCTTAGATTATAATAGAATCACGGAACAAATAAATGCATACAAACAAAAACCTTGGATGTGTGAATGGCACAACGAAAACACTCTTAAAAAGTTGCAGTCTGTTAAGCTTGTTATCCTCTCCCTAATGGAACAGTCTAATGGACACTTTTACGACTAGCTGTTTTAATTTTAATATACGATTGTAATTGTTTGATAGCAAAATATTTTATTATTGAAAAATGCTGAATAAATAAGAAAATAAATACTCGTTGGAAATCACTATATAAATTAGTTTAGTTATTAGGTAGGTAAAAATAACAAGCAGACCAAGTACCATTTATTTGTTTTGATAAATGTTAAATGCTTCAAAATACATAAAAGTTCATATTTTGCATCTGCATTATGTCAGACAACCAAGCTGCTTTAAATGCACTAAAATCATTGTCTTGTCTTTACTAAGTCAAATCATGTTGGGTTCCAGGCCATTGGGGAATAGAATAGATGGAAACGAAAGAATCGATGGACTAGTTTGACTTGGATTAGCTTACCAGTTTGTAGGACCAAAATCATTTTTTTTCTTGCTCTTCTTCTCCTCTTAGTTTGGAGCTGAAAGCTTGACAATCTTTGAAAGTGAAGAAAAACTGGTTTATATGACTTGCAAAATACTGTCTTAACAAGATCATAGCCTGGGCTTATGATGATTAATATCAAATATGCATTTATGATATATTCAATATACAGCAACAACCTACTAACTTGAATAGTTAAAACATCAGAGAACCATTTAAGTTTTGCTTTTAGTATGTAATATTGAATATTTCAGCTGCCAATAGCTTCTAAAATGTCTTTTACCATGTTAAGATTAGTAGATCGAGGAGTATGATGAAGTTTTACTTAAACTGTAGTGTGACCAACCAACAGTTGGAGTATAATATGTCCATGCTTTAAGCCTGATTTTTATTATAATTAAATGAATGCATATGGCTCTTTCCATGTTGGTAATTAGGATAGTGGATAAGTTTAAGGGGATTTTTATCATTCAGACATGTCTGTTTAATCCAGTGTTACAAACCTGGTTAACCGTGAACCGTGAATACTTTTCTGATGCCGATAGAAATTAGTTCTACTGATGGTTTAGATTCTATTTGTTGCATGATAATTATCAAATTTATATTATGTTCATAGGCTGCATTATTTCAATTTAACCCGAAGAGGTTTTCCCTAATCGAAATGATAATTATTTATGTCTCACATTATAGCATAAATGTATACGATCTAACAATTCGGATTACATGGGGAGATATCGTTACTTTTTGCTAATAAGAAAATTACACATTTGCAAGTAAAGAAGAGTCTTCCTTTTCATAAGTACTTCCTCAGGGTCGTGCACACATCTGACGATTTGTTTATTCACATTTGTTGGCTCCTATAAATCGAAAAATCGTAGAAATTAACCATTTCTGATTAAAGTCTGTTCAAATCTGTTTTTTTTTTCAAATTACATTAGATTAGATATTATTTTTTTAGCTGTTCAGTATAAGCCGGTTTAAAAGCAAATCTGTTTTTTGATAAATCATGTTTAAGTTTAATAAGCAAGTTATCATAAAGATAAAACGAATACGTGGTCTAGCGTACGATGAAGCCGGTGAAGCTTAGTCATGTTATTCGGACTTGACCATTGTACGGCTGCCACATTAATTTCTAGATGAAGCTTTTGATCATGTTAGTGATTTGCTTGGTGTTGGCCATCTTATTGAGCATGTACTTGGAGCTCATTTACTGCCTCATATAAGTATGGTTCATCTAGACTTGACTTTTGACAAATGATCAACTGAAACGTAAAGTTTTGCTTAGTGACATGCTAAAAAACCAAGGTATAACAGTGGACTGATTCTGTATGATAACTTCAAAATTCAACGATGAGGTCACACTACGCGATGCTTGCATTAAATAAGCTCAGTGATTTTTCGTGCAATTATACTGCCGCCTAGAGGTAGGTCCACCGGTGAATCGTCGAGTAGGCTATGCACAGAAAAACATTGACAGATCTATGAATTCGATTACGGTAGTCATGGCGAAAGCAGTGAAGCAACTACATACGTTCGATAGTGGCAAGGACGTGAAGTACATAATCCACACGAAGTTTTCGAAGAAGGCCCTCTTGTGACTGGCAATCTTTCATCAAGAGACACCACCCAAAGGACGATGTCGTGATCTGCTTGGATCTGGCTTTGGCTGATTACGCAAAGCGATCGCTGGAGAAGATGGAGTGTTTGAACGCTAACGTCTCGCCATGCTTCAGCTGCGCCCAATTCCAAATTTATAGGCAAACCAGAAGCGGTGGTTCTAGGGTATGTATCCCTTAACTCAGCCTATTATGCAATGATTGATAACATTTTTTATTATAACTCATAAAGTTTTTAAGCTGTATGCAAGATTCAACTACTGAGACACTTGCTAAGATAAGTTCGATAAGACATTTGGTAGTTTATATCTCGAAAAGTTACACAACTCTTCTTATAAAGTCAGATATATTCGAGGGATATGGAATTAATGTTGTTCGGTAGGCACCAAATCGGGTCTATTCATGCATGCAATTTCGTCCCATTCGATGGATTTATTGCTAAATCCAGTCTTTGTACGGTTTTTTTCGAATTTTATGAATTAAGGCATTGCTTACGGTATTCGATTTACTTAATACCACATTTCACAAAACAAACTAAAGTAAAACTGCCTCGAAACACTTGAGTGATGTTCATATATGATTTATCAGCCATTCAATAATGAAAACATTATAATTCACTACACAAAGATTTTGTTCCTTCGGTTTGTATTTAGACGAGCCACTTAAATATAAACAACCGCAAATTCATGCATTTCTACTTGTAATTTTACCAATAACAACGTTTTTACTACGTTATTGAAGCAACAGGCCATAGTTGGGAACATATGAAAAAATATGTCCCCAACACTAGGTCTACGGTTTTCTTGTAAAATCATTGTTATTTTAGCTATGTGAACAGTAAATTTGTAACGTGTAACTATTTTCTGCACATCCAGACTGCATTACTTGCTTTATCGATTCAATTAAGCCCAACTTAGATCCCTTGAAGATCGTGTAGATCATCTGTTCAGCTTAACCAGTGAAATCATGATGCCCCAAAAGTTCAAGAAATCGAAAACTACGCGGAAACGAACAATTATAAGTTGATGAATTTCGTCTCAGTTGCTTTGGATTACATCGGTCATTCTAATAGCAACATGATTTGGTTGATTATCGCTAAATTAATGACACATCTGGTACAAAGGCCGAATGAAGGAGCTCGGCTAACATTACATCCCCTTACCTTATTTGAACAATTTCGCGCTGAAGTTCTGAACAGAAATATAAATAAGGTTACCAGAGAGTTGAGGAATATGCCAATATCTTTTATCTCTACGGCTATGGCCAAGGTTCTGACGAACTGCCCGGCCATGTTTATAAAATCATGAATTAATACAGGAATCAACGAGAATTTGATGAGTTTTGATATCTTTAAACGTTTTTTCACATTCATCCGAAAAATTTCATTTGTTTTTAATGCAAGCGTTAGTTGTAGTTCAGAAGCGGACCAAAGCGTGAGAAATTATTAATTAATTGGGAATGGAAAATAAACAATCTCATTTACTGGTATGGAATCTTCTATCGACACCCCCTCACTAATCTATTGTCAAATTGACAACATTGCCCAAGTTGGCAGTCTTGTGTGATCATTTGATTCGTGGAGGCGTGAGGTAGAAACTTGCGAGTACCAGAAGTCGGTTGCATCCTCCTTCCAGGTTGTCAACTTACCGTTTAATGCCCTGTTACTGTTTTAAACCATTATACATTCAAAAACAATGAGCTTTATTTGGGATCTGTGCCACACAAGAACAGCAAGAGTTGAAGAACCTGTGTAAAATCAATGTATGGCTATGGGATGTTATGGGATATATGGTATAAATTTGGCGTAATTCAACAAATCTACGACGACTTTTAACTAATCAACAAAAATCTTTCTATTATGCCGTAATTAATCAAAATTTACGATTTCCTTTACTGATAGCATCTCAATATAACCAAATTTGATCCACGGCATTCAAACGCAAAAAAAAGGTGATTTTATAAGTTAATATGCAATATGAATCGGTGGTAGTGAATTTTGTGATTTAAATATCTAAATGAATGTATGAGTAGATAAACCTATCATATTATATACGACAATCATATGTTAATTTATATATTCGGGATCTTGTGAAATCGATAGAAAATGAGCAAAAATCATTTCAGGCACAAATAAGTTCCGCATGAAAAAAAGACTGTATCTTCCACGAAAACACAAATGATTTTAATGTTTCTTTGTTATTTTGGTTCTTATGTTTCATTGTTGATGTGTACATATTTAAATTTCGATTCTATCGCATTTAGCTTTAATTATTGCCCTTAGTCTATTTGGAAAGGAATTACAAGCGGCACGCACCTGATTTTCGGGGATTTCATCCCATATCTTCTGTATGGTAGGTTTGAATGTTCCAATACCCATTGGTTTGAGATCTCAAAAGTGAGCTTCCATGATTCCTCTAGAGAAATCCTGAGGATTTGCATCTGACGAAGAAGCTGGACATAATTCCTTAGGGATGAAATCTAGCAAATTCTTGGTGCACCATGCTTGGGTAATCTTTGCTCCTTGAGACGGCGCAGAATACTGTTTGCGGTTATCGAACATCGTTGAAGTATGGTTCTTCGAATGCTTTTCCAAGACCTCTTTGACGTTGATTTTTACACCCTTAATAATGAAAAGCAGTGGTAGACGACCTTCCGCAGAAATCACTCCCCAAACCATGACCGAAGTATGATTTTGGAAATTTTGAACTGCGAGCATTGAAGAAGGGATATCCTGAATACTCGCTGCATAGACCATGTCATATAGAGCGTTGAAACATTGCTGCAATACGAAATTTTCTTCATCCGAGAACACAATGATGGAATCACCGTGCCGACTCTCAAATGACTCGGTTCTTCTTGTTGGCTTCCGAAAGTCCATGAATTCTTGTACGGCACCAATCTCAAGTCCTCATTGAGAACTGATCTGAAAGTTTTGCTGGAGACAAGGATTTCGGCGAATTCACTCACGCACCACCTTTACAAGCCTTTTGGTACGAACACTGCGAGAACGACCTGGTTTTTGTCTTTTGATCGATGGTTCCCCTCGTCCTCCATCTTCTCAACGTCCGGTCGCCAAATGCAACTGCAAAATCCGTTGTCATTTGAAATCCATATTTTTCTTAGGCACTTCCTGTCGACGGAATCTAGCGAACACTAGTTTGTTTAGTCCCTCTTTAATATGCTGACAACCAGATGGTCCCTGCGACGGCTAGAAGAATTTCAACTGAAACAAAATACTCGTCACTTATTTGGGCCTACCCTGTATATAGGTTTTTTTTAAATGATTTGTTAAATTTTGAGAAACATTGCTGACAATACAATGTCTAAGCTATAATGGAAGAAAATTATGTTAATGGAAAATTTAGAGGATGAGCCGAAGTTGCATCTATGAATTGACTCAACTTGGAGCCTAAAAACCGTTTTTACATCCTTATCACTTGAATATTTTGGCCTTCAAATGTGAGTTTTGTTAGAATGTTTGTGAAGCATTATAACGAAAATTAAGTTTATTAAGATTATCTAAGCAAGCATTTGAATGTCGCTTGTAGCTCTATTATGTGTTGAGTTAAAATTTTAAAAAATAAATGAGACCAACCATAGCATTGTAAGCTGAGTAATGAGACAATTGTAAACAAAAAGTTGGTATGATTGAATCGAATTTCGTTAATATTCACATCGAGCTTCAATAGTCCTCAATGACCCCTATAAACTCATATAAATTTAAATTGTCCTAAAACGAGTCTCAAGTCTTACAATTTGAAGTACTATATTTTCAATATTGATTTAAAAATTCCAAAACTCTGATAACTCTTCGTAAAAACATTGAAAGAATGACGTGGCATTGAAGAGTATCAACGCTAGTTTCAAAACTTTCACCGGCTAAAATTTACTTGGTTAAATATCAATCCCAACCAACCCATCGTTTGGAGAAATCTTAAATTTTCATCCCAAAAAACCAAAAAATTTCGTCCAAAACCCGGATTTTATTAGAACCTACGACGTACCGCCCTTTTACTCCACGACTTTCAACACTCCCATTCCAATACCACGACCGGAGAGCGCAAAGGATGGAAAGGAAAATAAACTAGCGAAACAGATTATTACACTCATCAAGACAAACAGTTAAAATTGAATATTATTATTAAGATAATTGGTGCTTATCTTTCTCCTGATGCACGGGGTGATAGTTGGCTCGCCGTGCGCTTGGCTTCGGCCCAACAACTGGCAGTAGTGATTGAAGCTGAAATAGTAAATCTTGAATCGCGCGCGCACACTCCACCCCCACGGCCATCCTAGCGAGCACTATTTATGTGCACACAACCACCACCAGCACTAGGCAAAAGCCGTCAAACTGGGTGCAATGCGGTAGATTTATTACAATGAGCTCCTCGATGAACCCCTCCAGAAAGGCTTCGTCCATTCAGTAAACGCAGGCATTCAATTACAAATTGTGCGCACATTGAGCCTGGAAGCAGCAGCATCGGGAGCGCCACCTTCGCTTCCAACCATCAGTCAGCCAGTCCGCTAGTGAACCAGTCCTGCCATCAGTCAAGATGACGATGGATTTCGAAACGGCACAGATGGTATGGTGGAAGCTTATCCATCTTGGTCTAGCTGCAACCGAGGGTTTGCAAGAGATGAATCTGTGATGCATTGCAAGCACCCGCGCACCGCCTGGAGCAGTAGCTTGAAATGCAAAACCTCAAATTATCTATCTGCCCGAAGTGGTTGTGTGCAGGAACTACGACTGGGTTGAGAAGATTGTGGGCATGCCTGAATGACTGATCCCCTTCCATCCGTCAGTGGGGATGTTGAGAGGGATGTTCGACTGTAAGGTGCATTTAGTTAAACGGCGCAACAATGTTGCACTATTTACAGACAATATTCAGCTGATAAGTTCGGTTTGATTCTTTACAATATGAAGCTTCAAGTTTTTCTTCTAAAATCGCATCGCATCTTGTTTTTGTCCGAATAAACCTTCAAGTCCACACACCGCCTGCGTGGATTTAGATGCCCAGTAGGCTACGAACCCACACCGCATGACTTCATCCGCCTGCTATTGCTCCCGTTTCTGTGCGCCGTTGGTTGTACTAAATCTTCCAATGGGCTGCAACTCAGCGGGGGGGCACCGAAATGACCACCGCCATTAGCAACTTTCCTGCTGTTGCTACACTGCACACCGCCGAGCATGCATTTGAAGCGAAATTTGAACTATGTCTGTACGGACCCGTTTTTCATTGAGTAATTTGTGGTGTGCACGCTTTCCTGAACCACCACGCGCTCCCAGGATGATGATATGCTCGGGCACTTACTCAACTAACGAATAGTAGCAGCAAAAACAAAAAGTGCCCCACTATTTTTCTTCGCGCACGGGCAGCAGAAGCATAATTACTGTGCATACACAATCAACATAAAAAATGGGCTTCGGTGGCTGATGAGCAGCCACGGCTCTGCCCTCTCGGCTGCAGCAAACAAATGTCTTGGAGCGTGCTGCACCCGATCAATGCAATGCAATTGCACTGTTTCTGCTCCTGTGTTGAAAGGTGCGCGCCTGCGCAAAGAGAATGTTTATCCATGTTCAAATTAATGGTGCGAGGCATTCGCTGTAGCACGCTTCCGTAGCACGACGCCGATGACGATGAAGAGGATGATGATAACAGGACCTTTGATTCGGTAGATGAGCACCATCTGACTCGGGATTAGTCCGAGTTTATGCTCTATGATCATAGTTTTATGAATTGTTTGCGGTAGTTCTGGGGCATTACCCCGGATGAATAATAACAGCTGCTTGCGTTCAGTGAAGGAGTACTTGGTAAACTTCATTTACGTGGAAGCGCTTTCGAATATTCTATTTTACATTTTAAGTTTAATGATTAAAGGGCAAAAACCTTGCAGTGGGTGTACTTTGAATGTTTTTGTTATAAACATCACAATAATCAATCGTTTGAGCTAGGTCGCTGAATTGCTAATGAAGGTTCATTTCATCTCTGATTTTTTTTATTAATTTCTTCAAACCATTAAAAAGACTATTTTATTGTTACCATGAGAAACAGCTCGAAAGTTTGTTTGGTAAGTTTATTCGACAAAACAGATTGATTTCCAGAATCCAATTTTCCGAAAGACATTTCGCTCCTTTGATAGGATGCCAATAATTCTTAAGATTTTTTTGATTATTCCAAGTTCCTTGAGAAATGCTAAGGGTGAACCAGAAAAATTAAGTCATGAAAACAACCCAAATCAATTTGCAGAGCCAAACTGTACAATTTATTTTAGTTTGGATACTTAAGGTAATATTAAACAGTCCGTTTTTACCTCTGTTGCATCAAAAGAATGATCGCTTGAAAATTCAACTGTCTGTCGCATGAAGAAGGGCCAAGTCTTATACACCAATCAACTCCCAGCCCAGTTTTATTCCAGTCGTATAGCACTCCTCCCGGCTTTGTTGATATAACGAAATTCAAAACTGTTGACTTCCAACATCTCCTCTGTACTTTTTTAAGCCAAAATTTGTACAGAGTGGCCCAATTTATAGATGGTTGTAAGAACAAGTTGATAAAACCTTAATAAGACCATAAAGATTTTGAAAATGTGCTAGAGAGAGAGATGTTATGACCACTTGAGAACCTCCATAAAACGTGTTGGCTGCCACGATAACCAGCATACGGCCAAATAGCCACAATAGCTATCAAGCTTTACTGTGATATCGTGGTTGGATTTTGTTGTTCTGCTTTGTTCGATTCTTCGCTCTTCCGACTCATTTAGCAGGAAATAATATAAATTATAGAAAAGTTCAAGTGTTGCGGGAAATTTTGTTCATGAGCAACATATACAAAATAATATTTTAACAGCGAAT
The DNA here is from genome assembly GCA_034211315.2 of Aedes japonicus. Taxonomy (NCBI): domain Eukaryota; kingdom Metazoa; phylum Arthropoda; class Insecta; order Diptera; family Culicidae; genus Aedes; species Aedes japonicus. The sequence goes on along the minus strand of JASCZW010001643.1, from coordinate 84,078 downwards.
CAGACTCCAAATCATATGCGCATTGAATTTTATGGTGAATACTAGCTGAGCTCGTTGCAAGCGATGCTATGCTTGCAACTAAATGAATGAAAATTTATTAGAACTGGCGCGTTTATGGTTGTTTTTCGGAAAAAGTTTTTTTTTAATATTTTCGTTTGCAAATATGTGACTTCGAAAAAGTTTTATGTTTTTACTTTGTAAATGTTTTTATTTTTGTCAACGTACCTGTGTTGAATAAATTTATCGAACTTAACGTTATCGTTTTTAGAGTGCAATTTCTTAACTTTTTTTCGATAGTACCTGCACTGAAAGAAAAAATGCGTCCTAATATTTTGGCTGACTACGCCAGTTTTTAAAACTACTATGGCAATCAACAGTAACTTTCGGATAAACAACCGCATTTTCATGAAAACTATCATAAATTTTATAAGGTAATAGTATTGTCTACTGCAATGTTGACATACCAGTGAATTATCACAGTTGAACTAAGCAAAACAATTTTCTGCAAAATACGTAGGTTTGTTTTTTAAATATAACCCTAGGATCGGTAGCTTCTACCATGGTTTTTCTTACTGTGTAGAAGTATTTTTATCTTCAAACTACGCCGTATTCTGCCAGTTTAATCGTAATTTTCTCATGCATTACCTTAGATTAACTTCTTGTGCATAATACAGCTCTAAAAGTAGCTGAAGCATCCCTCTTTTTTTGTCTGAATAGGGGTTCAAACTTCTATCAGAACATGCTTCTAACGCGAGAAATACACATTTGATTGTCACGATATGAGCCGAAATCTAATGTGCCTTGGAAGTTATGCGAGTTTACAGCAACAAAAATAAAATTACAACAAATATATTCGGCAAATTCACCATGAATTTCCTGAAATTTTATGGAATTCAATAACGTTAGCTAAAAATATGCCGAAAATTTCTACGATCTACAGTTGATTTGCATTACATATAAAATTATTGCATTTATTTTTACACATTTCAATTATGTCAATTAATTCAATTTTACAATTAATTCAATATATTAATATGGCGATTGGAAAAAACACAGTTTTGCCAAAAAGCCAATTCACCTTCGCAGTAACTACTATAAAACTATGCTACCGTTTAATGCATTTACTGGAGGCAAAATGGTTTCAAAATGCTTTTTCAACTGATCGTAATAAGATAATATGAATGAGTCCTAAAGCGACATTTCAAAACAGAATGTCACGAGTTCATAAAGTCAAAATAAAACCTTTGATAGGAGTAACAGGAATCTAAGAAAACAAGGTTTGAAGATTGTTGTAAAGAAGCTGTGTAGGTTCTCATAAACCTGACTAAAATATGAAACCTATTGAAACCTCTTGGTGCCATAATAAAACCAAATTGATTTCTAGTTGCTTTCATAAAACATTAACAAAACTTAATATAGCTGGATGGTTTTGGCAATGCTACTTGGGCTCAGCTCTGTAAACTGAACGCATGTCACAGTATTTTTTAAGTTGTGTTACCCGTGTTAAGCTCTCTTGGTTGCAAATGATTGCTACAGTAATTTCAAAGAACGCTATTGATTTTTGCTCGAATCGGTCAAGCGATTCCGGAGACATCTCATTCCGGTGATAACCGGTCGTTAGTCTATAACTTGCAACAATCTCAAAAAACTCATCATGCATTGCATGACGTCAAATCAGATATCTAGGACCACAATCCGGATATGGCACAGGTTCCTCCAGAGAATTGACCAGTTTCGTAATTGGACTAAAACTTATCATGTGACACCTTAAATAAAAAAGAACTGAACAACGACTTCATTGGTGGTCTTACCAGGTAATTTTATAGGTCATATCCGGATATGTTATGTATAGTGACCAGTTTCTGGATTGGTCTAAAACCCATCTTGCGCACTTCTAATATCAAGCGAGTGCAAGGTTAATTGCAACTGTGATTGAATCAAGGGTCTTAAATTGCAATGAGTAAATTCGGACATGTTTTGATTATGCTAGGTGATCAGTTTTGAGCTTGGTCGAAAAATCAGCATACTATACATTAAATCATATCTGGATACAAGAACATGTTCATTCGTTAGAATTCCAAGCATTTCAAATTGGTCATATTATTACTAGTTTTCCGAAAATCTCCGGTACGTGGTAATCGATATAAGTATGTAAACTGATATAAAATATAACATGATATGAAGGGTGGGTTACACCTCGGAATGGAATTACAGGTTTTAAAGGGTGATCTCGAAATTATTGCAACTTTAAAAACAGAAAAAAAAATTAAAAATATGTTGCACAAGTTCCAATTTGAAGTGTATCGTTTGACTATTTTTGTTTGCCTGAGAATTGCGCAAGTGAGTCAGGTTGAGACACTTGAAAAAATGGTACGCTACACAGATAAAAATACACATGAAAAATGTTGCCTATAACAATACACTAAACGGAAAATGGTAAATGTTATAAAATTATGCGAGAAACTAATATTACATAACTCAAATTTATTTCACAGTAATTTTTCAGGACGTATCAGCATTTTATACCATCGTGTAAAGTTAAACATACTTTTGCGGAACAGGTGAACATGCTAAGTTCATTCAAACCAATGCATGACGAGAAATCAAGGGAGACTCTGGAGCCTAACAGGAAATAGTAATAAAAGCATTTTCAAACAAAGCTTTTATGTTTTAGCTAATGGTGAGGTCGATTTGTATGGGTAACTTAATTTCACTTTTGAAGAGCGTATGTTTGCAAATACTCTTACCACTTTTTCTAGTAGTGTTAAAGAACCTCCCTTTATTTTTATTTATTATTATCTTAGAGTAGGATTTTTCGTGCCTTCTATTCGTCTTCTAGTTCTATATTTTTCAAATTCATCGACCGCAAACACTCAATTTGTTACAAATCAAACTTGCCGTTTCTAAGATCATATAAAATTAATTTGGCTTCGCAGAACTGCTGTGACATATGATGTACATTTCCGAAAACCTCTTTACATTAATGTTGTTTCAACCCATGATTTTGGTCAGCTGCAGGTCAGCTTTTCGCAAAATTTAGTCCAGAAGGTAAAGGCAAGAGCTGAATTACATGCATACAAGGTTCAAAACTTTTCATACCGCGATGAACGGCAGAAAACTGATGCCAACATCCGTGCTAGGAAGCTCAACACTGAGATGCTGACAAATGAAACAGTTCTTATATGATGGATCTCGAAACATACGTCAAAGCTGACCTCCAGCAAACTTCAGGACAGGAGTTTTACACTGGAAAAGATAACTTCAAATCGTTTCAAAAAGAAGTTCGCATTGCAATACCTTCGCATTGCAATAAATGATTTTTGCCATATTTGGAGCAGCAAAATGAAAAATTACTATTTCGGCTCATTCCACTACTTTAAAAGCGTGCTGGACTGGTAAGAGACTTATTCGATGCATTTTGTCCCCAAGGACATTAACCCACCGAACTGCCTTGAACTACGTCCAACCAAACCTTAGTGGGCGATGATGCCGCCGGAACTAAGAACGACCGAGGATAGAGAAAACGATGCAAATGAGATGCATGGAAACTGGATAAGTAAATAATATATTGATGGCGTGAAGCGAAAGTGTTGAGAATTTTACCCCGGCGTAAAATCTGTATCCACACTAATCCGGACACCTTCAAATCACTGTAACTTTTGAAATATTGCACATAGGAATGAAAAATTTCACTGTGGTATAGCTGAGAGTCTATGATAAAAACGACTTTGATTGATGTTTACATTTCATGTTTAGTATTGGTGGCGACGAAAAAAAACAAGTTTGCGACCGAATTTTGTACGGGCGTACGGCAAACCCTAACTTGTCAATACGGGACCTTGCAAAAACATTGGATTTGCCTAATGCTCTGATGAAGCGGAAGCTTTCTGGAAAGAAGCAAGGACACTTCCAGCAAATTTGGACAAAGATGGCTTCTACGACTTCTGAAGAGTCTGTACAAACCCTAATGGACGGAGTTAGGCGCAGAGTTCGAAAAATTTATGCAAATAACGAATAACTATGTTTTGTCTTCACGAATTGTTAAAACACATCCCATGAATCTGAAATTAACATCTACGACGGAAATACAGGCATACCTCTATAATACGTACATCAACTTTCTCACTTCAAATCGCAATCGCACAAAAACTACTGATTAAATCTGCAATCTCATATGACCATAAGCAAGAACAGTTTCTATTCTTTCTTTTGGTTGCATTAGATTTAAGATACAATCAGTAGTTTTTATGCAATTTTGATTTGAAGTGAGAAAGTTGATGTACGTACTATCGAGGTATACCTGTATAATGCGAAATTTATTGTTTTTCCATGTTTTGAGGTGTCTGGATTATTCCGGATACAGACCTTAGTGATTAACATCCATACCTCTCACGCTAGTTCAAATTTCACCCCGGACAGGTTCCGAAAATGAATTAAAGAGGTGTTTGTGTGACTACGACAATGAACCAACCCGAGGCAGAAATTCTCGAAAGTCAAGAAACAAAAAACAATCCATGCTTTCTAATTGAATTTAGAATAACGGAAACACGAATTAGTTGTATTGCGACAAATCTTTTGTACTCACAGACCTTATTCGTATGGGTTACAGATATGCCTAGTAGCACACATGTTGTCAATCAGTCAAAGTAACTTCAGTGTTACTCAATTAAGTCACAACAATGTTTTTGCAACCAGTTATGGCAGTATTGTGATGCCTGGGAAGATGTAAATTAACTTTTTGTAGATGGACTTTTGGTGGTTTGGATTTGAGAGAAACTTGCATGTAAACCTAAACACGGTTTTCAATCAAAGTACGGCTAGCAAAATCGAATTATTGCAGGGATCGGAAAAATGCAGGCCAAATATTTGAATACTGTTCGCCTTATTTCAAACGGATATTTGGGTTTTATACTAGTGCCAAAATAAAGCATGGTTGAAATACAGGCCGCAAATACTATGGTGAATCAAACATAAAGGGTGTACCATTTAAAACCCGCCCACACTCAAATTGCTCTAAATTTTGATCTGTTGGGTAAAATCAATTGAAATTTTGCGTAGGCATAGTTTAACGTGTATTGTTTACACTCTCTGAGTTGATTTATCAATGAAAAGTTTTCAAAATAACGACGAAGGACCAGTGCGTGCGCGAAAGAGTTTTGCACGAGTACTATGAGAATAAGGGTCTGTCACATCATGCCATCGGAAAAAGTTGGGAATCGTGAATTCCACGGTGTTTTGTGTCATAAAACGGTTCAAAGGATGTCTGACTGTGTGACTGTGTCTGACTGAATGATCGGAAGCGAGAATACGAAAAATAAAAAAGGCGTAAGATCAACGTGAACGATAATAAACGTGTAACGGGGGCCATTAAATGAAAACCGAACGCATCAGTTCAAGATGTGGCTAAAAACTTGCATGTGAGCTGGACTACGTACGTTTATGGTTCAGAAGTCCCCAAATCGTGACGAAAAACAGGATACAGCCGCAACAAGCCGTGCCCAGAAGTTATACGACCGGGAGTTAACGAAACCATATTGCTGCGTAATGGATGACGAGACATATGTGAAGGCGGACTTCAATCATATTTCATTATACCTGTACGAGAACCTCTGGACACAAAAAATGTCGAAGTTGGCCAAGAAGTTCTAAGTTCTAAATTCGTTACCGCAAGCACCATGAATGGACAGGTGTATTTGGAAGAGTATCTTCAAAGGCGGCTTCTCCCTCGCCTGAACGTTCACGACGGTCCGAAGATCTTCTGGTTGGGTTTGGCATCTTGTTACTACACGAAAAACGGGCTAAAGTGGTATAAGGTGAATGATGTCGATTTCGTGACGAAAGATCTGAACTGCGCCCAATAGAAAAATACTGGGCCATTATGACAGAAAACCTTCTAAAACAGCCTAACGTGGTGAACAAAGCATGGGTTAATAGCAAAACCCTGACGGTTCTGAGGTCATGCTGCACTTTATGGCAGTGGTTAAAACCAACGTTCGCGCATTCGGATATAAAGGCGAAATACATTGAATGGGTGATACCAAAAGTACCTATAATTATTTATTTTTACGTCCTGAAAATTGTGTGATAATCGGATAAAAACTCGAATTTTGAGAATTAATTAATGTGTGTGCTTTTTAGTATAGGGTAACGGGATGTAATGTTAGCCTAGCTCCTTCATTCGGCCTATGTTCCAAATGTGTCATTATTTCAGCGATAATCAACAAAATCATGTTGCTATTAAGATGACCGATGTAATCTGAAGCAATTGAGACAAAATTAATCAATTTATAGTTGGTCACGTCCGCGGAATTTTCAAATTCTTGAATTTTTTGGGCATCTTGATTTCACTGGTTAAGCTGAACAGATGATCAACACGATCTTCAAGTGATCTAAATTTGGCTTAATTGAATCGATAAAGCAAGTAATGCAGTCTGGTTGTGCAGAAAATAGTTACACGTTATAAACTAACTGTTCACATAGCTAAAATAACAATGATTTTACAAGAAAATCGTAGACCCAATGTTGGGGACATATTTTTTTTTGTATGTTCCCAACTATGGCCTGTTGTACCAATAACGTAGTAATTAGGTTGTTATTGGTAAAATTTCAAGTGGAAATGAATGAATTTGCGGTTGTTCATATTCTAGTAGCTCATCTAAACACAAATCGAAGGAACAAAATCTTTGTATAGTGAATTATAATGTTTTCATTATTGAATGGCTGTTAAATCATATATGAACATCACTTAAGTGTTTCGAGGCAGTTTTACTTTAGTTTGTGTTGTGAAATGTTGTATTAAGTAAATCTAGTACAGCTTACAATGCCTTAATTCATAAAATTAGAAAAAAAAAAACAATACAATGACTGCATTTAGTAATAAATCCATCGAATGGGACGAAGTTGCATACACGAATAGACCCAATTTGGTGCTCATAGACCGACATTAAATCCACATCCCTCGAAAGTTTATGGCATTATAAAAATAGTTGTGTAACTTTTAGTGATACACGCTACCAAATGTCTTATCAAACTTATCTTTGCAAGTGTATAACTAGTTGAATCTCGCTTACAGCTTAAAAACTTTATGAGTTATAATGAAAAATATGATCGCTGGTTGCATAATAGGCTGAGTCAAGGGACACATACCCTATATTTTTTTCTCCGTGTAATTATTTGCTGGGGAGTTGTTCAACTGCGTAAAATTGGCTCGTATTTTCAGCTTGTTTTTATGCCATGTATAAATTTTTATAAGTGTGCTATGAAAACAGTGTTCAACTTATATCCAAGTTTCTCTCTGAAAATCGGCCAAAAATCATCTACAAGAACCTAACTAACGTATAAACTATAAATTTTCTAAGTGCGGTTTGTTTGCACGAATGTTGTATTTCATAACAGCCAATCAGTCCATAATGCAGATTTGTGTGTGGACAACTATTTTAGAGGTAAGTTTCTTCATATTCTGCGAATAAACAATTCAAACTTAGTTCCATGTAGTGAAATTTCATTTGTACAATCATAATCGACCATTTAAGCTATTTTTTACTCATTAATCTGCGAGCAATACAAAATCTATACGAGTTTGTCTGCTAAAGTTTAATTAGTATTTGAATGGGCTATACCCATGCAACCCACAAGTTTTATAACGGTTAAAAATACGTTTATATTACTTGATTTGGTTATATAGAACCTTACTCAATATAAAATCATGTATATGTGTTACTCGGGTAACCGCTTGATGTTGAAAATGGTTCAAAACGCGATTTTATCACATATAAGTCCGTTGGGGCAGATCTTTTCACGACTTCATGGGCTGATATTTTGCACAGAGGCTATTGGGGTATGAAGATAAAATTTACTGAAACAATGAAACAGTCTATTGTCCACTTACTCCAAAAAGTCAGCAAGAATCTAATTGCCCATAATTTTCACATTTTACGTAGAAAAAACATTATTTTTGAATAAGATGATTGGTATGAGTTCGTTTATCCTGGATCAACATGAAAGTCAGATAGAAACACAATCAATGCCCTAAAACTGCGGAAAAAAAGTAACATATGCTAGCAATCAAAGCTGTTATTTTATTAGCTCTTGTATGAAATATGTTATAACAACATAAAAATAAAATATAACTAAATTAAAACAAGAAAAATGTTAATTTTGAGTTAACCTATTCATTCTACCAAATCCAAATTCCCCCAAAGTACCCTGCGCTAGGTTTGTTTCCAAAAAAATTGTTTATCTGATGCAATATCTTATCAGAACCATTTCCACAAAGTTGCATATGAATCAGAAGAATATGAATATGAATATGAGATATGAATTATGAAACAAAAAACTGAAAATATTTACATGTGCTCACATGATGTTTCGCCTCACTTGAGACAAAGTAGGCTGTGTCTGAGAATGGATTTGACGTCTGTTTTTTCCACTGTAATTTTCATTAACAATTACTAAGATTTTGAAAGCTCATCACAGTATTGTTATTTTTGGACAGAACAGTCAAAGACGGAAGACAGTTTGTTTAGTAGGTAATCAGTCTTCGGATGTGAATAAGTAAATTTTACAATCCCTGTTGCATCCGTACCTCTTCATACGACACCGCCGGTAACGACTGCAGTCGTCAAGTTCCAATGTGATGGCCAAAGGAAGACTCTGGTCGTACTAATTGGAGTAATACGGATACTCATCGGGATGGTAAGCTATAATAGAGGTAAGTTGAATTTCCGTTATATATTTCAATTGATATAAATCATTTATCACAACGTGTGAAGACTTAAGAAAAAGAAATACGCCAATTTGTTATCTCTTGAATGTCTGTGAAGGTTGTTTGGATTCCCATCACTTTTGAAAGTAGAGTTCTAAACAATTATTATTTCATACAGCAGTTATGAGGGCATTGCCATACGACATAATTTTTTGCGATACGTTAAATAAAAGTGAATATGCTTATTCCGATGACTTCCCCCACAATATGTGCAAGTTATCTATGCTATGCTACATGATATATGAGCTCACATAATTGACAAATATTTCAAGCGTGAAGTTAAAGATTGCATCGAGTCCAGTCCGGTATTAGCACACGACACTGAAGAAGTCTGCACATTGTAGACGAAATACGCGTATCTGTCAAGATAAGCAATACAGGTAGTTGGAATTAAATGGAAATTACTAATCTTTCTTCTCATTTCTTAGTTACAGGTATTCCACTAAAAAGCTCGCACTCGCCAGGATTTAACGATCACATGTTCTACCAAAAATATGTTTGTATCAGGCAATAATAATTGTATTGGGTAAGGTAAGATGAAATTTTATGCGAGAGACATTGAATTAATTTATCTTGATCTCTTAATCATAATCTTAATGTCTTATTAAAGATCGCCGTGTTCTTGAACCAACATCATTATATGGAGAACTACTATGACAGGTTATGTTTAAAACACTCATTTTTATTGTTCAATGATCTGATTAACCTAACCTAACCTAAGGCTTCTGTCATTTGAACCTTGGTAATATTTAGCCCCTTTTGCAAACAAAACTCCAGACATACCGAACTAACCACTCGCCTAACACCCAACTTGCACCACAAATAGTGAAAAAGCATCACCAGTGCACAAACACATCCAAGGCAAATATTTTATTTAAGATAGCCGCGGGGATCAATTATTGCACCTCAACCAACCGAGCATCGCTGGCGTTGTGTCCGTTCGGATTCCACCCCGGGATGCCAAACAACGAGAATCGGACCGGACCAGACCCGAGTAGATTGCACTTCTTATAATAATTTAGCGAGAAACAGAAGCGCATATATCCAATGGGCTGTCTTCTCCGGAACAATGCTGCGCTCTCCCGCCCAACCGAGCAGATTGATGAGTTGGGGCAATTTTGCCTCCACTTAGATTCTATGCATTTTGTTGCATCAGAAGGAAAGATGAAAATGTCCTCGGGCGGCACGAAAAATTACCTACCGAAGATGCAGAGGAATGCCGATGGTTGCCCCAATGAGGGTGAGTGAGAGAGTGAAGAGGAATCGTTATGATTGTAATTAAGGACGAGGGAGAGCGAGTTCTTATGACATGCCAGACTGACAATGCCAGTACCATTCCAGCAGGAAAAATGAAAGTGATTGTTAACGCGCTTCCTAAAAGTGGAGCAACTGGACCAAAAACAATGGAAATCGTGCACATTCACTTCGGATGAAATTAAGCACTTGTAGTGCGACTTTGTGTTGGCCCCTAGGCCGCTTTGATTGACCTTAATTGTGGATTTTTTTTTACAACCGGTTCGATACATTATTTGCAATTGATCACGCATCTTGGCAAGCGTTCATTTCGACAGGATGATGAGAATTTAGAGGATATTTTTTGTCCTGTAATTCTGCCTCTTTGCAGCTACATTCGTCATAATTTCGTTCGTATTTAAATTCGTTCAAAGTTAAAATAGTTTCTTGGCAAAACATATACCAATGCTCAATATGGACGTCCGGTTGCATCTTCCTGACACCATAATTCCAAGCTCTGCTCAATCCTCGTTCGGCGCTTCACATAAATCGTCATCAGAAGTCAAATCCGTTCCTGTTGCGATACAGATTCAGCATTTACGAGATAAAAGTAAGCAGCACTACACTCTGCCTCAACGGAGATTTATCGTCGCCGAACATTATTTCATAAAAAAAAGCAAGGAGGCAGCACCACGCGTTGTTTTTGCGGTCAATTTAGACGTTCTTCGATCTAACCCCGGTTCGACCTCAGTTCTCGCCCTTCTCCGGGGCTTCTGCTGCTGCTCGTTCTGCGTATTATATGCGAAAGGCGCATTAAAAATGTGCCCCCGGCATGCAATCTTTGGGTTCCTTGGTGTCCGTGGTGCCTCCCGAGACAAGAAGAGACGCAGCAGTTCTAAAGAAGGGACAAGCAAGAGGAAAAAGATCTTGTCTGAGCCTGTGGGGCGTACGCGGAATATACTGCTGCCGTCGATACAGCAGCAAAAGGCCGGGCTAGTACTGGGGCTCGACCACTTGTTTCTGGAAAAATATTACCTTCTGCTTCTGCTTTGTTCTTGGATGTCTGGCTGTTTCAGAGGTATTTGACTTTGACCTCTTCACTTGATCGAAATGAGCATCCAACCAAAAGATTTTTTTAAATATTTGTTACAATTTTTCATCATGCATTTTTATTTTTCTTGTTCTATCGATACTTGACAGTCGACCTTTCATTTGCTGTGACAGACTGATAGAAATAAAGCAGCCATCCTGGCGATACGTTTTGATTTAACCAACAGATATGAATGATATGGATAGCCATAAAACACGATTTGAATAACAAACAAGCCTCCGCCACCAAATTAATTGGACAACCTGTTAGGATGGTTTCTTAATAAAAGAAGAGCCGCCCTGTTATCGAACTCCCACAAATTAAACCATTTTTGACCATCTAAACTGTATCGACCCAGAGACAGAGGTCGACGCGTTGTGAAATTTTATGATTATTTTATAACAAGTCCAAATCGGCGAGATCTAGTTCTCTGCATGCACGCATTGGATCCACGCCAACCATGCGAATGTTAGTGTCACCCCAATTTTGACTGAAACAGATAAAGGTTAACGCGGAAAGGTTGAAATTACCATATATGTATAAGCTTCAGATACTTACTTGATACGGGCCAACCGCTGTGTTTGGTGATAACCAATTATTGAAAACCAATTGGTGGATGAGAAGCTTGTTGGTTATTTATTAAGAGATTTAGACCAACGCTAAGAATTGATTTTAATATTTCTATTTGGGCTCAAGCGCCCAAAACATGCGATGCAGCACTTGTCCGGAACTTGATGATCCAAAGTTTGAAAATTCGTAAAGGAATAACTTAAATTTCATCCGGTCTTCATTATGTTCAAGTTTAACCTCGTACAATAAAGGATCAATTTTTTGTATGAATAAAATATCGGTTTTCAAAATAATTTGAAAGAAAGTTTGTGGATAGCTTATTTTCGATACACTCCTTATATTTAAAACCATTATTGTTATGAACATCAAAAGGGTTTTAAGCAGTTCATGCACTACCTGGGACATTTGCTGAAGCTATATGTAATCTAAAGGGCGATACGGTCAAAATTTGGTCAATATCAACTTGACGTATTTCTTTCAATTTTGCATTTAAAAAACCTGAACACCCCTCATTTTGAAGGTGTGTGTGTGTAGAATGTTGCTCCTATTTTGATTTTGGAATTCACTCTTCAGTTGTCAAAATGCCGTCCAAGCAAGAAGAGCAGCGTATCAAAATTTTGCTCGCGCATCGAGAAAATCCGAGCTACTCGCACGCAAAGTTGGCAAAATCGCTAAAAGTTGCCAAATCAACCGTTACAAATGTAATTAAAGTGTTTGGAGAACGTTTGTCGACAGCCAGGAAGTCTGGATCGGGGGGAAATCGAAAACCGGAAGCCGCTGAGACGACAAAGAGAGTTGCCGGTAGTTTCAAGCGAAACCCTAACCTATCTCTCCGAGATGCCGCAAATAAGCTGGGTGTATCGTCTACAACCGTGCATCGAGCCAAAAACGAGCCGGACTATCGACTTACAAGAAGGTAGTGACTCCAAATCGCGATGATAAACAAAATACGACGGCCAAAGCGCGATCCCGGAGGCTGTACACGACGATGCTGACGAAGTTTGACTGCGTGGTAATGGACGACGAAACCTACGTCAAAGCCGACTACAAGCAGCTTCCGGGACAGGAGTTTTGTACGGCAAAAGGAAGGGAAAGGTAGCAGATATTTTCAAGCACACGAAACTGTCAAAGTTCGCAAAGAAATATCTGGTTTGGCAAGCCATCTGTACCTGTGGCTTGAAAAGCAGCATTTTCATAGCTTCCGGGACTGTCAACCAAGAAATTTACGTGAAAGAGTGTTTGAATAAACGTCTGCTGCCTTTCCTGAAGAAACACGGTTGTTCCGTACTGTTTTGGCCGGATTTGGCATCTTGCCATTACGGTAAAAATGCCATGGAGTGGTACGCCGCCAACAACGTGCAGGTGGTTCCCAAGGACAAGAACCCTCCCAACACGCCAGAGCTCCGCCCAATTGAGAAATACTGGGCTATTGTCAAGCGGAACCTAAAGAAGACCAAAAAAACTGCTAAGGACGAGCAGCAGTTCAAGGCAAACTGGCTTTCTGCGGCGAAGAAGGTGGACAAGGTGGCTGTACAAAATCTGATGGCAGGGGTCAAGCGTAAGGCCCGGCAATTCGGATTTGGAAAAGCGGAAGCCTAACTGAATATTTTTCCTGAATTTTATACTAATTGAACTTGAAAAAGAAATTTAATTTGATTTTTTAAATAAACGATTTCACCGATTTACACGCGTTTTCCCTTGACCAAATTTTGACCGTATCACCCTTTATATTTAGAACTGCTAACCCCTCTGCTTACTTCTTTCTTACCTATCGGAACTTAGCTTCAGAAACGAGCATTAGACTCAAAAAATTTCATATCCACTGAATAAAGTTCTCAATTGCGGAGACTTATTAAAAGCATGCGGATTGCTTTCTGACCATGAAAATGTTTTCTTCACCTCCACAATCTGTACATCAACTAACAATATTGCATCAGTGCGATTTCGTGCATGTGTGCGAAGGTGAAATGAAATAGGCCAGTCCACGATTTGCTGTAAACGTCAATTTCCTCAACCTGCTCCTTCGTTTTACCCATCCGCTCGAGAAAATAATCTACCAAAATATGTCGATTGCTATGATCACAAACTTGTCTACTAGCAGGTTAAGAGACAGACGTACTCGAACATACTATTAGTTTGTCATTGATCTTTGGATTGGCAATATTAAGTTCTTATTTCATTTACAGTCACGGAAATGTTAGAAAAAGCGACTGTGACGACAAACTTAAGGCTTCGTTTAAAAACAAACAAATGCAAGAGCTAGCAGGCTTCATCTTACAATACCGGTGCACTATAGCCATGATTTACAAAAAAGAATGGAAACATGGGCTTTCTCAAAAACAACAGTGATGCCATAGCTGCCGCTCAACAGCGAAGCAGAAATGATCGTTGAGTGCTATTGGACAGCTCTGAAGCTGAGTATTATTGGACAACTGATGGAGTCATCCCCTCCGGCACACGTGAACAAATGCAAAATACGTAATGGTAAAACATGAGCGAACTTCAAGAGTAGGTAGGAAACTGATGGTTTTTTAGATGATGTATTTTAAATCTTCAAAATGACAATTATAAACTGGTAATCAATCATGACTAATACTAAATCGAATCACTAGCCCGATTGATAGAGCTTATGTTCGTATCATTAAAAGCGAAATAATTTGGAAAATGAAAGAGTTTAAGAGCTATTTTCGTACGACTGATTAAAATAGTCACCCCTGATTGAGCCGTTTCCAACCCTAGTTTTCAAGTATCAGATGATTGAAAACATTCAAGGAATTTTATATACAAACGAAATAGCGCAGAAGGTAGAGCATATGAAACATAAATTGACGATGGTCACGAACAAACCATTCTTATGCACCAGTTGAACAAATTTAAGCAGCGGTTCAAAAAGGGCTTCATGAACCAGGTGTAACCATCCAAGAATTCTCGAGTTTAGTTAATCGGTGGCTTAAGCGCCACTTTCAAAGAGAGACCACCGGTCACGTTTTATTTGCCCGAATTTTGAGATTGTTTGAATCCTTTTAAACCTTACCATCATGATTTGAATGATCATCAACGTGATAGGGAACATAGTTACTCTTTTTTTTTCAAACTGCAGGCAAAAAGTATAAGATTGATATAAAAGGATTTGCTATATTTGGTTGGTTGATTACGCTTCAGTAATTCAGCAGGCCAGCAGAGAAATACAAAGGCGCATTATGGCTGGCAATCGTGCCTGCTTTGGACTCTGAAACTACAAAGTTGACCAAGAATTTAATCAGACCGGTAGTTCTCTACGGTCAGCCAACATGGACATTACTAGTGGAGGACCAACGCTCCCTAGGTGTCTTTTAACGGAAGATGCTGCTTACGATGTACGGTGAAGTGCAGATGGAAGACATAACAAGAAGGAGGCGAATGAACCACGAAGCGTCTCTACTTGAAGCGTCTCAGGGAAGTAACCTTGGCCCTATGCTTTTCCTACAGTTCTGCAACAGGGCAATGCTTTAAGGGATGGTTTAATTCATTGGATCATTTGACATTCAGCAAAATGTCGTTACCCAAGCACACAGGATGTATTAAACTCGTTGAAAGTACTGTTAAATGACAAATAGGGGTAATCAATATGGGTAAACAAGACTTTATTTCAAACTTTATTATGACGTAAAACGAGCAAAACGTGAAGCCTATAAAAATATAGATAAAATGGAAATTAGTTAACCTCATAAAAAACATAACATCTCCAAGCGTGGGATTTGAACATTGTCGTGATAGTTTTGTAGCTTCTTTGCTAAGCCAACTCCAATTGTTGAAAAGTCAACTTTAAGCGTCTATGATTCGCTTCCCGCACAGAAAAAAAAGGGTTCCCGAAAATTAAAATGGACCGTGAACTAGTACACGTTTTCAGGATTTTTCCTTTAAACGTTAGTTTAATTCATAATTACGTGATTCAGTTCACGGTGTATTTTTGCTTGTTCTCGAATTCATAACTGCAGTTCACGGATCTGGGCATGGGTTTTTCTTCCGTGCGTTGGCAGTGAAACCACAATCCTTTACCACAAAATCACCGTTCTGAAAAAATTAACACGTTTTGCAAAACATGGTTGGCTTAATGTTATCGCAACAGTTTTTAAAACTACCCAAAAAATGCAATTGCAGTTTTTGCAATCATATCTTGAGAAATCTGCATGATTCAGAAAAGGCTGTTTTGCCCATCATGATCCGCAAAGATTTTTATGGTATAAACAAACCCATGCAAGTGTGTGCAACCGGTTATCGTTGTGTGCCTAGTGCCTCGACAGTCGCAGCAACCGTTGGGTTTTTGTTCAACCGTCAACAACTTCTCAATATGGGTGAGACAATGGCACAGAACGCCGGTACGCCATTTGCCACTGTTGCTATTCCGCTGTCAAGTGTTCTATTTTTATTTTCACTCGTCATCACACTCCCATCTCCCTCTCACCAAGTCACCATGCGTTTTATGGAATAAACGAAGCCATGTAAGTGTGCGACCGACATTTGCTTCATTGTTGTAACGTTGTGTGCCTCGACAACCGAAGCAACTGTAGGGCTTTTATTACATTCACCTCAACTTGTTGTGGTGACTGGATGGTTACAATGAAGAGCCGTCATGCTGACGGTCATGGTTCGACTCTCAGTAGCGGATCGTAATCTTTCTTTTTGTGAGCCATTGAATTTACTACAACTAATCAACTGTACAACCTCACGCACACATTGAATTTTTCTAGTCGAATTGATGTGTTGCTTTTTTGCCCACGACCAATGTTGCATTTTTTCTCTAAGTTGCGATCCATTACGAGAAATGAAACCAAATCATGCGAAATTGCATTACAATCTTGTTTTTTTATTGTATTGGGTGTATACTAGCCCAATCCCCTTTATGACGGGGAAGGAGCTTCGAACTATCATAAAAACATCCATTGCCTCCAAAAACTTCCACATATCAAATTTGGTTCCATTTGCTTGATTAGTTCTCGAGTTATGCAGAAATTTCTGCTTCATTGGTGTGGGAGTTCCTCCCTTCCAGAGTAGGGAGGGGTCTCGAATCATCATAAGAACCTTCGTCGGCCCCAAAAATCCCTGCACAAAATAATTCATACCAGTAGGGATAATTCTCATGTTTGGTTCAAATTTTAGTGATCATAGACGTTGCGAATCAAAACAAACCCAAAAAGAAGAGAGTTCCTCTCCCATGTGCGCATCAAAACAGAGTGCACACAATATATCGCTAGAATAACTGTCACAAAGCCATCAGTGGTACATGAGCGCTTTCCAAACGTAATCTTTTGCCTGTTGAGGTGGCGGATTTGTCCGTGTCTCGACGTACCCCGCAGTGGGTTGTTAGGCAAAGGGTGACGTCCTTGGTTTGGAGTTCCATTGTACACATGCTCTTCCGCTCAATTTTCAAACATCTGTTCTATTTCCAACCTGCCGTACACTGGCGGAACTTTCAACACTTTCTCTTCATATCTTTCATTCTAGCAAAAACATTACTGTCCACCCTTGGTGCCTCATGGTGGTGAGCGAACATCTTCTTCTACATCACTTCAAATTTGTGTTTCATTTGTATGAACCCCCCCCCCCCCCCCTCTAAAGAAGAAGGGGGTCTCAAACCACCGCAGAAACATTTCTTGAAGACAAAATTCTCCATATGCCTAATTTGGTTCCATTTGCTTGATTAGTTCTTGAGTTATGCAGAAATTTCAACCAAACATGAAAATTATCCAGACACCAAAACACAAACTGTGTACTTCTTGGGTAAGAAGAATGTTCTGATAGAAGCTTGAACCCCTTCTTAGTAAAAAAAACTCTTTCCAAAAAAACAACCATTGTTCATTCAATTAGTTGCAGGCGTAGCAACGCTCGCACCGGGGCCAGCTACTCATCTATAAAACATTTAACAAGATGATTTGTATGTTACTTGAGTATATGATGTATGGAGAATCCTCATGCCATAACTAGAACTAGAATGAACACAACTCTTCGGGCCCGATGGTGAACATCAAGCAAACATCTCCTTCTACATAATCTATCAAGATTCTGAACGAATGTAATTAAGAATAACTGTAACTAAAGTCGTTTTAGTTTGTCATTTATAAAGCTTTAAATCGAAAAAAATACAATACTTTCTTTTGTCTAGCCTAGAAACAGTGGATGCAAGTGTGTGAGATGAGTCCAAGATACGGGGATTTCGCCTAGGAAAGAAGGTTGAATAAACCGTTTGTGCAAAAACATAGCTAATTTTTATTCTCCGAGAGTTTCAAAAATACCTGACTTAAAATGTATTTGTTTTGAGTTCAATCTTTATGAATTATGGATTTGAACTGTTTACAAATGCTGTTGGCAAAAAAAGTTAGATGCAACAACATTACATCAGTTTGCAACAGTTGTGTCATCTATCGAAAACTTATAAACAATGTTGGCTTGAATCGCATGGATTTGCAGAATCGTCGACTTGTCAGTTAACGGATTCCAAAATTAACAGATTTATCTTCCTCTTGCAGATGACAGACTACTCTTTTCTAGAAGATTTTTTCCTGAAACGTGTTGGGCAAGCAAGTGCGCCTAAATCATCTGTTTAACCTTATTTAGAAATTTTTGCTATCAATTTCTTCGTTTGTTAAAGATCGAGCAAAAACGAATAACGTCCAAACAATTCAGATTGCATACTTCCAAGTCCATACATTTTGACGTTGGTCGCCTCCTATTTGTGACTACCAGCAAAACCAATCGCCATCGGTTAATTACAACAGAATTTCTCCGCTTTTGTTGAATTTGTTACAAAAACGACTCAAATTTCAACGACACCGTCAAGTGGATTCACAAAAATAAAATACAAAGTGACTGCAAAACCAGTAGCAAAACATTCAAGGCTAGCTTGATGTTGCAGTAAACTGTGTTTTTGCATATTGTTCGTTTTGAAAATCATCGATTACAAGTAAAAACGTCTAATAGTCAGTTGATTTGGATATCTTAGTATCTTTCCGATGACGAAATGCATAGCCTAACCATAACTAACGCCACTTCTAACAAGTGTTAATGCAAGTTCCGTTTTGAAACTCATTTGAACCCCTTATGGTATCAGTAGCATCTTCTTTCATTCATCTTGTTTTTGTTTCCTCATAATACCGTCCTATTATTTTTAACGATCACAAGTTCTGTCTTGCAGAAAAATTTGGAACCTAAACCTAACGTCAGGAATGTTGCAACCCAAAACGCAAGAAATGAACCTTTGCCCTGAGGACACAAGAGCGGTCAGCTAAAAATTTGAAACCATCATCTTGTCTACTTGAATGTTCGGCGAAGGGCTGCTGCTGCTGCTGAACTGGAATACATAAGATGAGGAGCGGAAGGGTATGGCAGTCCTGCAGGGGCAGACATCGCGAGGTCAGAGGAGATCCTTTCCAAAATAAAAGATCGAGCTTCATCACAGGAGTGACGACCAGTGAGGCCAAACATAAAGAGAATATTTGAAATTTATGGATGTGGTATTGCTTGTAAAAGTTTGACTTTTGTATAGACAGAAAAAAATATGAACGCCTTTTTTTCAAACTGTGTCTCGAGTTATGTTTTAACAGAATTTACGAAATATTTGAACGAGTAGGCTGTACCCATTTGTCCAATGTCCAGCTTAAAAAAATACCGTAAAACGAGGTATCTTTGATGATGGTTGTGTACAATGATATCTCAATTTCCTGCTCAACCATTTCAAAATCTATCATACCTACGGGATCAACTTAGGAAAAATCTGGCATCACTGGTGACGATCGGTTTTTATTTTGTTTTCATTTCGTTTTTCACTTCTTCCCCGCCAATGATGATGCAAGATGCCAAAAAAAGACCGTGTGTGGAGATGAATGTTTCGAAGCGCAGCAGATAACAAAGCTGAGTAATGCGTGTGCAGCAGCAAGTCCTGACCGGGGAGCAGCAGTCGGCAGAAGAGTGGCTTCCGATCCCGATGCCTCCTCGTTGTGTTGTGTGCCTTTCGGCGCTACGTATTTATGTTCTCCCGTCACCGTTGCCGGTTTCGATAGCGAAGAACTTTTCCTTTTACTTTTCAACTTGCATTAACATCATACCAACAACACCGAATCGATACGGACGACTTGAGTGCGGTCGAAGGTGCATTTACACTCAAATATCTGGAGCATTTTTATTGCGTTTTTGAGGTTGCTTTTATTAACCAGCGACCCTTTCGATACCCGATGCATTAAAACATAAAAAACTGAGAACCTTTGTATAAAAATTAATATTGCTTGGAAATATGAAACACGCAAAAGAGAAATATTTTCGCAAACCCCCTTGAAAGGGTTTGAAGCACTTAATTAGCTCGTCAAAGCATTTCCATCGCTTCCTTGGCTGATCTGAATTTTTGAAAAGACCCGTCCAAAAAGAAGGGAACTCCTTTCGCTGCGTTTTACAACCGTTTGAAGTTGTCCTTTCTCGACCGAGAGCCGCCAGGAAAAGGTGAATGGTTTCAGCTTTCTTCTCCGGCCAATCATGTTTCAGTTCGTAAGGGACACGATCGCAATAAACTTACCCAAAGCCAACAACAACGACAGCAACAGCCGAACACTCTCCTGCCTGGTTTTGCTCACACTCCCCACTGCGGTTATGACGGGTTGTTGCTTAATTAAAGTGATAGTAAACACTTGTTTACTGTCGGGAAACATTTGGGTAATTAACTTCTCGTTTAAAGACGATGATGTGAGCGCATTAACAGTTAGTTGTAGGGTGCAGAAGGGGAGACCGAGAGCGTGATGGATGTGGATCCTTTCTTCGCACTTGTTTCTCCTTCCAGGGTTTAAGGGCTGCAGCCTAAGGGCTCCTGCAATCACGTCTAATAACCAAGCATGTGAGCACTACACGGTCCAGAAGGAAAGATTATCTTTTCGGGGACATCGAGTGCAAGAACATTTTGTGGTTGTAAAAGTTCTCATTATTTCTGCATTTATCTTGAGTAGATTGGCAATAACTTCGGAAACGATAATAATTGAGTGTTTATTATTTTTTGTTACTTGTTAAGCAAGTAAGTTAAGTGTAGTTATTTAATTGTATAATGGCTTAAGAGCATTATAAGTAATTAAATAAGTGTATGGGCTGCAATTTTACTCGCATAGTTCAAAAAAACCTGTAGTTATAAGAATGATACATTATCGTTATGTATTCGATAAGATCATAGTATAGTGGGTACAGCCGACAAATCTTATGCAATTCCATAAGAAATTCCTGAAATATTGGATAACCCAAGTAACATTGTCAAAACCATCCAGCTTTATTAAGTTTTGTTAAAATTTTATGAAAGCCACTAGAAATCAATTTGGTTCAACGATGGCACCAAGAGGTGCCAATAGGTCTCACATTTTAGATAGGTTTATGGGAACCTACACAGCTTATTTACAAAGGTCTAAAAACTGTGTTTTCTCAAATTCCCTTTACTCTTATTAAAGGTTTTATTTTGATTTTGTGAACTCGTGCAAAGCTGTTTTGAAATACCGGTTTAGGACTCATCCATATTATCTTATAATGTTCAGTTAAAAAAGCATTTTGAGACCATTTTGCCTCCATTAAATGCATTAAACGGCCACATAAAGGGTGTTTCGATCAAAATTTGGTCGACTTAAACTTGTTGCATTTCCTTTCATCGTGCATTTAAAAAATTAGCACACCCCTCATTAAAAAAATGTGTGCGTGTAGCATCATGCCTCTATTTCGATTTTTAGATTAGCACTTCTGTTATCAAAATGTCGTCGAAGGAAGAGAAGCAACGTATCAAAATTATGCACGTGCATGGCAAAAATCCAAACTACTCTCACGACAAGTCGGCGAAATTGTTAAATGTGGTCAGGGTTGGCAAATGTCATTTTCGATGAAAAATGATTTTTACCGAAATACGTCTGAAAATCTCACGGGGCGAGGAAACGATGATGGAGATTTTCTTCAAACTCTCATTGATTTTTTCGTCATGACAGCACGTGACGGTGTTTTGATCATCGCTCCTATCAGCACATTTATTGGTGCTGACGAAGTTTGATTGCGTGGTACAGGATGACGAAACTTGCGTCAACTTCTGCCTTTCCTGAAGCGACATAATTGTTCCGTTCTATTTTGGCCGGCGATTACGGAAAAAAGGCCATGAAGTGGTATGCTGCCAACAACGTTCAAGTGGTGTCCAAGAACAAGAACCCTCCCAACACGCCAGAGCTCCGCCCAATCGAACAATATTGGGCCATCGTCAAGTGGAACCTCAAAAAACTGTAGTGAGCAAGAAACAGTTTAAGGTAAATTGGCGCTCTGCGGCGAATAAAGTGAACAAGTGGACTGTACAAAATCTTATGGCAGGTGTTAAACGCAAGACCTGGCACTATCCATTCGGTAAAAAGGAAGCTTAGCTGAATTTATCTCCTGTAATCTGTATTAACTAAACTTGAAAAAGAAAATGAATTTGACATTTTAATAAAAACTTTGATCGACTCACGACCAAATTTTAATCGGAACACCCTTTAGTTCAATGGTCTTTGCGAAGATAAATTGGCTTACTGGCAAAACTGTGATATTTTCCAATCGCTGTATTAGAATATAAGAAATTTTTGGAATGTATAAATTTGAATTCCATCAATTTTCAGTAATGATTAATTCATGATTAATTTATCGAATCTATTTATCTAAGGAGCATTAATTTTCGGTTTTTATCGTGTCAATATTCACCATGAAATTAAATGCGTGCATAATTTGTAGCATGATAAGCTGTAAAAAATCAATTTGTTTCCAATATTTTCTTGTTAGATATTATTTACTGCTAAATCGCACTGCTACTGCAAAGAATCAAACAAAGCAGAAAAACAAAACCCAACCACGATTTCCCAGTGAAGTTTGACATCTGTTGCCATTTGACAGTTGGTTTGGTTGGTTTTCAAGGCAGCCAATAGGTTTTATGAAGGTTCTCAAGTAGTCATCTTCCAAAAGCACATTTACAAAATCTTTATAGTTTTATAAAGGTTTTAACTATTTTTCACAACTAACTATAGAGTATGCAATTTTGTACCAATTTCAGCCTAAAATAAACATAGAGGAGATGTTGGTAGATTAAGCAGTTTTGAATGTGGTTTTATCAACGAAGCCGGGATGAGTAATATACGGCTGGAGTAAAACTAAAATTGTAATTTGGGAAGGCTTGAAATCCCACCATAATGCAATTGTTAAAGTTTCAAAGTCGAGTTGAAACATTATTGAGGATGCGTTTAATCCTTGCAGAAACGATATTTTCTTTGAGATGAAAACTACCGCTATTATTTGCAAAAATTCAGATGCATTTTTAATCGTTCAAAATCAAAATACTGTTCATGAACTTGTGATCAAAATATTCTCGTTTTACGAGCCGAAATACAATGAATTTTATTAATTATAAAGCTCCTGCGCAGGAGCCGGCAGGAGGTCGTAAGCGGTCGTGACATGGGGAACAGGGACGATCCTGGGCTGCACTCCCAGACGTTCCAACCCCGGTCCTGGCCCTGGCTTTCTCGATCGGAGGAGGGACCAAACGACGCGAGTAGTTTTGATGAATCGTTTGTTGATGGCGCCACTTGCCCACCTCGAGATTTGATAGACTGTCAATTTCAGTTTGGTGAAACCCAGACAAGGCGGCGTTGTTTTTCCAACGGTTTGCTTTTAAAAAAATAAACAGTAAATTGGGAAAAAAGTGTTCGAGCCTGGATGTCTGTTCTCTACGGTTTCATGTCAGTTCGTTGTTCGCAGTAATGCCGGATTTACTACATCATCGATAGTTATTTTCTGCGATATCTACCACACACGTTCTTAATGGTGTATATGGAGTAAATTTTGGTTATTAACCAAGTTAATATACGGCTTCGTTGGAATTGAAGGAGAGAAGATCTAGTTCAATTTAAAATATATCATTTTGTTCCGTGTAATAAAAGTCAAAATAAACTACTACCAGTATTATAAACAGTTTACAAAAACAATAGGATTTTCGTTGAAAACTCTTGCATATTGATTCCGTATTCATAGTGGTTTAAAAATAATGCATCCTCTAAATATTCACAGATCATCATGGATTAAAATTTGTGTGCTAGTTAGACCAAACCAATTGTATCTAGTTACAATCTGTACAACCATTCTTTTTGAAGACTTTTAACGCTTCTGTAGAGAGCGTTTTCTGGCTCTCAACCTAGTTTTCTAACTCCAATTCTACATATAAAGGGTGTACGGAATCAACCTGCATCATTTGCAAATGAATGAAACTTTTTACCCATTAAGTATGTTCTATTAAAATTTTGGCTGAAATTAGTTCTATGTGTATTGTTTACACTGTACTAGTTACATCAGTAGCTGTGCAATCGTTACGAAGATGAAGTCGGAAAAACAGCAGCGGCGCAAAACAATTGTAACTGAAGATTTTTTTTAATATTTAGAATAAATCATCTAGAAAAACTTCAGTTCCCTACCTGCCGAAAAAGTTCTCGCAAATTTTGCCCTTGCGTATTTCTATGGCACCACTGTTATTTCGAGGAAGCCCATGTTTCCTCCTTTCCTTGTATTGTAACGTAAAGCCTGCTATCTCATACATTTGTGTGTTTTTAAATGAAGCATAACGTTTGTCGTCACAGTCGCTTTGTTTAACAATACCGTGAGAGTAAATGGAATAAGAACTACACATTGCCACATTGCCAGATTAATGACCAACTAAAAGTTTGTTCGTGTACGTTTGTCTCATAACCTCCTAACGTTTGCATTCCAAAAATGGACAAAAATTCGTCGATTTTTCGGGGATTTGAAACTACCCAGTAAACACCGAATTGCATATGGTAGCGCATAATAGTACGAACTGGAGGCGATATGCGTACATGCGTCCATTTAGCTCTTTGTAAACTATGCGCATATCGCCTCCACTTTGTACTCATATTCGCCATCATATGCGATCTTGTGTTTACTGGGTACGCATGCAGCATCAATCATAGTAACCCATGAGTCAACAGAAAAAAATTGACAGCTCTATCGGTCGAACTATATCCGTTGTGGCAAAAACAGTGAAGCAACTCCGTTCAGAATTGTGCGCGGTCAAAGAACGGCACCCCTCCGCGTCGAAAATGGACATCGTGCGGCACTTTGTGGACGCCGGATACGCCCGTTCCGGCATCTACAACATCTTGGCACTATTAGACACAATTAAAGCATCGAAAGAAAACCCGGCTCCGAACGGCCGACGATCCTGAGCGACAAGAAGTTCCAAAGGATGCTGAAGAGGGAGACCGCGGGAAAAGTGGCTACATCGCTGCGTGCGCTTGGCCGGGAGGTCGGTTCAACTGGCCAAACAGTGAAAAAGTACCTGGCGAACATGAACATACATGTCAGGAAGCGGAAGTCGCGTCCACTGGATTCGAAGCTGCAGGCAATGACGCAGCGGCAGCGGCTGAATAAGATGGTCAACTCGATTTTCCCGGCGAATCGCGACGTGGTGGTGGTGATGGACGACGAGACCTATCTCACCCTGGATGGCAACGACTGGCAAGGCACTTCGTATTTTACATTCCCCACGAAGGAAGTGCGCTCCGAGGTGAAGTCCATTTCACACACTAAGTTCCCCAAGAAGGTGCTGCTGTGGCTGCCAATCAGCGAGAAGGGTTCCTGGGCCAACCTGAAGTGTAAGATCTACGACAACAATTTTGTCGTGAAAACTGAGGAGCAATTGATGAATAAAACGGAGAAAGCACTCGAAAACATGCCTACACGCATGTTTTCGTGCACCATGTTGAATGTTCCGGTTAACTGCCGGAAGACCGCTCGCAAGGGTGTAGATTTTTTTTGCAAGTCAGCTTAAATAATTACCTTCCATGGGAAATTTATCAATAGCAATTATCTGTCTTAGCTTTTTTTCATCACCATCCTAAAATAAAGTCCATTTTTTTTAATGCAAACGTTATTTAAAGATGATTAGCAAAATGTTCCTGTCTCATCACTCGCAGTTAACCGAACGTTGTAGATATTTTTTACCGATGGCAAGCAGATTTTTAAATAAGAAAAACATCATAAATTCATTTAAATTCACTGGGTCAAAATTTATAGCATATGCAGCTCTTTTTTTAATAATAGAGCTAAACCGAAAAATTTCCATACATTTTATGACTGAGTGCTACCAAGCCTAAACATTTTGACGTTAGTCTCTTCGTACAGCTGGATCGACGGCCATTAGTTCATTAATGCTACTCAAAATCAAAGAGTTAACACACCAGTGGAATGCATTGTAACGTAAGTATTTCTTTTTAATAAATATGAGCAAACATGATTACAAACATAAACCAATCCTCGATGGGACTGGATTGGGATCTAGCAGAAATAAGAGCTTTAAGGTTGCACAATATTGAATTGATATGTTAAACAGCGTTTCTTTGCTTATTGTTTTGCGCAAATCACGGAAAAGTGTCCAATACTAAAAATCTTTAAAGGTTCAAGGTTCAAGGTTTTGTCAAAGTTATCTGTATATTACGTTTTTTAGCATTATTCTTGCTTGTTTTGTCAAACACCCATTTTTCTTATTTTTAAGGGATTCTGAAAGTTCGAAAAGTTAGGCGACTTTATACAGCTTTTTGCGTGCTAACTTCAATGTTACACAGAAAAAAATAATGAATTTTAACAGGCGCATAAAATTTCCCCTCGTTTAATTTCAAACCAAAGGGGGCGTACACAACGAAATTGTTTGCAATCTTTCATGTGCCATACAACAATGTTGGCAATCTTTCATGCAATAGGCTAGATTCAGGCGTTATATGTCTTAAACTTACTTGAAATATCCCATTGTTTTCTTCCAAATTTAGCAATCCTTTTATGTGTATTAGATAATGCAGAAAATGTTTTTTTATCTGTGTACGAGACTCTAAAGCTTAATGTACAATGCCTTCCGTTTAATCCTCCTGTCACCACCAGTCCATGGAACACCTGTTCATGGATCTTCAATAATATGCATTTTTGAAATTTCAATCGGCATGGTGTTGCAAGAGGCCCAAGAACGACGCAATAAGAGCATCTGGAAATTCAATGAACAGCAGTCAAGAAAATTCAGTGGCCTTGCGAATATTGAAGATGTGTTTAAATGACTTTTAATAACTTCCGATCCTGAAATAACCTTAACAAGCAAATTTGGATATGCCGTTAAGGATTCACAGGTGCAGTTCAAAAACTCTTCGAATAGGTGAATATCGTTCAATCTAATGAACCTCAGGATGTATAGTTAAAACGATGTATTCCTGGCGCGTTTTTGAAACAAAAAAATACCTTCGTATTTTTCGAGATGCACGTATTTTTCGTAGTTTTCGAGTTACGTATTTTTCGAGTTGCACGTATTTTTCGTATTTACGTATTTTTGCATGATGCATGATGTATTTATGTTTCTGAATGGTAAAAATCTTCATTTTCTCTAGAAATGATTGATCTAAATACCTTAAAATTAAGAAAAATTAGTATTTGAAAAGAAAAATAATACTAAAAAAACGTGAAATACAGATATATAACAGAAATTCTAGGTATCTCAGTAATATGAAGACTTACAGATATAATGTCTTGTGAAACTTTTCGTGAAATTTTACTCTCTATTACTTAGCCCAAGGCAATAGTAGTCCTATTTGAAGCAAAATAAAATGCATCACAGTGCCATCTCTGTGGCAAAATTTCTGGTCAATTTTATCTAAAAAACACATCTCTAACTAAGCAAAGAAGCATATTAATTCAATATCGTTCAACCTCAAATAGCTATGATGTTTTTCCTGCTAGATCCCACATGCAATCTATTTACTCGCCAATTACTTATAGGAATAGTAATCCTACAGGGGACTTTCCTAACCACAATACGTTTCACTTGAAGTCCTGCACAGAACAAAATAATTAATTTTAACAAGCGCGTAAAATTTCCAACCTCGTGTATATTCGCAAGCTCAACAGAAGCGTGAACAATGATATTGTAATCGCAATCTTTCATACTAACCAGGCTTGATATCAGGCGATTATCTGGCTTAAATTTACTATTAAATATCCCATTATTTATCTGCCAAATCTGGCATTCCCTTTATGTGCATTAGATAATCGCAGAAAATTTCCTAGTGTTTACGTCTTTATCTAAGTCGTGCATAGTTAATATGTGAAGAGTTGAAAAATGCATCGACTTCTTGTTTATAGAGTATTAATGATGAAACTTTTCACATAATACTAGTTTGAAAACTGCCCAGATGATAAAAACAAGCAATGTGAAGACTAAATAAATACCGTACACATTTGTGTATTTTTGTACTAATGCTCTATTGAGCGTAGATCGTTGCGGTATTCATTTCAGTCAGAAAAGTGCAATTAAGATTTACAACTAGTAAATAAAAATTCCTACGATAAATTCCATACTGACCAACCTACAAGGTGCAACGAATTTCCCGATTGGCTTACCTGGAACGAGATAGAAAATACAAACATTTAGTAACAAGTTCATATTCATTCACGTATCGAATAAACAGTACAATGATGATCGTGCATTTTCCTACTCCCAGTAGATCTCCCGGCGCAGCTCAGAAATTCCATTCATCTTTAATAATACAATAACAACACGGGTAGCACCCGTACCCTAACCAACCGTAACATTGCGCCCGTCCAGTTAAAGACCTCATCATCATCATCTTCATCATCATCATCATCATCGACCGAATCGATAACCTCTAAATGTGCTCCCCATTTCCCAAACTGCGGCCACGGGTATTAGCCCTATCCATATGCGAATGCCGGTGGACCGACCCGCTACCGAAGGGTTCCGGCAGCAGCTGCTGGTCATAGCCACCGCATCGTCGGTCGGTTCTATAACCTACCGTAAACCGTGAAAACCCACCGCACTCACTCCCTTCTCCCGCTGCTGGTCAGCAGCAAGAGCCGATCGTCAATGAGACTGTACGTATAGCAGGCACGATGAGCAAGGAGGCTGACCAGAATCGGCTCACGGAGATTATAACCCAGTAATTGGATTGGTTATGCAACATTGTTGTTGATTGGAAACTAGAAGAACCGGAATAGAATTTTTTTTTTCTTCATGCTGGTTCTGTGGTGTGTGAGACTTGGTTGATGAAAATGTGAAGCAGAGAGGAAGCGAAATGGATCGGGATCGGAACAATCACTCAGTTAACTAAGACCGCGGTCGAAGGCAAGGCAGGTGAGTGACTGTGACTTGTTGGAAAAATTTGTTCACTTTTTTTAATTGGAGGGACAAGAAGTTCAAAACTTTAATGATTACTAAGAACTTTTTTAAAAACTGTGACATATGAAGTGTCACCTACTGTAACTATTGAGCTATTGTATTGAAGTGGAGAGTGAGTGCTGAGCTAAAAAAAATCCCAAACGAACTACACGCAAATAAACCCCATCCAACCTCCATACACTGAATAAAACACCGCCTTTGCATCATTCTGATCGTAACTTCTACTGCACATTAGAAGAGAGACTTCGCCCCCGGGGGATGCAAGCCGGTCAGAAATGCACGAGCTGCTATTTTCACTCTTCTACCACCTTTTGCTGCTGCTGTTGAAGTTATTCCAAAACAAGGCGCTGGCTATGTTAGATGGGAAGGTTCTCGATCCTCGATACCCGAAGGAGCAAAGACAAGTTTCTTTCGTTTTTGCCATGCTCCTTGATGGTAGGGATCGATTTGGATTCCAGTTGCAAAGCGGTGACGATGAGGACAAAGAGAAAGAGGCGGGCTGCAGCACCCGAAGGCCTGACGTAGGTTGATAAGAAAATTGCTTTCAAATATGCTTTGGCTCTGGCTTGATGACCTCGAACCGGTGCTGTTATTACGAATGTCGGTTTCGGACAGTTTCGTAGAACTAATCATAATACCCATATAGATGCAGTTGGTCAATGTCTGTCCAGGGGGCTTCAGTATTATTCATCAAAAAGCTGCCCTCCAATTTGACAGCCGTACTACAACCTCCAGAAAGTAAATCAACACAAATTGGATAACTGGCTGGCGCCGTTTACTTCCTAACAACTCTGACCCCAGATCGACCTAGAACCTACATTCTACGCTGCCGCCGACCACGGGAAAAGTTCAATAAACCACTCGAGTTCCCATCCAGCAGCCGAGCTCCATTTTCGATCAATAATCAACAGGTGTTCATAAGGCCCATCCCGTTTGTTTGACTATCGGCTCCCTCTTACTCGTTTTCCCATCATCACCGCATCTTACGCAGATCTCAATCGAGAGTGAAGCAAAAAAATCAATGCCCAGTGTTCTACATAGGTTCTCATCTTTCGTTCCCTCCAAAAGCCCATCAGCTGCTTAACTGCGTCTGGTGTGCTTCACTTTTACAAGAGGCCAATCATCGGCCTAGGGAAAACAAGTGCTCCAACGGAAACCAACTGAGCCACTTCACGAAATTCGGTGAAATCGAGTACCAGCGTACAACAAGTACTCGACTGCTCATCGATCGAGAGCCCGGCGGAGTGGAAGGGAAGGAAAGGGAAAGGCGGCATAGTAAGTGTGTAGTCGATTACATTCTCATATAGCTTGCTCCCGCACACTCCCGCGTTCGGTCCATCACTCCCCCTCATTGTCCATAATTTCATCAGGCGACCAGAGCAGTTTTTTTCTTTCTCAGATGGTAATGTTCCCATGGTGGTGTTTGCTATCATCCTTTATTATTAACAAGATTTGGAATCGAATTTCTACCAATTCAAAGTTCTATGAGTACAATTCTGAAATACTGTTCAATACTGATTTTCATACGTGAAATTTTCAGAAAATGTTTGCTGCTCTGGAGATTTTTTTGCTAAGAAATTTACACGTTGCTTGTTTTGTATTGGTAATGAACATTTATCTCAAAACAGTTACCCGTAAACGTGGCATTTATTTGCAGAAAGGACTTCATTCCAATCCACGTTAAGTTGAACTCATTAAGTAAAGAAACAAAATACTTTAATTTTGGAAGAAAAGTGAAAGTTTTAAATGAATTATATATTTATATATTTTCACAGAAGAAAAATTAATCAATCAGAGAATGGTCTTCGGGCGACTTAGTGCTGGAAAATATATTTTAGGGTCTAAGGATCTAGGATTCGGCCTATGTTTAAAATTCGAAGCAAATTTGTTTTCACCATTTTCATCCGGAAAATAAAAATAAAAATACATTAGTATTATCTCGATGACAAATCAATAATGAACAAATTATGGACAGGCAATTTTTATCAATAGGCCGAGTTCTAGATCAATGTATGATGTATGGTATAGGCTACCACCCATAGTAGCAGGGAAGCTAAGTCCGGTAGCAATGGGCTCTCCTCTCTGTTAGAATTGGCTAAGCTTTAATAAACACTCGTTATCCTCATCATGCCAACGGGTTGGGTGAATCGATAGGCAGCATCACTTATACGCATCCACAGGGATATAAAGAATCTCTTTCCAACAACAACATTAAAAAAATCGGTCTAAAGAGCATGAAAATTCCTATTCATTCTCGTTGGTCGGACGATGACTTTGGTGTGGTCCAAGTGTCTTTTTATTCCGTTTAGTGCACAGAATCTATAAATCCCTCAGTGCAATCGTTCCTAAGAAAGCGATTTCGTAAAAATACTATTTCTCGATACTAGTATTTGACTAGCGAAGAAAGTCCTTTTAGTACGGCAAGGTGAGTATCGTCAACACTAAGTATTCTGGAAGACTCCCAGAGTAATTCTAGGATGATTCTAGAACTGAAGGGGTGCTGTCAGAATAGATCGAAATTGTTTCCATGGCAGTAGCTCAGAGAATTATTTTGAATTACTCTGGAATGTTTTCTTAGTAATTTTGGAATGTTTCTGAACAGTAGTGGAATGCTTGTAAGGGTTTGTTCTTGAAGGCAACCAAATTAATCTTAAGATACCAACAAATACACAACGTACAATACCACCTACGTCTAATCACTCATACCAGCACAAAATAGCATCATTTAATCACATGATACACAGAATACAGACATTACCACTAAGTCCAAACGGCATAACTAAAGAACTCGAATACATTTTTGACACAGCACACTTGAATGGTCACTCCCAAAAACTAATACAAAACGTAATCCACAAAAAAAAACACAAAAACAATACAAACAATCACTCACCACACTAACAGAAACACAACCCCAACTTAAAAGAATAGCAATGACATACGATAACCACATTACACAATTACGACCAATCCTACGGGACTTTGGTATTGAAATAGTTTTTACTAGTAAAAATAATCAACTTGAAACTCTTTTTGGTTCTGCTAAAGACCCCATCAACAGTCTAAGCAAATACAGGGTCTACAAAATAACTTGTGACCATTGCGGAAAAATTACATTGGACAAGCTAAACGTAGTCTCAGTATTCGTTTTGACGAGCATATTGCAGAAGTCACTTAAGGCAAACAAAGACACTGGCAAAGAGCTCATACACAGTTTTAAATCAAAAGTAACTGAACATATATTCAACAAAGAAGATTTTCTAAACTTAAATAACTTACAAATTTTAAGACATATTACAAACCCTTGGAAACTAAATATAGCGGAAAGCATAGTAATCCACAAACAAAATGCCAAAAAAATGCTAAGCAGGGTACAAGGAAACGGATATTCGTGGCTGTTTTAAATTAATATCTTCATCACATAAACAATTCAATACACAACACAACGCCAATTGGACTACCTTCAAACGAATTAGAAATTAATAACTTTTTAGGTAACAAACAACATTTGAGGTAACAAACAAAAACATAAACACTTTCAGGTTCCTCCCCACAAACTACACCTCATACATTGAGGTACCAACAAACCATCTATAAATACTAGATCTACTGCAATGTTCCCTTCAAGTCGAACACTCGACACTAAAGAAGTCTGTAAGTCACAGACGAAATTGGCCGATCTGTCAAATGGTACGCTTTCTCTAGTGGAATTTAAAGCAATTGTGTTTCAATGTTTTATTTTTTTATTTTTTTAAAGTGATCAAATGAAGTGTAAAAATCACCTAGTTACCCAATCACATTCGTTCTACTAAAACACCCAAATAAGTTTTTTAACAACTGTTTTAAAAAAAAAGTGAAAGTGCTTAAGATGCTTCTTGACTGGTTCTGGTATGACTTTGAAATAGTTCAGCGATGATTCCAGAATCGTTTGGAAATGTTACCAAAGTTTTTCTGGAATTATGTCAAATTTGCTTTAAGATGCTTCTTAAAATGCTCTGGAAAGCTTCCCGAGTGTTTTTGGTATTTTATAAGATTAGTGCATATATGCCTCCAGAAAAGTTTTTGAATTTATTTATTTTTTTATTTTTATTTATTTCGTCAATCGATCGTAGACTACATATTTACACTTAATTCTATCTTCTTAAAGATCGTCTAGAAACAAAATACTGTCTTAGGTTACTACGTGACATTGTTAGGTCAATTGATTCACAATGCAGATTATACAGAGACATCATTCGGTTAATTGGTCCGAATTTCGCATAGTTTGTCCGATTGATATTTAACGCAAATAAGTTCCGATTCCTCA
Source organism: Aedes japonicus (assembly GCA_034211315.2). Taxonomy (NCBI): domain Eukaryota; kingdom Metazoa; phylum Arthropoda; class Insecta; order Diptera; family Culicidae; genus Aedes; species Aedes japonicus. The sequence goes on along the minus strand of JASCZW010001643.1, from coordinate 50,873 downwards.
AATGCCGCGAGGGAGGTGTAGAAATTTAGACTACATAATAAGTTGGGGAGAAATGCGATGTGATACAATATCGTTTACAAAAGAGATCATGGCAAAATTCCCTTCGTTCTTTTAGAGTTTGAATGTCAATAAGCATACACCGTGCTTCATAAGACGGAAGTGGAAATGTTGTCCAGCCTAATTTACGGAGAGCATACAAAAGAAATTGTTTTTGGACTGATTCTAATCGTTCTTCATGTGTTTTTCATAAAAGGGAGACCATATGACACTACAATACTCTAGAATAGACCTGACATATGCAACGTACAATGTTTTGATCGTATATGGGTCATGAAAGTTTTGACCAAAGCGTTTAATAAAACCTAGCATATTGGTTGCTTTATGGATAATTGTGTTGTAATGGTCGATAAAATTAAGCTTAGAATCTACAATAACACCTAAGTCTCTAACTCTCTCGCATTTTTCTACAATTTCAGTTCCTAAAGAAACAGTAATTTGTGGTGTATATCGTTTTCTACTGAGAGTAATTAAATTACATTTCTTAACGTTTATTTCTAGTAAGCTTTTTTTGCACCATATATCAAATAATAATATTTCGTTTATATAAGTTACATTATCTTGGTCGTTCTTAATTTCCATAAATATTTTCATGTCCTCTGCATAGATGAGAAATTCTGACCTGCTTAAGAATGTAAGAAATATCATTGACAAACAAAATAAAAAAGCAAAGGGCCTAGATGCGAGCCATGGGAACTCCAGATAATACATGAACAGGGTGTGACTTTTTACCATTAAAATTGACTACTTGTTGCCGATTTATTAAATACGATTGTATCCATTTAAGAAATGTATCCTCAAATCCTATTTTTCCTAACTTGTAGAGTAACAGAGGAATGTCAATACGGTCAAGGCCTTGCTAAAATCAGTGTACAGCGCTTCGACATGGTTGCCGTTGTCCATTGCATTTAATGAATAATTTACGAATTCTAACAAGTTTGTGGAAGTTGAGCGTTCTTTGAAAAATCCATGCTGCGAATTTGTTATGACATTTTGTACTTGGCTGAACAATTTTCTATTGACGATAGCTTCAAAGGCTTTGGGATGCTGAACATAATAGCAATTCCACGGTAATTGCGAATATCGGATTTTTTTCTGACTTATATATGGGTATTAGGTATGAGTTTTTCCAAATTTTAGGGAGACTGACCTGAATCAAGTGACAAATTGAAGAGCCAAAATAAAGGCGAGAGTTAGTTCAAATGCAAGATTTTCCATAAATGCTGGAGGATTCCATCAGGTCCTGCACCTTTCGCAGCATCAAGATTTTTCAAACCAGCAAGAATGTCTTGAACATCTACCTGACTAACTCTAATGTCATTTGAGGATGCAGGAAAGAATGAAAAATAATCTAGATCTCGATCATCATCTGAAAATGTCGCGTAAATTTCTTGGAAATACTTTCCAAACATGTCACAAATCTCACCAGGGTCTCCAGCACTTTTGTCATCAAGATGCATTTTTGAAGCAGAAAGTTGTTTGATTTTAATTTTGTTCTTGACATACTTGGAAAAACTGTTTGGAACATGATTTGATTTCACTCTCTGTTCTGAAATTATACTCTTCCAATTCGGAATTGATTGCTGAATTAAGCTGATCACAGATATTCAGATAATTTTGCAGATTGACATTAGAGTTGCTTTTCTTGTAAATTTTGTGGGCCTGGAATGGAATGCTTTCTTGATGTGCATTGTATTCAAATTAGAGCTGGATTGCTTTCAGAATAATGTTGGAATGTTTCCTGAACTGTTAGAAGATGTTCCCAGGACTATTTTGGAATGCTTAGTAGTTTTGGTAAATTTCTGGAGTTGTTCTAGAATGCTTTAAATGAAGTCTTAGTATGCTTCCAGAATCGTTCGATATTCCTCTTAAATAGTTCTGGGATGCTTCAAGAGTTATTCGGCGACACTTACAAGGCACTTTGGGGATGTTCACAGAGAAGTTATGAAACGCTTAAAAAGTAGTTCTGAAATACTTCCAGAATAGTTTTTAAACACTGCCAAAGTAGTTTTGGCATGCTTCCAGAGGAATTCGTGAATGATTATAAAATTCTTCTAATTTGCTTTCAGAGTGGACCAGGAGTGCATCCAGCGTGGATTTGAAAAGTCTTCAGAGAAGTTATGGAATAGTTTCAAACAAGTTTGCTACCCAGAATTATTTCAAGAGGCTTCTAGGATAGTTCTATGATGCTTCAAGAGTAATTTTTATATGCATCAGAAGTAGTTCAAAGATACTTCAAGAATTTTTCTGGAATGCTTCTATGGTCATTTTGGATTATTTTCAAACAAGTTATTCCAGAGTAAGTTCAGGGATACTGCTAAACTTTGAAAAAGTTGAAAAGCTGGCAAGGCAATGTTGCCCATCTTGAGTGTTTTATGGTATACACGAAGCCATGCAAGTGTGTGCAAGCGGCTAGCAGCACACAGATAGTTCAAAACATTTTTTTTCGCTATACCGTTTAGTGTCTTGACAGTCAAAGCAATCGTAGGGTCTTTGTTCAATCACCAAGCTGTGTGCAAACTGTAATAATAACACGCTTTGTCGATGATCACTGAAAACAAAAATAGAACACTTCTCGACCAACAATAGAATAGGGCCTACCCACATTGCAAAATAAGAATAATCTATTTGTGGATTTATTCTAGTATCCTCTTGAAGACAAAATGTGGGTGGAAAAATTCATAGCCACCCAAGCAAAGATCAGAATAGAGAGTGTTTTTTGGCTTAGCCAGCAAATCGAAGGATTATGAAGAAAAAAACTGTTCAGCTTACTTTTAACGTAATTAACCAAACTTTCAAGTTCGCATTCAATGTTTAAGCTTTTAGCATCATTTTCATCAACTTCTTAAGGAAACTTTAAAGTTCAGGAAATGTTCATTCAAGAGGTTGTAGAGAATGCTATTCAGCTCAAAAAGCACCCCAAACGAACTTAACAAAACAAAACAAACGCACAAAGACATTTATATTCGACATTTTTGTTCGTCTCTAATCCTGCCGCAAGTTTATTTAGGGGGTTTGGGTATTTTCGTAATTTGTGTGGAGGTGAGATTTGAACTCGTGACTTTGGCGTAAGATGAATGGATGTTAACCTCTACACCGGGGTCGCCTCCGACTCCCTATAATCTTATCTGAACCTGAAAGCCCCTGATTAATTCATCAAGAACTCAATTTGAACTACAAATTAATCAAGTTTACCTTGTTGAGTTCCGCATCTCATTTAGCAAATTGTTTTTTTTTACGATGGTGACAAAATAAGTTTGTTTTGAAAAAATACAGATAAACTTTGTCGACGGATTGTAAGCCTAAAAGTAAGCGTTTGACGGGTACTGCCAACCGTTAACTGCGGAACAAAGTTATCAAGAACATTAAGGCTAACCCTAACATCTCAGACCGCGATTTGGCCAAAAAGTTTCGCGCCGCACGCAGTACCGTGCAACGAATTCGAAAGGCTCCAAGTCATACCGTGCCTGTAGACAACCAAAAAGTAACTAGAAATTAGAAGAAAAATTAGTATCTTCCATTTAATTCCAACTACCTTTGCTTATCTTCGACAGATACGCGTATTTCGTCTACAATAAGCAGACTTCTTCAGTGTCTCGTACTAATAACTCGACTTGACCAAGTCAAGTTATTAGTACGAGACACTGAAGAAGTCTGCACATTGTAGACGAAATACGCGTATCTGTCGAAGATAAGCAAAGGTAGTTGGAATTAAATGGAAGATACTAATTTTTCTTCTAATTTCTAGTTACAGGTATTCCACTAAACAGCTCAAACCCTCTAGGATTCAACCAAAAAGTGATCAAAAGCAGTCTTTATTCTACTGAAATAAACCATTCACACTTGTGAGTGGCCCCAACAGCATCCCTACTGTTGGTTTAAATCGGTCCTCAAACTCGGTGTTTTAACATGTGTCTGTATTCTGCTGAAATAAACCATTCACACTTGTGCGTGGCCCTAACAGCATCCCTAATTTTGTTTTAAATCGGTCCTCAAACTCGATGTTCTTAACGTGTTCTTGTATTCCATTTAAATAAACCACCCACACTTGTGAGTGGCCCCAACAGCATCCCTACCGTTGGTTTTAATCGGTTCTCAAACTCAGTGTTTTAACTTATTTTTGTATTCTGTTGAAAAAAAACCACCCACACTTGTGAGTGGCCCCAACAGCATGATTACTGTTGGTTTAAACCGGTGCAAAAATTTGAATAGCTTTAATGTGCATCCTGTACAGAGAATAAATCGGGAACAGAGTTAAATATTTTATTCGCAGACGACGTCAATTGAATTCAGCAAACCGTTTACCAAAACGGATCCCGCTGCCAACCCAACCATTTTATCCAACATCCCAGTGATTTCTTGTGGAAGTGCAGAGGTGTTGTCGGCTTCCAATAAAGCGAGTATCACGTCAACATATTCCTACCCATTTCCTACTTGACCTGCATTCGGGCGAGGCTGGGCCGGTATTGCCTTAGTTTAAGATCACCAGTTTTCACACATTGAGGATGCATGCTAGTCCCAAGCACCATCTTTTGGTTCTTTGTGTAATAACAGCTGATCTGGCAATAACGGAGTAGCAACCTCGGGCGGTCAATCATGCTCACAATTTGGCCAGAAGCCGTGCTTAAAACTGTATGATCAGGTGTTGACAAAATTTAATGGCTGTCTCCTCATGGATGATGAAACCTATGTTAAGGCCGATTTCCAACAGCTACCGGTACAAAACATTTACTTGGCTACGGCTCGGGGAGATGTTCCTACCAAATTCAAGTTAATGTTTGCAGATAAATTTGCTCACACTTACATGATTTGGCAAGGCATCTGTAGCTGCGGTAGGAAGACAAACGTTTTCATCACTGATAAGACATTTAGTTCAGATCTGTACAGAACGGAATGTCTCCAAAAGAGAATATTGCCATTTATCAGTTCCCACAATGAACCTGTCATGTTTTGGCTAGATCATGCAAGCTGTCATTCCAGTAAAACAGTACTACAGTGGTATGAAACCAACGGGATTCAGTTTATACCGAAAGTACTCAACCCACCAAAATGTCCTCAGCTCATACCGATAGAGAGATTTTGGGTTATGATGAAGAGGAAGCTGAAGGTGAATGGAAGAGTCGTCAAAAGCATCAATGAATTGAGAACCAAGTGGAATAAGATTGCCAAAACGATGGATGAGAATAATGTGCGCCAGTTGATGAAACGTATTCCGGGAGAAGTCCGCAAATTTCTTCGAAATCGAGATAATTTTTTTTTGAATCTTCCCTCTAAAGTTCACATAAAGTCAAACATTTTGGATGAAACAGAATACTTTTTTGTTAATGAATATTCGAAATATGCGCAATAGTCTATGTCTCAATTTAACTGGGCCACACCTTAAAAGTTGAGTTGAATAGCAACAAGAAACTTTTCTTGAAAATTCAAGTTGCTTTAGATGTTAATGACACCTTAAAAGAAATTATTTTAGCGGGGCTGGTTCTTTTCCGTCGTAGTTACTCAAATACCTTTTGGGTATTTTCGTAACTTGTCTTAGGTTGAGATTCGAACTCGTGACTTTAGCATGAGAGGTATGGAAACAAGGCCTAGGTTACCCCCTAAAACAAATAAGTTCTGCCAGTAAGGTCTGTATCCGCAATAATCCGGACACCTCAAAACATGAATAAAACATAAATTTCGCTTTATATTTCCGTTTTTGTTGTTTATTTTAGATTCATGGGATGTGTTTTAAAAATTCTCGAAGACAAAACATAGTTATTCGGTATTTGCATAAAATGGTCGAACTTTGCGCTTAACTCCGTCTATTAGGGTTCGTACAGACTCTTCAGAAATCGTAGAAGCCGTCTTTGCGAAGGTCCATTAATTATGTCACGCAGTAAGGGGGGAGGGGGTTGGGAAAACGTGACGATCCATACAAAAAATTGATTGTCCATACAAAAAACGTGACAAGGGGGAGGGGGGGGGGGGGTTAAAATAGTCAATTTTTGCGTGACGTAATTAATGGACGTTCCCTTTGTTCAAATTTGCTGGAAGTGTTTGATATCTTTGATTCCTTGCTTCTTTCCATAAAGCTTTCGATTCATCAGAGCCCAATATCTCTCGATTGGTCGTAGCTCTGGGCAATTTGGTGGGTTTGAGGTTTTTGGTACAAGTTCACTTGATTTGCTTGGTACCACACCATAGCCTAGTGGCATGATGCCAAATCGGTCCAGAACAAAGGTTTTTCTTTGTGACTTTTGAGGAAGGGTAGCTTTCAGCAGCACTCTTTCTGATAGATCTCCTTGTTGATTGTGTCTGTAGTGACGAAAGATTAACTCTTTTTGCCACACGTCCAAATCGCTTGCCACACAAGGTATTTTTTGGAAAATTTCGATGCCTTCTTCGTTCTGAAATGCTCAGCTGTAGCATTTCTGGCCATAGCAGAATAAAAAGCCAGTCCTGGAAGCTGCTTGAAATCCTCCAGGACATAAGTTTCATCGTCCATAACAACGCATGAAAACTTCGTCAAATATTCGCAGTACAAACGTCGAGCCCGTGATTTTGCTGCCAAGTTCTGTTTGTCGTTGCGATTTGGAACTGTTTATACTTTATACGACTTAAGTCCCAAACGTTGTTTTGATTTTCGGACAAAACCAGGCAACATCCCTATTTTACGAGCCACCGTTCGAATGGAGAGATTTGGGTTTTTCGTTAATATCCTTTTCACCTTTCGGTCCATGACAGGATCAGCGCGTTCAATGTTTCCTGTCACTTCTCGGTTTCCTCTCCACCGTCAAACGTTCCAAAAATGATTTGAGCACATCGTGAACAGTAGGTTTAAGCAAATCCAATGTTTTTGCAAGGTCCGGATTTGCCGTACGCCCGTATTAAATTCACTCGCCCGCTTGTTTTTCTTTCGTCGCCATCTTGAATACTAAACATGAAATGAAAACATCAATCATAGTCTATTTCATCATAGACTCTCAGCTATACCACAGTGAAATTGCATTCCTTCGTGCAATATTTCAAAAGTTACAATGATTTGAAGGTGTCCGGATTAATGTGGATACCTCACGTGAAGTGTCTTGTTATTCAGCAAAAAAGTTTCATGAAATTAAATTTCTACTACTTAAAAGTGAACTTCCAAGTCCTCATCTTAATAAAATTCAAAATTTTGGTTGCTTTTTCTGGCACTATTAGATACAATATGGTGGAAATTGTAAGGTTAGAGTTTTTCCGAACATTTATCCTAAGATATAATTCAAAACTAATTATTCACAACCTTTTCCATCGCTTCCATGGTAGTTTCCATCACGCCCCAATCCTCGATATAATTTTGACGCGAAGAAAAAAAAAGTTCAATAAAATACAAATTAAATTAAGAGATTGAACAAAGTGGAAGAACGGGTTCGGTGATTGGCCATCGTCATTGTCGTTATCCCGAGGGGGATCGGATGTTCTCGGCTTCGTGTTATTATATGGCACATGAATGAGTGGGAAATAATAGCACAATAATAAGGTCGTAAAATGTTTACTCAGTTCCTCCTGTCCTACCTCCATCTGCCGCCGAGCTTCGGTTTTTTTTTTTTTGCAGAAAAGAAAATGGTCTCAAGCTAATAAAGTGGTAAGTGCGAGAGATTTTACCCTTTCACGTCGCCCGCTTACATCCAACGAACGGCGGTCGAGAAAGCACAAGGACGGACTTCATTATGCAAGTTCTTTTGCGGATCAATTTTTTAACGGTTACACCGAGAGAGGCACTCGACGACAAAGTAACAAACTGCTGATTGCTTTATTAGCAGCCCAGCCTGGCCGCCATGGTGGGCACCGGGAGTGTATTTCAGCCTTCATCGCAAGAAAAGCAAACACATTTGTTGTGGGAAAGTAACGTTTATTTTTTTATTTTTTTGGTGATCTAAGCGGAAGATCTCGAGGCGATGCAAATCGCGATAGAGGTGCAGAAAATAAGCTAATCCAAGCTGAAATCTACACCCGACATATCGAGTACACAGCATCGGAGCTGCTCCGATCGGAGGGAATGGAGGGAGTGAGCATAATGTATGCTGATTTGGTCACGATTTTCCGCGAACATGGATGAATTGAAGATGTTCTATGAAATTGTGCCCATTTAGGTGCTCCGAGGGAATGATCGGCACGGTTACGAAATGTAAACATAGAACAGTATGCAATTGACTGTGGCCCAGATTTATCGTCAGTTTGCGCGACTTGAGCAAGGTTGGATGGTGGGTGGCATTGATGAGGGCTCGCTAAACAAACATGATTTTTCTCGCGGATCATGAATTCGGTCGTGAGTCGACAAATTGCTTGCGCGCTGAAATCTGCATGAAGTTCAGGTGAGGATTGAGCTGCACGTAGGTGCTAGTACGAAATAACGAAATATTAAGCTAATCTTATACGGAATCGATACCAGAAAACCTTCATAGCGTGAGATAATAGATTTTTGATTGTGATGAAATGTAATTTTAAATGCCATTAATCTTAAAACGGATCAACGTTTAACGAAATTCTGCTCTTTGTGCTTGAATACCTCAACTTTCATGCAGCTAACAGTCAGCATCAAGTGACAAACTAATCTCGCAGTGTCACGTAAATCTTTTCTCCGGGGTGACCTTTAAGTCCACCAATTTAACTAGTACTTCTCTATTGCCCCTTTTCCGACGTTGGTTCCTCAACTTCGTTTTCGCGCTCCACCAACCTATTCAATCTAGTTTCACGCGTCACTCAATTTGGATCTACCTCAGATTGCAAACCCGGGCAGAACTTGATGGGGAATCACAGGGGAAGCATAAAAAGAAGAAAGAAAAAAACCCAACGCTAATTGTGAGTGACAGGATTAATTGAGGTCTTAATCGCTTCCACCTAACCTATCCGTGTTGTACACAAATCTCGCAGCCAGAGCAGTGGTCGAGAGCAGCGGGCCGGATGATGTAAAGCTCGTAGCACCTCAATTGAATTGGCCGCCACGCCGCCACTCGCGCACATTCACCAAGCTCCTTTTGCTGAAAGGAGGTGATTTTCGTGTCATTTGCAGCAATCGGCATAAAAGTCGTGATCTCAGTGCTCCACCCCCGCTCTCGCACTTCCTTGCCCCATGTATGTCGCAATCCAGAGCTATGTGGTGTACTCTATTTGTCATGAGTATGGTTTCGCGGAATTGATGTGTTGAAATTGACGACGACCAACCGAGATGTACCGGGAACTGCTGCTATTGAGGGCATGAAAAAATGCATTTATCTACATTGTTGCGATCAGAGGGCTCTCAGGCCACGGTACAGAACTAGTTTTGCTGATCGATATGTGTGGATCAAAATCCTAGATCTGCTCTAAAGAGCGAAAAAACTGCACATTTTTTGCCACCGTGATCAGTGACGACGACGCTTGAATCAGGTTCAACGAATGCCCTACGGTAGTAGTACCGGTCAACGTAACGGCTTGCACTTCCCACGAGTTCGCGGTCAATGCCGTGTGCTGCAAATGCAGCGAAAGAGCACACAAGAAAAACTCGAACGACCCATAGTCAAGAGGCAGGTTCCCCCGGTGTCCAGTGCCGTAGATAGAGAACTTGATTTATGGGAAATCGATTTAAGGAAATTAATAATAAAAAGTCACTACACGAGCCTACTGCTGGCTGCTGACGGCGACTATGCGACCACTCTGCCCTGTACCCTGCCATCATCTTCAAACCCAGGGAAGTCTGAAGGAGTCAGCGAGATATCTTACTAATAATGCCAACCGAACGTCCTATGCTCGCATAAATCATAACTAGCAGCCGCATCAGTCCAGCGTCGCTTTTATCTGCCTCAACTGAGAAGGGCCTATCTTAGGTTGGTTTGCTAGTTGGCAAGCATGTCTCTATTTGTCCGCAAGCTAAAATAATATACAAATGACCTTGCGCAGATTAAAACAGCACCCAGGGAAGCCAGCTAGAGCTCTGCATGGTTGGTAACTGTAACTAATTATAATGATCGATCTGCAACCCCGCGTGAGCATTACGGGTCGGCTCACTGAGGTGGTGTGCAAGGATGATAGCACCTCGGACGACTTCACGGACGGGACAACAGAAGCAACTCTCGGTGCTGCTTCTGCCATGTAGGGGGTTACGCCCGACTTGATTGTATGAAGAAGAAAAAAAAACTGCATCTGACCGGTCGGCGATTCGTAATTTTCGCCGCAATCACATTGGGATCTGGCGGGAGATTTTGTGGTCACACCTCGGTGGTCAGTTGGCCGTTTGCTGATTCTTCTTGTAAAGGTTGCATTAAAAAAATTGACAAAAACCCGCACTGACACAACTACCCTTGCAGCATCAATCATAGTAACCCATGAGTCAGCAGATAAAATTTGATAGCTCTATCAATCGAACTCTAGCCGTGGTGGCAAAAACAGTAAAGCAACTCCGTTCAGAAGTGTGCGTTCAAAGAACGGCACCACGCGGCGTCGAAAACGGACATCGTGCGGCACTTTGTGGACGCCGGATACGCCCGTTACGGCATCTACAACATCTTGACACTATTAGACAACAATCTAAGCATCAAAAGAAAGCCCGGTTCCAGACGGCCGCCGACCCTGAGCGACAAGAAGCTCCAAAGAATGCTAAAGAGGAAGACCGAGGGAAAAGTGGCTACATCGCTGCGTGCTTGACCGGGAGGTTGGTTCAACCAGCCAAACAGTGAAAGAGTACCTGGCGAACATGAACATATATGTCAGGAAGCGGAAGTCACGATCACTGGTTTCGGAGCTGCAGGCAATGACGCAGCGGCAGCGGCTGACTTAGATGGTCAACGCGATTTTCCCGGCGAATCGCGACGTGGCGGTGGTGATGGATGACGAGACCTATCTCACCCTGGATGACAAGAGCTGGCAGGGCACTTTGTATTTTACTCCGAGGTGAAGTTCATTTCACACACCATGTTCCCCAAGAAACACCTTCTTACTGTGGATGACAATCAGCGAGAAGGAGATGTCAAAGCCGCTCTTTTTTCGCTCGGGACTGGCCGTGAACGTAGAGATTTATAGTACGAAATGCCTGCCGGAAGTCATCAAGAAATACCATAAGCGAGAAGACGCGGTGTTCTGGTCGGATCTGGCGTAGACCCACTACTCGGAATGATCGTTGGAGGAGATGGAGCGGCTGAATATCGATGTGGTACCCAAGTCGGCGAATCAGCCCAACGTCCCCTAGCTGCGTCCCATCGAGAATTTCTGGGCCAACTTGAAGTGTAAGATCTACTCCAACAATTTTGTCGCGAAAACTGAGGAGGAATTGATAAACAAAACGAACAAAGAACTCAAAAAAATACCTATACGCATGTTTTCGTCTGCCATGGCAAATGTTCCGGTTACCTGCCGGAAGGCCATTCGCAAGGGCGTAGAATTTTTTTGCAAATAAGCTTAAATAAACTGCCATGGAAAATTTATCTGTCCTAGCAATTATCTGTTCTAGCTTTTTTATCACCATCCGAAAAAAAATTCAATTTTATTAAATGCAAACGTTATAGTTCTGGTTTTTTTTTAATTAAATTGTTTTTTTTTAAATTATAGGCTAGTTAAATGAATAAAGAAATAATTATTTCACGATTTTCATGTAAAGCCTGTCAACGTTGAATCTAAGACACTTTTCTTTTAACGTGGTTTTTGAATTATTTCACGGATCGCCGAAACGTTTCAATTATATGACAGCTAGCCTCTCACTCCAAATGTACGAAATGATGCTCGCAGAGTTCTGCAGTATCAATATCATGGTGATCGGGGGTTCGCTCATCCTTCTCATCGACCAGCGCACAAAGTCATGTGTTTTTGCGTCAGTAAAAAATGGAAACGGAGCCTTCTTGATGTGCGGAATAAACGTAGGGCCGATATCGCGTCTGACCCATCATCTTCTTATCCGCGAAGTACGTCTACGCATTTCGCGGATTCATCGACAAGAGGTGAAAGTTGCACAACGGTACAACACACGCCAACTGGAAGATACCACGGTGAAAAGGTCCTTCGTTTAAGAGCTCGTGCTGGAATAATTCGCAAGGTGGCAGCGTAGAAGATCTATGGACTGACATCAAAAACGCCTTCATTGAAACCGGCGAGAATAATCTACCCAGAAAAAAATAGTGAAGTAATCTTCAAAAATACGCGTACAATTTCCCTTCGTTTAGTTCCAAGCCAAAGGAGACGTAATCAACGAAATTGTTTGCAATCTCTCTTGCGAGATACAAGAATGTTTGTAATCTTTCATACAACTGGCTAGATTCAGGCGTTATCTGGCTTAAGTTTATATGAAATATCCCATTATCTTGAGTCAAATCTAGCATTCTTTTCATGTGTATTTAAAAACGCAGAAGATTCAATGTTTCTTTTTATCTCTGTAGGTGAGCTACACACCTCAAGAAAACAATGGTTCCTGGACGAAACCTCGATGAAGACAGAGGATCAAAAAGGAGCCTAAGAATTGCAAACAAAATATCTTGCGAAAAACAATACTTCCCGAGCAGAACCGAATAACTCGATAACTGGCCTTGGTATTTATGAGCTTAGATTAAGAGGTAAAATACCTGAGGATAATACCATAAAATTGTTCCCACAATGTCATTCGAATGCCAAATTGAGGTAAGACAATACCAAAATAGTACCTCTAAGGTATTCCTAGGTATCCACAATAACAAGTTTTGGTATTCGAGAGATATTTTGCATGCAATTCTTAGGTATTTTGCTTAGGTATTTTACCTCTTAATCTGAGCTCTATAAAACCAAGGCCAGTTATCAAGATCAAAATGAGGTATTCATATGTTGTTGACTCCTGCTCGGGAAGAGATTAAAACAGCCATCAAAACATGAAATCGAACAGAGCCCCAAGGGTCGATCACATATCAGCCGAGCTGCTCAAAGCTGATCCCGTGACATCCGCTCAACTGTTGCATCATTTATTTCACAATATCTGGGACACCGCAAATTTTCCAGGCGGACTGGATGCAGGGTTCTCAAAGTTGTATGCAAAGTGATCCTAACACGGATCCAGGAGACACCTGGAAGTGGACTTCTCGGTGCGTTAGCTGAATAACGGCCTCCCACTCCATTGGCATTGTGGAGAGATGGATGAGTTCAAAGCAACTGAAGCTAGCCCACCATAAGACTGAGGTCACGGAGGTGAATAATCGATAATCGGAGCAACATGCGACGATCAGTGCAGGTAACTGCACAATCGCATTGGAAAGGTCTTTGAGGTATCTTGGTGTCCTTTATCAGTCACGTCGATTACGCCTGCAAGAAAGTTTCTATAGCTATATCGGCATTATCCCGCATGATGTCGAATAGCTCGGCGGTGCAAGGGAGTAAACGCAAACTCCTGGCCAGTGTCGCCTTGTCCATACTTAGGGACGGCGGGCCAGCATGGATCACCAAGAGCCTTGAGTACCATGCGCTACACTAGTAAGCTAGAGAGTACGCACAGGCTTATGTGCCAAAGAGTGGTTTGTGCATACCGAACGGTATCACGCAACACGGTCTGCGTCCTATGGGATGATGCCAATAGGCATTGTCATAAAAGAGGACGTGGCGTTTCGCACAACGTGGAACAAGGTATTCGGAAGAATTTCAGAGCCGCATCCATGGTTAAGTGGCAAAAGTGGAATGGAACAACTCACCAAAGGTCGGTGGACCCACCGACTAATCCCAGAAATGACCGGTGAGTTGGTAGGCGACACGGTGAAGGAACTCCACTAACGCAGATATTGTCAGGCCACGCCGTTTTAGACAATACTCAAAGCAACATAGGCATGCACAGTCCTCCGCATGCAACGAGTGCGCGGGAGTTGAGGAAACCGCGGAACATGTGTTCTTCGGATGTCCTCGCTTCGACGGCGAGAGATCCGGTCCAGAGGATGTGCCAAGACCAGGCACGGGTGGGTTTTTAGTGGGTCGAAGAGTTGGCACCCTCATCCACAGGTGTCTGGTTGCAGATTTTCCAGAGATCCTATTTGAACCACATTGCCACGCCTCGTATCATTCTGGAGCAGGGCAACGAATTCTAAGGATCCCTCTATGTGATGTTCATTGACTACGAATAAGCTTTAGACATACTCAATCACGAGAATATGTGAAGCGCCCTAAGACCCAAGGGAATCCCTCCAAAAATCGTACCAAGATCGATATTGGTGCAAGAATCAAGAAGGCAAGGACTGATTTTGCGAATTTAAGGAAAATATGAAAAAACGGGCAGATCAGTGACCATTCCAAAATACGAATATTCCAACGTTAGATTTGTTCATTCATACGCTTCTGAAACGTGATTTGTATAAGTGTCTGCAACGACTGCAGCTGTTCACCAACAGGTGCCTGCGGTATATAATCCAAGCTTGATGGCCCTACAATTGGATCTCCAATGCTGACTTCCATCGTCGGTGTCACCGGAAGCGATCGCAACTGGAATTTGGGAACGGATGTGAGGCTGGATCAACCACCCCACCAGAGGCGCGGAAACGAAATCTGCAAACAAGCATTAGACTGGAACCCAGCAGCGGAAACTCTTCGAAACTAAAAAGAATCTTTTTCTAATGTAGACATAACTCTATAATTGTGAAATAAACACTAGGAGATGGAGCTGGATTCTTTCTTGAAAAAATTGAAGTTAAACTACCTCAGGGTTCTGATAGTGCCCAGGGTTTTACAAATTCCCGGTCCTTTTTGATAATAGTGTATACTGGGTTTTAATATAAAAAGGCAATTTAAGATCATCATACAAACTTTACAATTCTGTGCCAGTAAACGTAACGAAACTCCAGCATACTGGGTTGCTATTCGAGTGTATTCAGAATAAGTTAGACATATAGACTGTTCCAGCAATTATAAGCACACCTAATGTTAACGGTCTTATTAAATTGAATGAAATTTTTCATATATTTTTTGGCTGCGTCCTTTTGTTCACTCATTTCTGTACGTCATAGCATGAATAAAAACTTGAGCTTTTGAAGATGCACCGAGGAGTGGTCGGAAATCCGGTCCTGTGAGTCTTGTTTTTGACAGGAAGATCGGACATGCCTATTTGCAAAAACTGTTCGAGATGTAGCGGAAAAGTTGGGGACCTCAACATTCAACGTGATTTGTGCAAAAGAGTGACATGCAAAACCAGAAAACCCGGAAGTAGGAGAGACCCAAATGGAACTCAAATCAGGCCACGTCTGTGCACGGAAACTATATGATACAATTTTGTGTTGATATTCTAGATGTTCAAGATCATGGACGATAAAACGTATGTGAAATTGGAATATGAAACCCTTTCCAGACCACAACACTTCACTGTACACGCGGGCAGAGATATCCCCGAAACGAAGAAGGCCGTTTTCACCAATAAAATGGGCTATAAAGTGATGCACGGGAAATAATGTGTTCTTTTAAACGAGAAAACCAGGTCATGATTTCATGAAAATGTTGTGTTTTTGTGTTATAAATTAACATATTCATGATATCAAGAAATATTTTTCCGCCGCAATGAAATCATAAATAAATCGGTTTAAACCAAGTAAAGGGCGAACACGAAATTATTGCGACACATTCAACAGGGCATAACTTTTTTACCATTGGGTAAAAATCAACCAAATTTTGCACACTTTCTCATTGATGTGTATTGTTTACATGCTGTCAAACTCGAAGTCATGTTTTTCGATTCAACGAAAATGGAGGTGAACCAACGCGAGTCGAGAGAACAAATTCTTTCCAAACACCTGGAATTTCCTGACCTGTCGCACCGGCAGTTGGGAAAAATGTTGAACATTCACCACTCAATCATCTCCAGAGTGTTGAAGCGGTTCCAGGAGCGGTTGACGTTGGACCACGGCAAAGGAGCTGGAAGAAAACCGGGACCGGAGAACAAAAAGACGGAGGGAAAGGTGAAGTGGATGATTAAAGCAAATCCCAACGTCTCAAGCCGTGATTTGGCTAAAAAGATCGGCATGTCGCAGAGCTACGTCCAGAATGCAAAGAAGAGAACTGGACTACATACATATAAGGTACAGAACTTCCCAAACCACGATGAGCCGCAACAATCGACGGCTAAAACTCGGGCACGGAAGCTCTACGAGAAGATGCTGACAAAATATGGCTGCTGTGTGATGGACGACGAAACGTATATAAAAGCCGATTTTAAGCAAATTCCGGGGTTGGAGTTTTTCACCGGCAAGAGCAAGTTCTATGTGGGCGACAAATTTAAGAAGAAGAAAATGTCGACGTTCGCCTCCATATATCTCATTTGGCAGGCCATCTGCTCTTGCGGACTGAGGAGTGAGCCTTTCGTGACAAAGGGCACAGTAAATGGCGAGATCTACAAATCTGAGTGCCTCGAGAAGCGCCTTTTGCCGTTCTTGCAGCAGCACGACGAAGCTCCGCTATTTTGGCCAGATTTGGCATCATGCCACTATTCTAAAAGTGTCCTGGAGTGGTATGAGGCCAATTCTGTCCATTTTGTTCCAAAGGACATGAATCCGCCAAACTGTCCGGAGCTGCGCCCGGTGGAGCAGTACTGGGCAATGATGAAGCGGGAACTTTGGAAGAGCAAGAAGACAGTCAAAGACGAGAAGGACATGTTAAGAAAATGGAAAAAAAACTGAGAAACTGGTACCGGATGACACTGTAAAGACTTTGATGGAGGGCATCAAGTGAAAATGCGTTCAATTTTACACTCAGGGCTCCATCGATTAACTTTTCTTTTGATTTTTGAAGTAAATATATGTATAAAACTACCCTAAAATTTTGGTTTGATTCTAAACATTATAAGATAATTGGCATGACATTTTCGGTGTCGCAATAATTTCGTGTTCGCCCTTTACGTTGCCTTTGCCTTACATCTCACTAGGAAGGTCAAAGAACGGACGAATCCGCCACATCAACAGGTAAAAATAACGTGTTGGATAGCGCTCATTTACCACTGA
Source organism: Aedes japonicus (assembly GCA_034211315.2). NCBI lineage: Eukaryota > Metazoa > Arthropoda > Insecta > Diptera > Culicidae > Aedes > Aedes japonicus. The sequence goes on along the minus strand of JASCZW010001643.1, from coordinate 33,903 downwards.
TAGCTTTGTGATTGTTTCTAGTGGATGTTTGTATGCACTCTGTTTTGATGCGCACATGCGAGAGGAACCCTCTCCTTTTTGGGTTCGTTTTGATTCGCAACGTCTGAGATCACTCAGGTTTTTGAGTTACTGTTGGGAACCAGTATCACAACGTTTCACGGTATTTCTTTCTCTACGTTAGAGATGACGAGAAAAAACATGACTGATCTCAGACGTGGCTAATCAAAACAAACCCAAAAAGGAGGGTTCCTCTCCCATGTGCGCATCAAACAGAGTTCATACAAACTTTCGCTAAAACTTTCAGAGCTGTCAGTGGTACATGAGCTGATCCAACACGTTACTTTTGCCTGTTGCGGTGGCAGATTCGTCCTTGCCTCGACCTTCCACGAAGTGGGATGTTGGGCAATAGTAACGTCCTTGGTTCGAAACTACTCTACCTTTTCGCTCTGTACCAGTAACCTATTCCATTCCCAACCTGCTGTACACTAACGGAACTTTCAACGCTTTCTCTTCATGTCTTTGATTCTAACAAGCAATACTGTCCACTCTTCGGGTGCCTCATGGTGATGAGCGAATATCTCCTTCTACATTTTTACTACACCTTCAATGCTTATAATTTCTGAAACAGTCTATAGTCATTACTTTTCTAATAAAACACGGATACATCGAACCAAAATAAAACATGAATCGTTTCTCACAAAATTCTCTAAAACATATTTATGACCGTTTTTGCTTGTTAATATGAAACCACAATTTTCTCCTTACCATCGCATACCACGCATCACATTTATGGAACCAGAGTAAGCTGATATAAAACTCGCAGAGTTCGTCAGTCACGGGAATCTGAAAAGTCGCGCGTACGTAGCTCTCGCAATGCATCGGAGCCAATGGCAGCTACCAGCTAGTATTGATGGCGTTACAGGCTTCAGTGCGGTACAAACACCAATCAGCCTGGGAAATTAACGCTCTTGAAGCTTCTTGTGGTAAATGACATTAGACACAAGCAAACCGGGCGAGCGGCTTTGCAATAAAGATACGGCCAGCATCGGGTACGGAAGCAGTTTGTAATGAACGGTGGCACTGATATTTATGACAATTTTCACGGGTTTCTAAGCGACACCTTCGCATTATGCTATGATGGGACCGTTTTTATCCCTCAAACTACGACGCGGAAGACTTCTGCACCTTAAATACAGGTTTTCAAAGCAATTGCCTCACCGTTAGCGTTCCTCCCGAACCACGCAAATTACCGGCATTAGTGCGGGTCGTTCCTACTGGGGCACATGGAAAACGGAAAAATCATCAATTGAACGCTGCGTGCCAACTGCTCATGCCACTGCGCTGCTGCGGCAAATAATATGCAGAATGGGTTTGTGGAAAACAAGAAAAAGTGCAGTAGCGCGCGCCGTTTCATTAATAAGCTGCCTTTGCAAGTCACGGGCGCGTGCGCGTCAATCCGTAACGTGTTCAACCAGACGCCCACATCGCACCAGAGAAGTTCAATTTCGTTTCGTATTACTGTTCCTGCCAGCCCAGCCTCCGTATGGTGATAGGTGCTTTTGCACTTCCGTGGGCTCGTCAGCAGCCGCTTCTTGGCTACACAGAAAAGTAAGTCTATAGCTTCTATTATCTTCAATTGGCATGGTAGTTGGTAACTACGTGTGTTGATACACGAAAAAGCGCTAAAATAGAATTAATGTCCGGAAAATTAAAGAAAATAAATTAATTCTTGCTCGTGCTCGTGGAAGGCGGATTGCGTTGTTTTGATTTAAATGCAGCGTGAAGTTGATGTAAATAGAAATGTTTACTACCCACGTGGCGATGGTGGATTGTTTCTTTGATGAAAGAAGAAAATAAAAACAAAATTAACCCATTTGGTCAATTTATTAGGCTGTTGATGGTATTTAATTACATGTCTTAACCAAACGATGTCGTTGTTCGCTGGATAATGTATAGTCAAATAATTATCAGCATAGTTTGAAAGATACATGTAGTTTTCTGGAGTGTGGGATTTGGCATTATTTCATTGGGTATTTCATGTAAATTAAGGTAATTTACGCTTGTTGGCTTGCAATTCAACGAGATGAAATTTTACGCTTCTGTTAAGAGTCATCATTTTTTTTATTTACGTCGTATTCGGAAGGTTTTTTGGCCTTCGTGCAACCCGTCTTGAATGGCTGTGCATTTCAGGTGTGCAACCATTTGCTAGTAGGCAAACTGAATTTCGTATCAGTATTAGAATATTCTTCACGTTGTAGGAAAAGGTTTAAATTACGCCACACCCTGCCATCTTCCCCAAGTTGACTCTATTTCCACCAATGGAATCCTTGTCCGCCTTCTTCGAGTCAGTTTCTAGCTGTGGCGGTAGTGGTAGGAGCGGGTTACTCACCGATCACCTTCACCTTCACCTTTGGGCATCCACCGAGCCGGGTCAAGCAGCACATGTGAGATCAAGGCCAAGATGGTCGTCGTCTACACCGTCATCATCGTCGTCGTCGTCGCCGTCGCCCATCCATGGAAAGATTGAGCAGTTTACCTAGCAGCCGATCATACGGTGCTCTGGTTGATATATGCCTCAAACAAGTTCCCCACAGGAAGATTTTATGACCGTTCCTGTGAGAGAAGCAAGATGCGAACAACCATTTCCTCTCTTAAAACCAACCAAGGTCAAGTTCAAGTTTGGCCTGAACTGATTACGGAAGTATTCAAATTTCTCTCACACAATGCGAATCAGCGCACAAATAGCACACTGTCCCCATCGATAGTTAAATAATTTGGCAAAGCCAGTGAAGAGCCACAGTGGATCGATTTCCTAACCGACTGGTGGAAAGAGCCACAAAAGCAAGACAACGGGTAGGCAGAAAAATAGATCACTCCACCGACAAGTTCGATCTCGATGCCACGATAGATGTCAATGATCTCTAAGGCGATCCGATGTCACCGAACCAACGTGACCGCTTCGATAGTGATCGTGGTGGGATAGGAAAGCGGGAGCGGCACCGTTCTTCACGATTGGAGAAATAGAATGATATGTTCTGCTGGAAGACCGACAGGAAAACGGTTCGTCGGTGGGAAAGAGGCGTGTAAAAATAGAGCAACAGCAAGAACGATAGAACGATCAACGATCTCCGTGCGAGCGGCGGTCGGCCCATGTCCACGAAGCACGATAGAGGGCAGGGAACTTTGATCTTGTTTTCAACCTGGGATTTCAACTTTTGCTACGACCACGTTGGTTGGATTTTCTTCCCGTAGCTCTCAGTTGAATGGGCGGAAAAGTGCGACTGACTGTTGTTTGCTCCAGTAAACTGGTGGACAAATGGGTTGACAGTGTTGGTTGGTGCTGTACGTTGTCACACTGGATTGCATGAATCGTGTTTTACTGGAATCGTAGTATGAGTTTGTTTTTGCATCAAACTTTGATTAGGTTTCTGCGTTTAGTATGCGATTGAAAATCAAATTGTGTTTGACTGCAATGTAAAAGATGACGATGATCAAACTTAAACTTTGGCATTTTATTCAAGCGTTCTATAGCTTTTATTAATTGTTTGATTTGGTCGGCAGATAGTTTTTGGTCTTTGCATTAATGATGATGTACGATATGTACTGCTACCACCATTATAGCACGGTCACTAGTCAAACGGCTTCATGGACTCTCCTCTCTGTTAGACTTGATCAGCTTCAACAACCATGATTGTCTTAATCGGGGCTATAAACAGGTGGAGTGGATCGATAGGCAAAATCACTTAAACTTATCCACAGAGAGATACACAGTACGAACGAAACCTGTAAAATAATGACGACTTGGATGTAACAAATTTACCTCCATTATATTCATTATAAATTTACGAGTGATCTTAAAATCACCGCACTGAAGAACGATCATTGTAAAATTACTCGTGCATTCTTTATAGGAACTGTAAATTCAAAACCTGCTGTAATCTTCGGATTCAGATTTTTTTAGGTTAGAATTGAAACAGAATGAATTGTTTTTTCTTACCAAACTATAAGAAATAGGAAATTTATTTCAGTAATTTTTATTATTGACTTTTTTAAACAATTCATCGAGCTATTTCCATTTGAGTTCAAGTATCTTTTTCCAAATATATCTAAGGGATGTCAAGCTTTGTGATTTGCAAAAAGTTTTGCCGTCAAATTTGTCGGCTGGATACTTGAAAACACAAAGGATTTGTTGAATTCAAATGTGGTACATAAGATCCCACACACTTTTGATACTGTTTCCACAGTCTCACACATATTTTTCGCAAACTTTTTAAAAGTTCTTCAATATTCTTCACAATTAACTCCCGATCGAGCATGTACACAATATGGCGCTCACGCTGATTCTGACTTGCCTAATCGGCTGTACTGAATTGTATCGAGATCATGTAAATTTCAAGCGTTTAAGAAGAAAAAAAAAGGAACGTGTTGTATAATTATATGTTATCGATTGCAAATATAAGTTCAAGCGGGAAGATTGGTATGAATAAGACATAATTTTCAATGAAGGCAGCGCTTCTTGTTGTTTACGGTATTTTAAATTGAATAATGCGTTCAGCCATTAATTATGGCGACATATTTTCAGTGGAGGCTCAGATAACATCGTGAGTAATTTCCAAATATTTTTTCTGTGTATATATAGAATCTCCTTCCAATAACAAGATTGCACAATTGGTCAAAAGAGCAAGCTATCTAACAGGCGGATGTCTCAATGGGCAGGAGAAGAGCCCGCCTTCTATTCACAAACTATTGGCAATTGGGAGTAGGCATTGCCACTCTCCCCATCCAGAGTTTTTCAATCGGGTGGATCCATCCCATTCCCATGAATGATTTATATAATAGTGTATACATTTATGCAAATGAAAAATCCGTATCTATTAAATATAATCTACATTCGGATGAACCTGAAATGCACGAAATGTTGTAAAATGTTAATGTGTAAGGTTCGGTATTTCGCGCTTAAGCACGTTTTCACTCGTGTTCAGCGATAGCAGCAATTCACCAAAATCTTGATTCGAGGTATCCTGAAAAAGTTTGTTAAATCTATTGAAATATAACGAAACTAATATTTATAAATTTAAATTTACTGTAGCCATGGTCACTATTTGCTGATAGATGCTGATTGTATAACAGCAACCCAGCAGGTAGTTTTTTTTTGTACTGAAAAATGTGATTTCTTACGCTATTGTGTAGTGATGTCCAATCTTTTTTCACGTAATAAAAATGATCGATTATTGAAAACCTTAACTTAGATCTGACCATACCTTCGCAATTTAATTTTTATATTATTCTCGGTTATTAAGGCGTGACCCAACAAACATTTTTGATTCTTACAGCGACCCTAGTGGTCGAATTTGTAAACTTTCACATCTTATGTGTTTCATATAACAATAACAACAACGAGTTTCAGAGAAATACAAAAAAAGAAAAATAATTGTGCGCAATCATTTGGAAAACCCTTCGTGGTCTGGAGCAAACCTTGCTAAAGCGCTGGGTTTCTCCCGAAATACCGTGTGGCGTTTTTCGAAAAAGTACAGAGAAACTTTGTCAACGGATCGCAAGCCTCAAAGCAAGCGTCCGGCGGGTACTGTCAACCGTCAGCTGTGGAACAAAGTCATCCAGAACATTGAGGCAAACCCCAATATCTAAGACCGCAATTTGGCCAAAAAGTTTCGCGCCGCACCCAGTACCGTGCACCGAATTCGTCTCCGGGAAGGCTTCAAGTCATACCGTGCCTGTAGACAACCAAATATGGATCAAAATCAGAACAATGTTGCCAGAATCCGTGCAAGAAAACTATATGATCAGGTATTGAAAAAATTCAATGGTTGTCTCCTTATTGATGTTTAAACCTATGCAAAGGCCGATTTCAAATAGATACCGAGACAAAAATTTTACTTGGCTACGGCTCGGGGAGATGTAACTGCCAAATTCAAGTTTGTGTTTGCAGATAAATTTGCACGTGAATATTTGATGTGGCAAGGCATCTGTAGCTGCGGTAGGAAGACCAAGGTTTTCATCACTGATAAGACATTGAATTCAGGGCTATACAAACCGGGATGCCTCCAAAAACAAATATTGCCATTCATCAGATTCCACAATGAACCTGTCATGTTGTGGCCTGATTTTGCAAGCTGCCGTTACTCTAAAACAGTGCTACAGTGGTATGAAAACAACGGAATTCAGTTTATACCGAAAGAACTCAACCTACTGTCCCCAGCTCAGACCGATCGAGAGATTTTGGGCTATGAAGGTCAAAAGAATCAATGAATTGAGAACCAAGTGGAATGAGCTTGCCAAAACGATTGTTGAGAATAATGTGCGCCGGTTGATGAAACGTATTCCGGAAAATCCGTGTTTTTCTAAATCGAAATCGAGTTAAAACAGAATACTATTTTGTTAATGCATAATCGAAATATTCGCAAAAGTCTATGTTCCAATTCAAACTGGGCCACACCTAAGGTTATTAAAAATGTTTCGAAATGAAAATACACATTTTTTTGGGAAATCACTTCTATCGCTCAGTACAAGGTGTCTACTAATTATCCGTACAGACTTTGTCGGCATGCTTCAACACAACCAAGCGGATTAAACTAAGCATATATTCATGGTTTCACATATTGACCCATTGACTTTAAATGCAGAAAGTTTGGTACAGTTGTGATATCTATTTCATTATGCCGAAGCCGAATGACTTCCCGAGCAAAGGTTTATTCCAAATTGATAACAAGTTTCTAATATCAGATTATCAGTGTTTGAAAACAAAATATGTTATCATTTAGGTTGAATAAACAGCCAAAATAACAAAAGAGAAAACAAAATAATATTCGTTGGATATCACAATATTAGCTCGTTTTAATATCATCGAGTTCATTTTGATAACAAATTTTGTGATATGAACAAATTTCTTGAGATAATTTCATATTAAAATATCAACATGATATCAAAATTATACACTAATAACTGCAGTAGTGCTTCTGGTGAGAAGCTCGTTTTCATAACCATAACATGCTGATTACATTCAGCATTCGTCAGCATACTGCAAGAGTTCAGTAACGTTCATCAGAAATCGTCTTAAAAAAATGAAAACAGATGATAACACAATTTGTCAGAGTTGATAACAAAATTTGTTATGCGATGAAAAGTGAGTTCAAAATGATAACTGAGATAACAAAACTTGATACTTATTTGATATCAGTTTGTTATTTTACTTTGCTAGGTTTTTTTTATTCATTTATTTGTACAGGCTCAATCGAAATAACTTTACAGAGCCAAGTTTTCATATTTGTGTACATCAATTATCTTCAAACTAACGTCAAGGGGATGGAACTGATTACTTGCGGCCGTCTCGAGGTTAATAGGAATAGCAACTGAAAGGATGGGAAGATGGGCTGGAATTTGAAGTGGGGCTTACATATCACTTTTTTTTTAAATTCTAAATTGTCAAAAAACTTAAAACTATACAACTTTTGGCTTCTTTAGACTTGAACTTTTTTGGGAAAGAAAAAAAATACACAAACACAGATAAAAAAAAACTTAAACTTAACATACGGGTAAAACTTACAACAATCTAAGGCTAATGTTAGTCAAAAACACATAAATGAGTTTCATAAACTCCAGGTCACGCAGAGCCAAAATATCTCAAATCGGTACATTGGGTTGTCTACCTTGAGCCCGAAAGGAATCATAAAGCTCAGATTTGGCCATATTCACAGAGATTGCTTTCACTCAGCCCAACACAGCGTAAATGAGCGTTCAAGGAATAATGATTGGACATGAGGCGAGACATTACACGAATGAAGTCTCGACCCACATCCATACCCCAAAACCAAGATTTCTTCGACACCTTTGGGATGATAGAATACATCGTTCCAAATCTCCTTTACTCCATTTATACTGCCAGCTGACGAGTGACTGTTGATGAAAAATAGAAAAAAAATCGTTGAAGGCGATTTGTCGATCACAAATGTCGCCTTCTATGGCGCCCACCTTTGCAAGCGAGTCCGCTCTCTCATTGCCCAGAATTGACCAATGAGATGAGACCCAAACAGAGGTGATGATAAAATAACGCGAAGATAAAGCACTTAGAAGCTCCTGTATTATCATGAAAATGCGAAGAGTGCTTTACCGGCCTCAATGAGCGAATAGCCTCTAAAGAACTGAGACTATCCGTGAAAATGAAGTACTGATCTGGCGTTAATGAGGCGACCATTTCTAGCGTAAAGTGTATTGCCGCTAAATCAGCGACATATACGGAACAAGGAGCTTGAAGTTTGCGGTTGGCGCTATAAATTTCATTAAATATACCAAAGCCTGCTGACTCTCTATCAATGATCCGTCAGTGAAGAACGATTTAGTGGAATCAACTTGGCCAAACCTTTGCAGAAAATATCACAGGAGCAATCATAGGACGATGATGCTCTGGAATTCCATCGAAGCTCCTGCTTCATAGATATATCGAAACGAACTGCCGAAGTCGGAAAAGCAAACACGATTGGGAATATTCGCCAATATTTTTGCTAGGGTTGCGAGCAAGTGTAATTGAACTTTTTCGAAAGGACAAACTGTTTCAGTGATTGCAAAGACCCTGAATATGGCAAAATCTACAGTGACTGACTCAAAAAAACGATACCAACAGCTTGGTACGCTAGATGACCGAGGGAGAGGAAAAAACGACGAATCAAGCGAAATTCTTTGATTTCCATCCGAATATTGGCAAAATCCCTGAAAATTTCAAAATCTGCCGTTGGAGCCGTAGTTCACGACGATTTGAAGCTTCAGTCATATTAACTGTGCTAGAATCACTACTTGAATGACACCATGAAAGCAAAACCGGTTGACAAAAGTTAAGGTTCTCTTGAACCGCTAATCCGAGGCCGAGCACGAAAGAAATTTTCACAATCGTGCAGAATCTTAATCACCAAAATGATCGGCAGTTGCTTCCTGCTGCTTCCGAAAATCGTGGAAGTATTTCAAGGAGTCATCATTTCGCTCTTGTCATGGACTGGAATAACTCATTCCGACAAAACAACCTTCATCGATAAGGGGGTGACAGTAATCAAGCGGTATATCAGAAGCCATTGCAGTCTGTCTGATACAGTAGCTTCTTGAGCATCACAGCATTTCGGCAAAACTGGATGGATTTTTCAACAAAACTGGGCATCGGCTCATGGAGCAAAAAAGATTATTAGTCTCTGCGAAAACATTTTCCCGAGCTTTTGAACGAAAGATGAATGACCTTCTAACTCGCAGGATTTGAATCCTAAGGACTATTCGGTATGGTTCATTTTGGAGTCAAGAGCCTGCAGTACACCAAATTGTCTCTTTTAAAGGTTAGGTAACAAATATCTGTCGAAGAACTCGCTATCATCGTGGATAACTTCCGGAAACGTTTGAGGGCGTGCATTTTTGCACGAAGTGGCTATTTTGTAAGGAACAAATAAAACTTGTAATTTGCATACATATTGCTATAACAAAAAATGCATGCTGATTATTTAATCCAACATTAAAAGATAGTTTTAACACCATTTGTTGTACGGATAATAGTCGGACACCCTGTATAGTCTCCCATAAGATCAATACACTTGGCCCAACGATCTTCCAACTTTGTTATCCCATAACCAGTCTTCTAGGTGCAGCCAAGCGCAGATGTTTGATAAAGCATACACTCTCAGAGAGTGTTCTTGAAATGCACACATGCAGGGTGCGAAAAATTCAAATTCAATAAGCGGTATCCCGTGAATTTATCCAACATCCATCTCGTCATTCACCAATTCGGTGCAAAACTGAATTTCAGAAGAGGCAAAATTCGGTGATAGCAAAGAACACATTCAGTCAGAATGTTTGCGATTATTGTGTTTTGTGATGCTCTCCTCTTTTTGTTTTGACTGATTGAACCGGAGAGTCTGTATAGAAAAATGTGTCGGTAGCATCCTGTGTGAATGAAGACGGTCGGTGCGAGTCACCTTTTGGAGGGGACCGAATGCTTGTGTTCGTTCGTTCATTGCATCTTCTCTTTATTAGTAATTCGTGTGTTCAGCAAAGACCAAAGAATTGAATACTGTTGATTTTCACACTCATTTCGGGCTGTCAATTTTTTCACACACTGCACACATGCACTCATCATGAGCGTAACCTTTTGCTCATGTTTTGTGTGGTCAGCTTCATATCCAGAATACAGTCTTTACAAAAACATGAGTGGCACTGAGTGAGCTCTAACTAGCGCACGTTCATTCAATGCGCACTCATCTTCTTAGTATTTACACGGCCAGCCATTTTAACTCTGTTTTGAGTCGTTATTGACTCACTTTCATCAAAAGTGGAGTAACTCAAATTTGAGTTAATGTAACGGGTATTGACAAGTCGACAAATCAAAAATATCGACTCAAATCAGATGAATGTTTCTGATTTGTCGCATTGCCAATCCCAGTTACATTAACTCAAATTTGAGTGACTCCACTTTTGACGAAAGTGAGTCAAAAACGTCTCAAAACTAAGTTAAAGTGGCTGAGCGTGTGGCACCAAACATGAACACGAGCGTACGCTTCGTTGATTTTGATGAGTGTATGTGTGCACTTCAATAGAGTGTTCATTTGAGAGTGTATACTTTTTCAAACATCTGCACTAGGCTGCACCTGGAAGACTACCTAAGATCTTCAATACTTAATACATGTTTTAGACTTTGACTCTCCACTACTAGGACCTCATTGCATACTCATGAACTACCAAACGATGGTTGATTTCACTAGTAGTTGTGAAAATCTTTTATATGGAGAGTTCTTCGATAACTCAGAGCAACTTTGTACCTCCATGATTCTTTTTATGCTAGGTCTTGGATGGAATATATTTTACAATCCTTAAGAGGCAGTTTACTTAACGTACATAGACCCGGAAAACACTGTTGTTTGAAGGTTTGAAAATGGTTTGCATTTGTAATATATTTTTGTCTATCTAATACTGCGTCGTAATTCCGAAAATCTTTGCTATGTAAGTTGGTGTGTGGTTATTTCTTATTGTACATATAATGGTTTTGTTTACTTATGCTTGGGTTAGTAAAGTTGTAATTTTCGTTGGAACTTTCTATTAGTAAAGTATATATGAGGAAAGGGAATATTGTCACCAACTCTGACTACATGCTTCGTTCCAATTTGACTACACGCTGGAGAATGCAGCATGTAGTTAAAATTAAATGAAGCATGTTGTCAAATTGGTGAGAACATTCCGTTTAGAAAAAAATAAATTTTCATCTCTTATATTCAGTTTTCCTTCCGCTATGCTTCGTTTTTCTTATCTTTTGGTTCCGTTTTCTTTTCGTTCGTTCCATTTTGTTTTATCTTTAAGAGTGGAGCCTCATACTCGGTTATGCACATCATGTGACATCTAATGGTATAAAGAAAAAGAAGAACAAATCTAATATCAAACATAATGTTGTCGGTGCTTCATACATACATAAAAAAAACCGGACGGTCGCAATAATTCATCCGTTGAAAAGTGAAGAGTTCAGCAAGGACAAAGACATCAAGGCAACCTTTGCTTGAGGACCTAATTTCCTACTTATATAGACCAGACAACAGCTCACAACAAATTAAACTATCCTATTATAATTTGAGCTCTATGAAAAGATAACTTTTGCAATAATTTCACTATCACAGTAATCAAAAAAAAAATTCTTGCAATTGATTCAAGCATAAACATAAACTCTCGCCTACTCGAAATATGCCACGGCCAACGTGACGCAACACCCAGATAACAATTTTAGTTTCACTCCAATCGTATAGCACTCTTTCCGGCTTTGTTGTTAAGACTACATTCAAAACTGTATAGTCTACCAATATCTCTTCTTTAAAGCCAACATTTGGGGGGATTCTTTAAAGCCGACATTTGTACAAAGTGGCCTAATCTATAGACGGTTGTAAAAAGAGGTTTATAAAACCTTTATAAGACCAAACAGATTTTGAAAATGTTCTAGTGTAAGATGTTTTGATCCACTTGCGAACTTTCATAAAACCTATTGGTTGCCATAAAACCAGCGTTACGGCTATCAAACTTCCACTGTGATAACGTGGGTTGGTTTTTTGTTGTTCGACTTTGTTTGACTCTCCGCTCTTCTGATTCATTAAGCAGTAAATAATATATAGGAAAAAAATTTTGTTGATGCCGGAAATTTTGTTTGATAGTAAAATAGCTAACACAAATTCCGTTTGTTTTCAAATCATATGCACATTTAATTTTACTGTGAATAATTGCATAATAAGAGCTGAAAATTAATGCACCTTGGTAATTATTCGAGTTTAAAATAACGAAAGCAAAAATTAAAACAAATATATTCGATAAATCGCTAAGGTGAATTTTTTGGACAATTGGTTGGAATTCAATAAGCTTATATAAAGGGCGTACCGAATCAAATTTCTAAAATTTGAGCTAAATAAAACATGTTTTAAATATTTTCCCATAACTATAAATTAGAAGAAAAATTAGTAATCTCCATTTAATTCCAACTACCTTTGCTTATCTTCGACAGATACGCGTATTTCGTCTACAATGTGCAGACTTCTTCAGTGTCTCGTACTAATAACTCGACTCGAGTCGAGTTATTAAAGGGCGATACGGTCAAAATTTGGTCAATATCAACTTGACGTATTTCTTTCAATTTTGCATTTAAAAAACCTGAACACCCCTCATTTTGAAGGTGTGTGTGTGTAGAATGTTGCTCCTATTTTGATTTTGGAATTCACTCTTCAGTTGTCAAAATGCCGTCCAAGCAAGAAGAGCAGCGTATCAAAATTTTGCTCGCGCATCGCGAAAATCCGAGCTACTCGCACGCAAAGTTGGCAAAATCGCTAAAGTTGCCAAATCAACCGTTACAAATGTAATTAAAGTGTTTGGGGAACGTTTGTCGACAGCCAGAAAGTCTGGATCGGGGGAAATCGAAAACCGGAAGCCGCTGAGACGACAAAGAGAGTTGCCGGTAGTTTCAAGCGAAACCCTAACCTATCTCTCCGAGATGCCGCAAATAAGCTGGGTGTATCGTCTACAACCGTGCATCGAGCCAAAAACGAGCCGGACTATCGACTTACAAGAAGGTAGTGACTCCAAATCGCGATGATAAACAAAATACGACGGCCAAAGCGCGATCCCGAGGCTGTACACGACGATGCTGACGAAGTTTGACTGCGTGGTAATGGACGACGAAACCTACGTCAAAGCCGACTACAAGCAGCTTCCGGGACAGGAGTTTTATACGGCAAAAGGAAGGGAAAGGTAGCAGATATTTTCAAGCACACGAAACTGTCAAAGTTCGCAAAGAAATATCTGGTTTGGCAAGCCATCTGTACCTGTGGCTTGAAAAGCAGCATTTTCATAGCTTCCGGGACTGTCAACCAAGAAATTTACGTGAAAGAGTGTTTGAATAAACGTCTGCTGCCTTTCCTGAAGAAACACGGTTGTTCCGTACTGTTTTGGCCGGATTTGGCATCTTGCCATTACGGTTAAAAGGCCATGGAGTGGTACGCCGCCAACAACGTGCAGGTGGTTCCCAAGGACAAGAACCCTCCCAACACGCCAGAGCTCCGCCCAATTGAGAAATACTGGGCTATTGTCAAGCGGAACCTAAAGAAGACCAAAAAAACTGCTAAGGACGAGCAGCAGTTCAAGGCAAACTGGCTTTCTGCGGCGAAGAAGGTGGACAAGGTGGCTGTACAAAATCTGATGGCAGGGGTCAAGCGTAAGGCCCGGCAATTCGGATTTGGAAAAGCCAACCAAATTTTGACCGTATCGCCCTTTAATAACTCGACAGTCGAGTTATTAGTACGAGACACTGAAGAAGTCTGCACATTGTAGACGAAATACGCGTATCTGTCGAAGATAAGCAAAGGTAGTTGGAATTAAATGGAGATTACTAATTTTTCTTCTAATTTATAGTTACAAGTATTCCACTAAACAGCTGTTTGTTTTATTCAATTTCAATTCCATATTCAAATGTACGAAGCTTTTTCTCTACACTACTCATAGGGTCCTGTACAACATTTGGACCAACTTGTTTTTGCGTGGCAGTCAATTTTTTCATATCTTCCTGCCTGCTTCATGATGGCTCAGTACTCTTCAATTGGCCACAGTTCCCGTGCGTTCGGGGGGTTGAGATTCTTCGGCACGAAATTGACCTCCTTTGCCTCGTACCACTCCAAAACCTCTTTCGAGTAATGGCACGAGGCTAAATCCGGCCAAAAAATCGTAGAATCATCGTGTGAACTCAGAAGAGGAAGTAGACGCTTTTGGAGGCATTCCTTTATGTACACCTGCCCATTGACGTTCCAGTTGTCACGAATGGGGTGCTTGCCAAATCATATAGTTATTGACACCTTTAGACATCTTCTGCTTTCTAACGTTCTCAGGGATATGGAATTTATGATGAGCAATGAAAAACTGGAGCCCTGGAAGCTACTGAAAATCTGCTTTTACATGCGTCTCATCATCCATAACGAGGCAATGTGGTTTCGCCAACATCTGGGTATAGAGCTTCCGTGCACGTGTTTTACCTACCGTATTCTGCCGTTCATCGCGATTAGACGCCTTTTGGACTTTGTGCGCGTGTAATTCTTCACGTTTATTCGCATCTTGCACGAAAGTTTTGGTTAGATTCAGTTTCTTCGCCACATCTCGAACTGGACTGTTGGGATCCCTCTTGAAAGCTTGAACTATCCCCTTGTTTTTCTTAACACTATACGAAGATCCATTTTTGCCATTTTTTTTCGATCGATGGTCAAACGCCCGATTTAAAACACGAGACACCGTAGAATGTACCATTCCAAGCTTCCTGCTGATGGCACGATGGGAAAGATCCGGATTTTCGACCCAAATTTTACCCAAACTTTAAACAGAAAATACCCAATAGTTAAAGCGTTACAGCCATTTAAAGGCGGTGCAATTTGATTCCGTACAACCTTTAAAAAATGTCGAAATTGGTCTCTTATCTACAATTAAATTGCATTAAATTCAAAATTTGGTGCATTTATTGTTCCACATTTCAATTATTTCTTATTTTTCAATATGGCGATTGGAAAAACTCTCAGTTTTGAAAAAGGCTAATTTTTCTTCGCAATGACTACTATATATAGTCGAAATAAAATCTTTAATAGGATTAAAATGAATTTGACAAAACGGGTGGCGACTTCGTAGCGGTTAACATCCATGCCCCTCACGCCAAAGTCACGAGTTCAAATCTCACCCCCGGATAAGTTACGAAATGACTACAACAGGAGATGAACCAGCCCAGGGCTGAAAATCTCGATAATCAAGCAACCACAAACCAATTTGACAAAACAAGGTTTGAAAATCGCTGTAAACAAGTTGTGTAGGTTCTCGCAAACCTAAATAAAATATGAAACCTATTGGCACCTATTGCCATCGTAAAACCAAATAAGCTTTCATAGAACTTGAATAAAACGTTATAAAGCTGAATGGTTTTGGCAATGTAATTTGGGCAGAACGCTATCACTCACTGACCAAAGAGCAGGGAGTTATATGATAACCTGAGCAACCTTTCACCTTTATAATTACATCAGATTACAAATTTGTTCCTCCATAAATTCATATCGTTTTCTTAGCTACCAAAATTTTGATGATCTCACTCGTATATTTGTGGCCTTATTCTTCTGAAAGTTCTTGGAAAACATCGAGTTTAGTTCGTACATAGAGGTTTCATTGTGAACGTAAACTATTTAATTAATATCCGGACACTCCATAGTCACATATTGATTTTAATAAACTAAAGGGTGTTCCGATCAAAATTTGGTCAAACAGTAATGTGTGTGAGTCGATCAAAGTTTTTATTAATAAGTCAAATACTTTTCTTTTCAAGTTCAGTTAATACAAAGTACAGAAAAAATGTTCAGCTAAGCTTCCTTTTTACCGAATGTGAATTGCCGGTCTTTCGTTTAACAGCTGCCATAAGATTTTGAACAGTCTCCTTGTCCACTTTATTCGCCGCAGAACGCCAGTTTGCCTTAAACTGTTTCTCGCTGACAACAGCTTTTTGGGTCTTCTTAAGGTTCCGCTTGACGATGGCCCAATATTGTTCGATTGGGCGGAACTGTGGTGTGTTGGGAGGGTTCTTGTCCATGGGCACCACTTGAACGTTGTTGGCAGCATACCACTCCATGGCCTTTTTTTCCGTAATGGCAAGATGCCAAATCCGGCCTAAATATAATGGAAAATTGTGTCGCTTCAGGAAAGGCAGTAAACGTTTTCGTAGGCACTCGCTCAGATAAATTTCCTGGTTGACGATTCCGGTCGCAATGTAAACGTTGCTGTTCAAGCCACAGGTACAGATGGCCTGCCACACCAGAAATTTCTTCGCAAACTTTGACAGTTTAATGTGCTTGAAAATATCTGCCACCTTTCTCCGTCCGGTTGCCGTATAAAATTCCTGTCCAGGCAGCTGTTTAAAGTCTGCCTTGACGTAAGTTTCATCGTCCTGCACCATGCAATCAAACTTCATCAGTATCGTCGTGTACAACGTTCGCGATCGTGCTTTGGCTGACGTGTTTTGTTTATCGTTACGATTTTGCGACATTCTACAATTTCGCCAACTTGGCGTGAGAATAGTTTGGATTTTCGCCATGCACGTTTAAAATTTGGATGCGTTGCTTCTCTTCCTTCGACGACATTTTGATTATTGAATTGCTAACCTCAAAATAAAAATAGAGGCATGATGCTTCACGCATACATCTTCAAAATGAGGGGTGTGCAACATTTTTAATGCACGACGAAGGGAAATGCGTTAAGTTTAATTCGACCAAATTTTGATCGAAACACCCTTTAGTGTGCCATTTTATCAACATTCCAAAATTGCAGGATGGTTATAAACTATGTCTTACGCTTTAATTGAAAATTCCGTGCTCCTAACTGCTCGGTATTCTACGAAATCAAACTTCAAATCATGCTGGCATGTATGTCCTAAGTGTCCGCATTTTGATCCACAACGGTATTCGTAAGATGCAATTGACGGCATACGTTGTAGACAGTTTATAAGTGAGCCTACTCTATACCGAAAATAATATAGAGCAGAAATCACCACCATTTGAACTTGGCATGCTTTTTTGTTGAAAAATGTTCAAAGAAAATTGCTCAATGAAGGTCACTGCAGTCAATCCATCGGGCGTTTCAATGAACACCTTTCCAGCCCCAAGGGATATTCGCTCGGCCGTTTTGCTCCAACCGAACTCCATTTCCAGCAGACCTGAACAGGATGATTATTACATCCATATAATAAATATGAAGATTGCAGTCATTGGATACCGGATAGAATGCGGTGTGCATGTGTGTAGAATAGCCGGCAATGGACCGAGCTTTGTAAAAACGCAACGTCTCTATGTGGAACAACAACAAGCAAGAACAAGAGCACCACTGGTGGAAAGGTATGTAAGCTAAGACCTATTCGCTCCCTCCATTGGCCAGAAAACCAGCGAGGTATTCCTTCTAGTCCTCAAGCAGTGCGATCGAACGAGCGCGGTGACTCCCGTTAAGAAGCAGCCTCTGCCAGTGAAAACAAGGCAGAGTTCAACCAGAGAAAGGTAGAAACTGAATCAGGTTTTGTTTTTCATCTCTTTTTTCCTCTCTTCAGTAGCGCGACCATTCTGCCACTAAAATATTTATTGATTTGTTATCATCGCAGTCTATTGCGGCTAGGCTGGGTAGAGACCCCGAAGGGATTGCCCCGTATCAATCGATCTTGAACCGTTTTGCAACCTCGGTAACAACCATTGTGTACGGGCACGCAAGAGAGGGGGCCGGCGTGGGGTTCAAGCTAACGCGCGCAAATTCAGTTCAATCCGAACGTGGCTCTTACGGCCTATGAAGAGGAGTTGAGAGCAGGTTGTGGGTGGGTGAGTGTGGAGGATGAAGAAATTAACGAGCGATTGCCTCCTGCATTAAGGCTCATTACAATTGGTCATTGTCAGGCGGTCGGAGGAGAGGAAGAATTGCAACTAGAAAAGGTTGGTGGTGTTTATGGGCGGAAAAACCGCCTTCATTTGATATTGCAATGAAGATTGCTTCCTGTGCGCTCCGAGGCGGCCCACGTAAGGAGAAAATAAAGACCACATGTCGGATTATGGTGAAACCAGTTCCAGGCGTACTTACATTATAGATGTCAGAACGGAAGTGTAGGAAAGCAGGAGGCATTTTTTTAAATTAATTTTGGCAGATATGAAATACATAGAGGATTTGATAGGAACACGTATTCCCAAATAAGTTTTTTTTTTGTATCAGCTCAAAGCAAAACCGAACCCATACTTAGTAGCCACCTCCAACTGAACGATTCCGGGGGCTCAAGTGCCAAACCATCAAGACAAAAAAGAAGCCACCCAGACTAGAACTGCACGCCAACAACGAGCACGCACAACAGATTCATTAAATTTCTATGGCTTTTCCCGACGGCAATCGTCCACATCCATGCTTGCTCTCTGCAGAAGCCGATTCCCTTCACTTCCACTCCAACGACGCGGACACGGCAATCACGCAAAAAAAAAATTCTGCGCTTCAGTACGGCCACAACATGTACTTCCCCTGGAGCATCTCCAGGTTATCTACGTTTCTCTTTTTGTTCGTTTCTTGCGGCTACCGAATGTACTCACCGGGCCAAGTCCATCATCTCTACTCTAATGTAAGTCGGCATACTGAGTCTGGTGGATGCACGGGAGGACGGAAAGCAAAGAGTTAGGAAGCGCGTCAACCCCCAGGGTGATGGAATTAGTGGTAGAAACAACACAGCCACGCTGCTGCTATTGCCGAGCCATGTTCCGCCGCCACCGAACGCTACTTGCGACCACCGGAGATAGCTTAGAGGATAAAGCACTTGACGGTCGGTGGCGGTGCGGTCTGGTATGACCTTTCCCGCAGGCCAGTAGTTTACATCAATCGATTCAATGATGATTGTTTCGCTTTTCTCCGTGTTCTTTCTTCGCTCGCGTATCTCTGGATTCGGTGGTCCCTGGAGAGATCGCTTTGATTCATGATTTTTCATCATAAAGTGGTAGTAGGTAGGTGTACATACACAGAGTGCGCAGCAGTGGCGGCTCGATCATGAAGATCATGATGATTATGCGAAATGCAATCATATCCCGTAATGGTTCATGTGAGCGCCCCGGTCTCATTATGGTTTTTGCGGTGGTGTGTGGGATGCTAGCCGATGATGGGCAGATAGTGAGCGCATATGATGGTGGGCAATTTGTTCAAATGATCTCCGGGGGCGATTCATTCAGAATCGGGGTACGATATCATTCATGGAGATGGACAGATGGGCGATGAAGGATTGCCGATGAAGGAAGCCTTGTGATATCTGGGTTTCATTCATGAAAGGTTGAATTTTCGCGGGTGGGGAAGAGGAGATGTTATAATGAAGAACTTTCTATCAGTGTGTTATTGCCTGTGTGAACCCATAAACATGGCCATAAGATGCAGCACCACAATATCCAAAAATGAATCTAGGTTCGATAATTATATAATTCGATTGCGAGTCTGATTGCCCCTGTAGTAACTTGTCGGTTAAAGTAAGCGCTATACAAACTTAGTCAAAAATAGGTTGCTTCAACTTATTTTGACAGAAGTAAAGACTGGACACGGAAAAAATGAGACACACAAAAATGATCACCAAAAATTCATTTTAAATCGGATACTTCTCAAATATTCAGGGATTAAATAACAATATATTTGCTATGTTTTGGCATAATTTATTTTTTGAATTTCCTCCCCCAAGCTGAATGCTTGTACATTTCTCTTAACACTGATCATGAGATCTTGGGCGAGGCTTTGTCCATCTTCCTTACACGATTTCTCCCAGTTTTTCTTCAAAGCTTCATCGGTTTTGAATGATTTTCCGCTTTTCTTCAACTTCTTCTTCATTATCGTCCAAAACTTTTCGATCGGATGAAGTTCTGGTGTATTTGGGGGGATCGCCTCCTTCGGGAACACTTAACCCCTTAACCCCATTACAGGCTTGGCGTAATGGCACGAAGCGAGATCCGGGCAGAACAGCGTGGGACTACGGTGATAGCAGCCCGACCAGGAGGGTATAACAAAAAAAAATAACAAAATTGTAACAAACCTTGTTTCGACTAACTGATTATGATATAAATTTGTTTAGGACGTTTTCATTTGAATAATTGTATAACATACTTATAACAAATTGAGATATAATGCCCTGGGAGGCACAATCTGCGTAAATAAATAAATGAATTCTAACACTAGCTGATATGATTTTTGCTACATCGAAACAAAACTATTTCAAAGTTTGTTTTGTTTATGATATATCTATGTCATAGTTTACTATAATTTTGTTATCTCTAGAAGATTTTTTGTTACAATTTCTGTTATTTCAACAACATGCACGATCTAAATTCTAACAATCTCTTTTATAAAAACAGCGTAACTGAATAACACAA
Organism: Aedes japonicus; assembly: GCA_034211315.2. NCBI lineage: Eukaryota > Metazoa > Arthropoda > Insecta > Diptera > Culicidae > Aedes > Aedes japonicus. The sequence continues at coordinate 13,468 of JASCZW010001643.1, read as the reverse complement.
TTAGAAATAATTTTGTTGTTCCCTTTTGGTCGGGAGAGGAAGGACAGCAAGCGCTTCTGCAAGCATTCCTCTCTATAGATCTGCCCGTTTATGGTGCCGGTTGTAACGAACGGCTTGCTGTACCGTCCTGGCACAACAGGTACTTCTTCGCGAATTTGCCCATTTCTCTTCCGGAACTTTTCCTGAACCTCCATGCCGGACGTACCGACAAAAACTCGAGGCCGAGGTTTTGTTTGGTGTCCGCCTTAATATATGTCTCGTCGTCCATGACAAAACAGGCTAACTTGACCAGCCACTCACGGTACAGCTTCTGCGAACGCAATTTGGCCTCCGTGTTTTGCTTGTCAGTCCAGTTTGGCGCCTTCCTGACCTCAAAAACACGTAGCCCAGCCCGCTTCATGGTCTGCTGGATGAACCACTTCGACAAATTGACCTTTTTGGCCACGTGTCGCGTGGAAAGGTTCAGGTTATTCTTAAAGTACTGCCTTATCTTCCGCGCCTTCTCTGGGTATTTCGTTTTCATTTTCGGTTTTCGGTTTTCACCGCGGCCAAGATTTGCTGGCGTAGCTCTTCTTATTTCGAATGCATCTTGAAAACTACTTGACAAAAATTTGCACACATAAACATAACACTCTAAACTAGTATTACCCAAAATTTCATTAATTTTTACGAACGCGATAAAAAGTTACACCCAAAACAAAGTGTCGCATTTTTTCCGAGTCCAATCTTTATGCTACTCGGGTATTCAAACAGACTAAAACATGGCTAGTTGGCTACAACTGCAAAAAAAGCAATTTGACATCTACAGAAACCTCTTTTGTGCCACTTCCCCAGACGCTTGTCAAAACCTCTCAAAACGGTTTTATTTATATTATAATCGTATTAGTAAATTTTATTTAGTCTCAAAAAAATTCATTTCGCCAAAAAACTGCTTTTGATTGAACAAAAATATCACCTTAATTGAAATCTTTATCTCGGCTTGGTTTATCATAATTTATCACCAGTTCCAACTTTTAGTGCTTAATTTTTAAGTGCCAAATTGAAGTGCTTAAGTATTGAAAAAACTAAGTGTGCCTTTGAAAAATTATGTACTCTCTAATTTTTTCTATTTAGAAAAATTCTAACTCTTCGTTGAACTTTGATTGTTGTTTTTTGAATTCTCCCAATGCGCGGTGTAACGATCTATGATTAAATTTGTCAGAAGCAGATAATTTCCCATTAACACGAGAGGCTCTAGGAGTGGACAGTAATTTATTGCTAGAACAAAGAGAAATGAAGAGAATGTATAAATAGTTTCGTTAGAGTACGGCAGGCTGTGAAATAGAAAGATGCATGAATTGAAAACGAGCGGAAAGGCGTTTGAACGGTAGTATGCGATCAAATACACATTCTTTTACCAAGCTGATCCCAGATGCAGGCAAGAGGGTGGGTACCGCCTTAACTGGCAAAAGGAATGTGTGGCCGATCATCCTCATATACTACTACCTATTGCTTGATCTGGTTCTAGCGTTCGTTTTTTTCCTCTTCTTATGCCTAACATGGGTGATAGATTATCTCCTGCTGTTGGGTTTATTTTAAATTTTACTATCTATTTTTATGTTTGCTCTCTGAGGTCTATAAGTAATAGTAAGACGCAAGAAATAATATCTTTGAAATAATAGGTACATGTCAAAAATAAAACCAACAGCAGGAGATAATGTCTCACCCATGTTACACAGATCAAAAGAAACATTGAATTTTCTACGTTATCTAATGCACATAAAGGAATACTAGATTTGGCAGAAAATAATGGGATATTTATGTAAATTTAAGCCACATAACGCCTGAAAAAAAGCCTGGTGTATGAAAGATTGCAAACATTGTTGTATGGCGCATCAAAGACTACAACCAATTGCATTGTTCACGCCTCCTTTGGGTTGGAATTAAACGACTGGAAATTTTACGCGCTTGTTAACATTAATTATTATTTTCTGTGTAGGCATTGGGAGAGGAAACAAACAAATCGCTAGAACCAGATCAAGCAATAGGTAGTTTATGAACACGATCGGTCACATATTCCTTTTGCCAGGCAAAAGGGGTATCCCCCCCCCACCTGCGTACCCTGCATCTCAGGTAGCTTGGTAAAAGAATATGTGCACGATCGCATACTACCGTTCAAATTCCGCTCATTTTCAACTTGCATCTGTCAATTTCACTAACGGAACTATCAATACTTTCTTTTCTTTTCTCTTCGTTCTAACAATAAATTACTGTCCACTCCTAGAGCCTCTCATGTTGATGGGACATTATCTACATCTGAAAAATTTCATCTTCGTTGAAGTTAAATTTACACAACAATAAACCGTGTCAAAGAGAGGTATATCATGATACATGGAAATTATAAATCTTCATGTAGATTGAAATAAAAATGGCAGCACAATTAACATTGATTTTCTATGAGCCATTATTGAAAATGCTGATTTGTTTTCTTGAAAGCATCTATGTTATCTACGTAGTTATGAAAATAACTATAAGGCTAAACGGTTTATTTGCAATTCTAATATGCTATATACAAGATCGTTAGGCTGTCAAACAGCTTTTATGGTAACCAAGCAACTGCCACAAAAGAGTTTTGACAGTTCAAACTACATCAGAAGTTGGTCCTTAGGAAGAAATTTTAATTTTTCGCTTAAACGTGCCACATCTTCTCACTTTTCTTAGTTTCTTACTAAGTGAATCCATCTTTTTTTTTATATTTTAAAGACAACAATGGTTGAACATATTGAAGGGTGTTCCACATCAAATTGCATCACGGGAAAATCGCTGTAGAAAATTACCTAGTTGACTAATCTTTTTCAAAACTTTAAAACAAATATAACCCATTAACAAGCTTTTGGCAAATATATTGCATTCAACTTCAATACCACTGCAAGCTTGCATTTACACAACTCCACTCATTAGTTCTCTGTACAACATTAGGCTGCAGCTTCCTCTGTGCGGAGACCCACATTTTCTTCTATGGCTTCCTCAGATTTAACCTCCTTGGGATCCTTCTGCTTCCTGATAGTCCAGTATTTCTCAATGGGCCTTAGTTCTGTTACATTGGGAGAGTTCATATCCTTGGGTGTGACAGTGACCACGTTGACATTGTACCACGCTAGGACAACATTTGAATAGTGGCACGAAGCTAGATACGGCCAAAACATCGTAGGGCCCTCGTGTTGCTTCAACAGAGGAAGCAGACGGTTCTGTAGACACTCATTGAGGTATATCTCCCCGTTCACAGTCCCGGTAGTCACGAACGGCGCAAACTTTGAAAGTTTCTGCCTCCTTACATCCTCCGGAAAATCAAACTTGTGCCGGGCGGTGAAGAGCTGTAGCCTCGGAAGACCACCTTGACGTAAGTCTCATATCCATGATAAGACAATGAGGCTTCGTCAGCATCTGGGTGTACAGTTTCCGTGCCTGTGACTTTCCCACTGTATTTACCGTTCGTCACGTTTAGACTTCTGTACTTTGTACGTTTGCAGTTCCTCCCGGACCTTGGGTCTCTGAACAAAAGACTTGGACATATTCAACTTTTTGACCACATCCCTGACTGAAGCATTGGAATTCCACTTAAACGCTCTCAAGACACGCTTGTGATCCTGATCACCAATAGAACATCCATCCTGACTGCATTTCTCCTTCCGTTAGATGCTCATAGGTTCGTAGTAATGTCTAATCCAACGACTCACCGTTGACTGCACGATTCTGAGTTGTTTTCTTATGTCCCGATGAAAGAGTTGAGGATATTCCAGGTGCTTGAGCAAAATCAATTCGCAACGTTGCTTATCGGGTGACGCTTTTTTTTCTAACTATCAAAAAACTGACAGCGATAAAATTACAACAACAGAAAAACACTCTAAACTACTTTGAACCAAATTTTCAAGAGAAAATACCCAATGAATAATTTTCTACAGCGGGGGTGACCCCGGTTTATTCGTTAACATCCATACCTCTCACGCCTAAGTCACGAGTTCGAATCTCACCCCTGGAGAAGTTACGAAAATGCCCAAAAGTGGTGTTTGACGGACTACAACGGGAGATGAACCAGCCCGAGGCTAAAAATCTCAATAATCAAGACAAAAAAAAAAATTCTTCAGCGTTTTCTCCGTGATGCAATTTTATGTGGGACACCCTTTATCATACACTTGATGTAGTTCAAAATGCTACAATATATGATTTATGCTCTCGTCAGAAGCCAAATGGTTTAATGATGGTTGTCCTGACAAACCGTGTTTATAAAACATTTTTTCATGACTCTGTTAAACATATATGAAGTTGCTTTATTGTTAAATTATTGAATGGTTTTATAACCGAAAATAGTCCCTTGTCAATTATTTTTAAAAGCTAGACTGTTTCTGACACCTTCTTACTTAATTTTGAATTTTGAAATAAAATTCAATTGAAAAATAAATATAAAGACAAATATAAGGTCTGGACAATATAAGGTCTTGAGACCTTCTTGTTTAAAAAATTTAAATCATGCAAAGCTGGTGACGAAATAAAATTTAAACTACATTACATGTACATGTACATTGTATGTACATTACATAATATCAGTATATGAGAACTTATAGAGTTGAAGATAGTCATCAAGTTTTTTTTTTACCAAACATTATTTTCATGCTTCAACAAAATATGATACATAGAATCATGTATCATAAAGCCATGAAATTGAATAGAACATAGAATCATGTATCATGAAGCCATAAATAAAGCCATTATTTCCAAATTCACAAACAAGAAATTCTTTGATATTCTACATAAACAACGGGTACGAAAGAAAAACATTATAAAAAAAATCCAGTTTACCTCCTAGCAATTAAAAATCATATAATAATTCGCTTGAATTTGAAGGTTTTCAGTTTAACAATAGTTAAGTGAAAGGGTACGACTGAAGCTGTTGTTCCTGGCAATCGTATTGCATATTTTCCATTCTCATCTAACACCCCGTTCACACTACAACTTATATTACGTGATATAGACTATCTTGATACCAGCATCTATACATCTAGTTTTCACTGGAAATAATGTGCATGGCATTTGATATCAAGATACTCTATATCAAGTAATATAGGTTGTAGTGCGAACGGGGTGTAATTTTTAATTGCATATCCATCTATTTAATTATTTGGATCGCAGCAAGCCGTGCTTTGACACTGACGTGTTTTGTTTTTGCTCCGTCGTTTTCGCGTAAAAAAAATCAAACAATAATTAGCAAACATACACTAAGAGTGAAATCAATAAATTTTTGTGCACTTTATGTAAGATGTAGTGAATGCAATCGACTTCCTCTTGAATTATGTGAAGGTCGATAGTATTTCCTCATGCACCCGAAAAAGTAGTCACATCAGGTTAATTTTGTTTTTCCGCTTTGTCGTTAGTGAATCGATGATTATTAACATTTTTGAAGTTCGGTATAGAATCGCCGCATAATGGGATTTTGATTATGGGCAGAGAGTGGAGTGTTAAACAAGGAATAGTATAATGTACAAAACATCCACTTTGAGAAGCAACAAACGAAGGCTGGCACGTAATTTCAGATGCAGACGTGTATCTCCCGAACAAATAAGCAGATGTTAGTTTAATTAAATATTAAATTTAATAATATTTAATTATGTGCTATTGAGCAGTTGTAAATTCTAAGCAAATCAGGTATACATAAACACAAAGAAACCCACATTCAAACTACTACTATTACTATTAGACAGATATCGATAATTTTAAAGATGTCGTCATATATAAATATCATGGAAGCACTTAACGTGTTAAGAATGGATTAATAATTCATTTAGCCGGTAGTGCATTTAGTTTGTTCGTAGATGCCTTATGCCATAATTTTGAACTACAATATGAGATTATAAAATTTCACAAATGCCTCCACAGTTTGACCCTAACATGAACCTGGAACGGTTTATTATTCTTCAAATGAATCAGAAATCTGATTCTGCCAAAGGTAAACACAATTTAACACAAATTTGACTTTTTCAAGTTCTGAAACAATGCTCAACTCTCGAGCATTTATTCAAGGGCATTTATATTTTTCGCATTCTTTTGAACTTCGAGTCATTTCAGTATTTGCAACGTGATTTACAATACTTGGATGTCTTACAAAATGCTATTGCAACACTATAGAAACAATTTCAGTTGCAAACAGGCTCCCCTGGTGCGCTTTTTCTGTTACTGTTGTGTATGATTTTGACAAAACTATCCCTAGTTTGTTTCAAGAGAGATTTTCATAGTCTATTGAAACAAGATGTGCTACTTGAGCCTCTAACCATCTTGCTATAGAGTGGCAACACTATGCCAAATTTGCAAGCCATCAGTATTGAGTTATCTCAAATTATAATATCGAGCATCGGCTGTGAACGGTTGTGCCAGTGGTTTGTTGCGCAATATTTTGCTATCGGGCATATCGCGTTTTCTTTCGTTTCCGTTACATATTGTACCGTGGCGCGAGTGATCGAGTAAGCACAGAAAATAAAAACAATAAAGCTGAGATTTGGTGGTTTTTTTAATAGCTCCAGCAGCAACCGTACTGTTAGGAATCGAACCAAGTTGGCTCTCAACCGTTAAAATAAATTACCTTGTTTTTTCAATCAAAATCCGTCATCATACTTTGTGCCCAAATAGCATCTTTTCTGTTGGTTTGAATCGGTCCAAATCGACTTTCCAGCATTATTGATTGTTTTCCTAGTGAAAAACCACCATCACCACTTTGTAAGTGGCCCCAATAGCATCCTTAATGTTGGTATAATTCGGTTCAAAATGGGAATCGATACTAATATTTAAATATTTCGCTAAATAGTGATTTCTCACTGAAATAACGGAGTTGTAACCTCGGGCGGCCAACCAATCTCATGCTCATGCTCAGTTTCGTCCAGAGTGCCCAGAAATAATCCGGATTGAAAACGCACCAGTCGTAGAACTTCCCTAGAACTCTACACGAATATGCTAATCATTCGTGACTAAAAGCACCTTAAACGGTGAGAGTTACAAAACTGAGAGCCTTTCACCAATCACTCTAAAATGTCATAATAATTCTCGATTCACTCCATTCTAATCACTCACTTGAATCTTAGACCATTCTTTCCCAACCACTTAACTTCTTGGCATCTAAGGCCACCGCATAATCGCTGGTTTCCCGTTGAGAAGATGTCATATTAACATTAACCATCTCCTTTCCTCGTTAAACGAAGAATATGAGCATGGTCGACAATGGAAGTTTACAGGTTTATCTACTATTACATCTAGTTGAATAGCTTACCTTACTGTTGGTATAAATCGGTCCAAAGCAGCTCTTGATCGTTTAAAAGAAAATGTCGTTCCAATCGAGAACCACCATCAACCTTTTAGATGAGCATTAACAGCATCCTTACTGCTAGTATAAATAAGTTCAAAATGGTTCTCAAGCATTTTTGAAAAACCTCATCTTCCAAATGAGGACTTACTGGTATAAATTGATCTAAGTCGGCTATTAAGTGTTTTTAATTACATTGTTTTTCCGTGGTCCCAACAGCATTCTAATTGTGGATTAAAATCAATCCACTCATCCCTTGAACTTATATTATTAACTTGGCCATTAACATCCTCCGTCACATTTTGTAAGAGGGATCAACAGCACCATTACTGTTGAAATAAATCGCTCCACTCTCAAGTATTTTATAAAAAAAAACCTCGTATTCCCAATTAAAACCCACCATAACACTTTGAGAGTGGCCTGAACAGAATCCCTAAATCCAAGGAAAAGAACAATGCACAGTGGTCCAAAATGCAAATTTAGCTGGAAAGATACATTTTCAGCCTAAGTTTGAAGTTTTGGAGCAAAATTGTGTTTCACAAAGTTGTTTCTAATAACAAGGTGCTTTTTTTGGTGGGAATAAAAACAAGGGTGGTCCTTATTTTCATAGAAATCGAAAATCTTACTTTTTTATTCGCAGAAATAAAGGCATACATTATTCGGAAAAGTTATGGAATAAATATTTTCAAGCAATCTTGATGGTATTATTTTTTCTGTACCTTTTGATGTGACCAAATTAGAGATTTTTTTCTTAAGTAGCTTAGGGTGTCCCTATAAAAATCAGTAATTTTGCTGAAACTTTTTAATTTAAAATTTTTCACCAAATTGTATTTTCATTGATTCTAGAACAATAAAAGTTACAATTTTTGGTGTACTGAAATTGTCTCTATTGTATGTCAAACAAAAGTTATTATGGTAGTCAAACAAAAAACAAAAGTTATTAAGTTATTATAAAATAGGCCTTTTACAAATGTTGGTTTTCATAGTTGAGGCAAACCAAAAAAATATTTCTTAACAGCATTTGAAACGATTTTTCTTATTGTATATTATGTCTGAAAACTGCTTGAAAATATTTATTCTATAACTTTTCTGAATAATGTGTGCCTTTATTTCTGCGAATAAAAAAGTTAGACTTCCGATTTCTGTAAAAATAAGGACCACCCTAGTTTTTATTCACACCAAAAGAAGCGCCTTGTTATTAGAAACAACTTCGTGGAAGACAAATTTGCTCCAAAACTTCAAGCTTAGGTTGAAAATGTTTCTTTTCATCTAAATTCGCAATCTGGCCCACTGTGCAATGAGCTAAAAACAAAGATAAACAAGAATTCAGCGTATCGTTAAGCAAACCGAACCCTGCTGCCAACTTAATCTTTTAATACACCCTCTTAGTGAATTCTCGTAAAACTACAGAGGCTTTATACAAAGCGAGTATCACGTCAACACATTCTTTTTTATTTGACCTACAAACAGGCGAGACTTATGCCGGTATTGTCTAAGCTTGGGATCACCACATTGAGGATGTATGTTAGTCCAAAGCGTCATATGGTGGTTATCTGTGTAATAGCAGCTGATCTGGCTATATCAGAGTTGTAACCTTGAGTGGTTAATTATGCTCATTCAACGAACTCTAAATAGCGGTGAAGAATGATTTGAGTGAGATGCCCGTTAGTCTTGAAAAATAATGTGTGAATAACAGCTTTTATAAAAACAAAATAAGATTTCAAGAATATGTTTGTTCCAGCAGTATTCTGATCTGAATATGCATAAGTCCTTATAAAGGATCAAGAGATCTATTTTAGTATCATTTAGTATTAACATCGTTCGACAAGCTTCGTTGAAATGAAAAAATATTTTTCGAATTGCAGTGGGTCAATAAGCCCTGCAAAGTGCATCGCCAACTGCATCCCAAATCACCGCACTTGATCGATGATATTCTTCACGTTCAGAGCAGACATTTTTCATTTCCACAGCTTCATGTCCAAGCAAACAACACGTGTCTCCGTCGCTTAATTGTGAGTAAATTTGTAATGATAGGTAATCATTAAAAATGATCAAAACTGGATGCACCCTATAAGTAATTATAATTACATGGTATTGGGTTATTTAATAAATGTTTTATGCAATTAAATGTGCAAACAGACAGTCATCAAATTACTAATTGTTGGCACCTGTTGTGAAATTACGTTTTGTGATTTAATATTCATCTACTTCTACTTCTTCATAATGTGGATTTAGGAAGATTTAAAATGGCTTCACGCAATTTAAAATTAACGAAGATCGGATTTTGATATTCTAAACAATTCTTAACGGAATGCTGATAGGTATATTCAATATCGAAATACTATCGAAATATAATAACAGTACAAAGTCAAGCCTTACAAATTCTTCTTTCAATTCCGAAAATCAAACATCTTATCTCAAGTCATTTTAATTCGGTTTTCGGGGTTTGTTTTCAATAGATTTAGTTTTACATGAATCAATGTCACTGTAAAACATTTAATCTCTTCAACGAGTTGAACCTTCTGTTGTGGCCCATGAAAATTTCTGTTAGCATTAGTTCAAATAACATTCCTCATTTCTTCCAAGTGATGTAGGTATGTGTCTAATGAATTACATGTACGTGCTGATCCTAAGGCATCATATTTACAGGAGTCTCAGGAAGCGTGCATTTAGAAGCTCTCTCTATCAAATTATAAGCTAACAATTTCTTGATTGAAATTATTCGCTCCCCATGATTAGTGTGAACTGGTTCCTGGATTACTTTTAACATTCACGAAAAACCGCAATCGATGTTGGTGGTCAAAAAACTGAACACGGAATAAAATTATTTGCACCAAGGGTGGTATCGACCGGAGTCTGTTGAATTAAATTAAAGAAATTATACAGGGAGCAATAACATAAATTTTGTATGAATCAGTTTTAAATACTAGCAACGCGATCATCATAATCATCATCATCATCGATAGTGAAACCTACCTGCACATACTCGGTGCAGATGTCGATGCTGCCGACGAAATCGCACACGTTATCCACCGTCCAGGCGCTGATTTCCTCGATCCGGGCGTGACACTTCCGTGCCACACCCAGCTTCAGGTCCAGCGAATCGGATGGTTGGCTGTTGGTGGAACTAGGTGCCGGTGAGGTTTCCTGATTTCGGCTCGGCGTCGGCGATAGCTTTATCCGTTTCGCTGCCGACGGCGCACAGCCAGCAGCGCTGCTCAGATCCAATGGGAATGTGGAGAGGCCCTCAGTTGACCGTGTGGGTGACTTGAGCGGTGAGATCGCAGGGACGGCCGTGGTCGTCGATTGGGCCGTTGAATAACCGCCGGACAGGTGGTTCGGCAGTATTCCGGGCAGGTACCGTGATGGAAAAGGTGACGGAAAATGGTTCGCTAGAGATGCTCCCAGTGAAGAGGGCGAGCAGCTCCGAGATCCAGCCGAAGGTTTTTTCAGGCCTCCGTCTTCCGGTTTTAGGAGATTATGAATACCGGATTCTTTGGCGGCACGAGCCTGTGATGGTAGGGCAGAAGAATGTAAACTTTATTTGAAGGCATCTAGGACATTACTTACCAGTGCAACGAGAGCCTGAGTGCTGCTCATGTCAATCAAAGGAGGAAATACCGTTGACTGAAATGGTAGACCCGGAAATAACGAAGACATAATACTTGGATTAGGTACCTGTTGGCGATTGGGTGAATTCAATTAGTTTTCAAATGTACCAGCTCTCTAGGTTAAATTCATACTTGAGTGGAGGTAATTGGACTGCTCTTCTTACTGCCTACTAGGTTGTCGGTGAAAGATTTTGGCTGATTTATTCGCATTTTTGGCTCTAGAAAGGTATTTTTCACACTCGATTGGCTGCAATTATTGGAAACTCAATGTGAATAAAATCAATTCCAAAACGCTGGAGCAAGCTTACTCATTGCTGCTGGGGTTATTGTTGTTGTGGTACTTGGCCGCTAAGCTACGCATGATGTCGGAATAATTGCGGGCCTGGAACTCATGTCGGCCTCCGGCCATGGTTGAGTTAGGGGACGGAAGTAACCCGCTGGTTGGAATACTACTCTGGAAGCCCACATCCGTGGCATGCATCGTCTGTGGCGGTGTCCCGGAAAACGACGAAGGTGTCACACTTCGTGATCTGTAAAGTGCAGAGAAATAGTTCAAAACTGTTAGCGGATTTCAGTTCAAAAAAAGCAAACGAAATCTAGAAGGAATAATACGTCGATCGTCGAGTAGACTCGAACAGACAAAAACAAATTGAATTAGGAAAATTAATTAACCTTGTCTCTTGCTGCGCTGGTCGCGAGGCCAAATTATAAAGGAGAAGACGGTCACGGTCTCTTCCCCTTTCAAACTTTTTCGGACACTTGCCCGAAAATGAAAGCAAACAAACGAGCAAATACAGTGACGGAATAAACGCGATGTTTTGAAGTTCAATAACCGAAAATGTTCCACCGCTCCCGGTTCGACAAGAGTGACAGAAAACGGAGGGGGGGACCGTTTGGTGTGAAATCATCGTCAGACATTCTGTACCAGTTTCAAAAGATTTGGCCATTTGGTTTTCGATCTACTTTGGATAACTGCTGCTGCTCCGGAGGAACAAATGGCACCACCATCAGCAGGAACTTAAACATGCATTCCGTTCAAAGGCCAGTGGCGAGCGGTTGAACATTAGATTCGGTTTGAGGGTATAACTGTCGTTCGACAGCGGTGTTTGGCTTTTATTGGCTTTTTCGAAAACTGACAAAAGAGCTCTAATTAGCTCAAGAGAACAACAGAAGACGACAACGGCAGTGGCGACCTGTTGCCCGTGTGCTGTTGGTCAGAAATTCCACGCTAGACGACGCTTGGTGTATAGAAGAGCACACACAAGCGCAATCGGGGGCTTTACTATAGGCCTGGAGCAGCGAAAAGTGTGGTATAATACCTGGTCGGGGGCCTTCTTCAACCAAGCAGCAGCAGCAGCGCACGATAGAGGAAGAAGGGGAAGAAAACAAACACTCAATGCCCGAGAGTGTGCGCGCGGTTCGTGCCCGGTGAGCGAGTTTTGATCTGAGGACAGGTTGTTTCGCCGAGCTGGAGAGCTAAAGTAGGTAGGATGACGATGACGACGCGGATCTCCTCGGAGAAGTTCATTAACATGCACGATTGGTCGATTTTGCCCGGTTTCGTGCGATCGGTCAACTACGCAGGTGATCTTCCGGGTTGAGAAGTTTTGCCAGTCGGTCGCTAAATGTGGTGTTTTTTTTAATTGACTAGGGAGGGATTGTAAAACGATCGATAGAAAGAAGATGAACGGATGATAAGCCCGTGAATCTGTTAAAAACAAGTTGATTACAAGTTAATTAAATAAATCATATCTCAGAAAATAAGAGTTAGTTAGAGGGAAGGTTGATCGATGAATAAATTTAATAAAATGAAAATTTCAAATTTCAAATTGTTGTTGGATGATTTTTATGGGCTATTGAAAGTTCATCGGTAGTTAAAATTGCAATGCTATCATATAATAATAAACAATGCATCCAAATGCGACCATTTCAAAACAACAAATTATGAGCACTTTTTTATACACTTTTTTCAGAATAGTATAGCAACACATCTCGATGTTTGTGCAACATTTTGGAATGAAAAACTTAGAACATAATATAGGCCAATATAAATTTTTTTTTTTTTTTTTTTGTTTTTTTTTTTTTTTTTTTTTTTGTTGTTACGTTACGTTATTTTTTTTTTTACTTTTTACACACACACACACACACATTTACGTTACGTTTTTTTACACACATTGTTGTTTACGTTACACACACATACGCACACCTGATTTACCTACGGATAAAAAAACTACCGCGCAAACCGCGTTACGTTACTATGAACATTTACCGGTGAACGTTTTACGTTCTTGTTACGGTGCTGCATTCCACACACACACGTTCTTGCCGTTGTACACACGCTACGTTGTTGTTTGCGCTGTTTTGTTTTGTTACGAACACACGTGTTGCCACGTTACGTTACGCACACACACACGTTGCGTTACGTTTACGTTTACGCTTCGCTACGCACGTTTACACACACGCTTTTTACCGCTTTACCTTTTTTGCGTTTACGTTCACGTTACGTTTTTTTTTTTTTTTTGATCGGTGATCC
>JASCZW010001642.1:0-312439 GCA_034211315.2 Aedes japonicus | reverse complement strand
AAACAACCGCAACTTTGCTGAATTTCAACTCAATTTCACCAATAACAACCTTTTTCTCACGTTATTGTATATACAGTTAGGAACATAATAAAAAATATATCCCACAACATTGAATCTATGATTTTCTTGTAAAATAATTGTTGTTTTAGCTATAAGAACAGTTAGTTTGTAACGTGTATTTGTTTCTGCACATCCAGACTGCATTACTTGCTTTATCGATTCAATTAAGCCAAATTTAGATCACTTGAAGATCGTGTAGATCATCTGTTCAACTTAACCAGTGAAATCATGTTGCCCCAATAGTTCAAGAAATCTCAAATTATCGCGGAAGTGAAAAACTATTAGTTGATTAATATTGTCTCAATTGCTTTGGATTACATCAATCATCTTAATAGCAACATGATTTTGTTGATTATTGCTGAATTAATGACACATTTGGTACATAGGCCGAACGATGGAGCTAGGCTAACATTAAATCCTTACCCTAGTTGGAATTAAATGGAAAATACTTGTTTTTTCTAAATTTCTAGTTGCAATGTCCTTGTTTTCATGTAACAGCGAATAAAAAACGCTTTGTCATTGTTGCAACACATTACCGATAGCAACATTGCGTTATCCGCAACATAAACTAAAGGGTTGTTGCTCAGTTGTTGCTGTAAAACAAATTACTGATCTTAGCAATTATAAAATTTGTTGTGATTATAGACTTAACCCTGGAGAAAGATGCTTATAACATCTTCGGCAAACTTGTTGAAGATTGACTACTCTATCAAGAAAAATAAAAAATATACACGTTAAGCCTGATTTTGAACCTAGACCATCCTTACGATATCTTTTCAACCGTATTCATTTAGTCTTCTGGAAGATCAACTTCAGAACTTAGGATCTATTGTGGAATTTGTAGTTATTTTGGCAATACAATGTTACGAAATGTGTCCAAATATGTTCACTGGATCTTTTGGAAGGTCAACAGACATTTTAAGAAAATCTGGGATATTCTAGGTCATCAAAACTGTTTTTGAGTTCATAACTTAGGATCCACAGTTGTTATTGTTGCTTTTTAAGCTACACAAATTAGCGATATATAATCAATGATGTAATTTGAATCTTTTGAAAGGTCAACCGGCACTGTGAGATAATCAGGGATGTTCGAGATGATCTTGGGCAAAGATTCCAATTGTGACTTTGTTCATTGTTCTCTACAGCTTCATTTGGCAAAGATAGAGTACAATTCAGAATCAATGTGATTATTTCAAATGTCTTCATTTTACAATATCCACAAATTGGCTGAAAACGGCAGCCCTATAGAGCCTCATTTGGCAAAGATAAACGGCAGCGTCATCCTGCGGCGCAATTCGGCACTAATATGATCTTTTCAAGTGACTACATTATACATTTTCAACAACTCTACCGAAGACGGCTACTCTCTAAAGATAGATTGCAGCGACATCTTTGTGGCAAAATCTGGAACTAATATGATAATATCAAATGACTACATTGTATATCCCAAACAACTTTGCCCAAGACGGCAACTCTCTAGAGCTTCATTTGGCAAAGATAGACTGCAACACGATTTGGAACTAATGTGATAATATCAGAAGACGATTCGTTACGTACTGAGAAACTTTGCTCCAGACGCCAATTCTCTACAAAGAGTCTGAAATGTTTCATATGCATTCCTGTCAACACAGCTAAACTAGAGCTTCCTTTCTTTTGTAGCAGATTCCCGGGGAACAATGTTATCAGAACCAGTTTTTTTCAATGCATTTTTTTTCAATGCATTTTTGAGATCAGAACCTTTTAAATGGTGCATAAATATTGACTATAACTTCATTTTTTAACACTTTTTGCAAGCGTATTATTAGAACGAATGTAATTAAAAAACTAGGAAAATTTAAATTACCACTTCACTTGATCACTTTTTTCTAAAAAAAAAAGACTGAAACACTATTTTAAAAGTCTTTAAGTGCAATTCTATAGCACAACACTAAGGTTAATTCAACGGACACTTCCAGTAGATTCAACTTCGTGTCCTTAAAAAGACTCGATCAAACTGTTCAGTTTAAGCAACGGAGAGATTGGTACAAACACAATACCACGTACAATTCACACATAATTTGTATAGAGATTCAGTCAGAATACTGAGAAATATCACCACAACATTTCCGGCGAAACCCTAAACCGAGCATGATTAGCTCTAAACTTTGCGACAGGTTTGCCGTGATTTCTGAACTACATTAAGACCAAATCACACATCACTTTCCACACATCACACAACATACCGTGAAATAAAATGCCAGTGATGAGCATAGAGCGAGATTGGACTTGTAATTCGTTGGAAGTTCCAAGAAAGACTAGCTCTGGATACACAATGGCTGATTGGCACAAAATGTTTCACTTTGTCCATGTCCTGTAAAACAAATGCTGAAATTCTGGTGATATTTCCAACGTTATCTCGTGCCAAATCAACTAAGAACCCTAAGCCGGATTTGCAAAAAATTATAACACGATACTGAAAGAAACTTTTAGCTCAGAATCAAAAGAAAGATGGGGCATCTTCGTTACTCTGAGTATAATCGATGGAAAGAATCGCAAACACTGTAACACTGAAAAAATTAACTACGAAACAATGTCGGATCTAGGGAAGCATATGCACTGTACCCTGATAAAAAATCACCAAAAACAACCACCAAGAAACATGTTGCAATGAACATGCGACACAGTGAATATTCACTCAGAATTCCAATTGAAAATAAATAAATCTAAACTCAGATTGCTGATTAGATCGCTCAATATTCACTGAATTCTTAGAAACCGTAAGCATGATTCAGTCTGAGTACTGAATAAAATTTGCCCACGAGTTCTGCAGCAGGACTCGCTTCGAAATTTCCTGACCGTTCACTCATAATCATGAGCAAGATGTGCTCATAACACTGAGCAAATCCTCAGCAGATTTTTCTCAGAATCTTGAGAGGATTCGTTTAGAATTCAGAAAGGTTTTGCTCAAAATCTTTAGCATCGTTTGCTTGAATACTAGAGAAGTTGAATCAGATTTTTGACCAGGTGGCACATCTTTCGACGATTTGGCGGTAATTATGAACACTTTTCTGTCCAAAATCAGTGATAAAACAATCGAATTTACAGTGACCGACACAATTAAAGATTTACCCACTCAAATATACACAGAAACAAAAGCGTTCACGAAAATGAAAACTAGTTCGTGAACTAGTTCACGTTTTCAGGATTTTTTACTTAAAAACGTGATTTAGTTCATGATTACGTGATTCAGTTCACGGTGTATTTTTGCTTGTTCTCGAATTCATGACTGCAGTTCACGGATCCGGGCACGGATTTTTTCCGTGTAGCTTTAACGCTTATTAAAATCTATTTATTATGTTTTTTCTAAAGCACGTTTTAAGTTCGCTCTAACATCTTTTATTGGATTTCATAAGACTTCATTACAAAAAGAACAGGTTTAGTCCACTATAAATTAAATTCAAAACAATGCTCAGATGCCGGTAACACATAAATAACGATCCACCAGCGAAAAAATATTAAGTCTTTTAAATAACATTGATACATATTCGCATTTCATGGTTTACATGGAAGTGTTGCTGAATGTCAGGATAATCCATAATTAGAAAAAGATTCACACATCATCACAAACCAGTAAAACAAAGGTTCATTCTATCGATTTCTGACGACGCCTTTCTGAATATGGTTTGAAGAGCCATTTTTGCTCAGAATCTACAATTTATCAGCAAAGTTAACAAGGCAAAACGACTAATGTTCGCAAGGAATCATATCAACAAGCCGTTGGAGTTTTGAAAACGTGTTGTCTGGTCGGAGGAATTAAAGTTTGAACTGTTTAACAAGAAACGACGTCTAAGAGTACACAGAAAAAATAATGAATTTTAACAGGCGCCTAAAATTTCCCTTCGTTTAATTCCAAGTCAAAGGAGGTATGAACAACGAAATTGTTTGCAATTTTTCATGCGCCATACAACAATGTTTGCAATCTTTCATACAACAGACTAGATTCAGGCGTTATCTGGCTTTAATTTACATGAAATATCCCATTATTTTCAGCCTAATATAGCATTCCCTTAAGGTGCATTAGATAACGCAGAAAATTGAATGTTTGTTTCAATCTGTTGAATCTGTCTATTGTTAAAATGAAGTAATTTGGTAAAATTGTAACCTAGCTTATTTAAAGCAACGTTTCTAACAAAACATTTTTTTAGTTTGTGAATAAACCGATTAAGTTCAATTTTCCCTAGATAATTTATGGTGTTTTTTGCTCTAACTTCTTCATTTGAAATTTGCCAACAATGTTGTCTTCAGATAGTTTTTATATCTTTAAAAGATAAAACGACTTTTGACGTATAAGTCTTCCCGTTATCTCTTACCGTTGGCGAGTAATTAACGATTTTCTTATGAAATTTCGACCTTTTGAAATGTGTTTTACTAAATTAAAAAAAATAACATATGGTAACTTTTATTTGTCTAGAATCAATGGAAGGACAACTTTGCTGAAAAAATTGTAATAAAAAAGTTAAAACAAAATAACTGATTTTTACAGGGACACCTTAAATCATTTCAAAAGGTACAGACAAATTTATTCAATCAATGTTGCCTAAAATTATTTAATCAACAACTTCTCCGAGAAATATATGCTTTTATGTTTGCAATGAAACAAAGACAGGTCATATTAACATGTGAAAATTTGTTCTGATTTGGAGTTATTTGATTTTTTCCGAACATAAAGTGCATCTTTTTTTATTACATACCAACACAAATGCGTTTTAACTTTAAAGTTGTATTTTTAAACATCTGCAATAAAAATCATCGATATCATGCAGGCAATATAACATCTTTATTTATATTTGATCAAAATCACGGACTTTCGGAAAAAGTAGCAAGTTTTCTTTGAATGTTTATAAATAAAGTGGGTTTATCCCTTTTTTGTGCCGGTCACTGTAGACTCAATAATGTTTTTACAGAACCTCCAACGAAAGTTGGCATTTGACTATGTTGCGAATCAACTGAATTTTGATCTCTTATTACCTCAAACGCTGAAATGGTGGATCGCCAGGAAGATGAATGGTCGTTTTTATTTGCAGAAATAAGCTAAATTCATTTATGAGGGTTAACTATTTGAAAGAGTTTGTATCACACAATTCAACCACAAAATGATTAATGACCTCACAAACATCAAAATAGAAATCATCATCTGGATAAAGATTCGAGGAATTTAACATGGAGTTGAATTGTCGAATACTTGCATGTGCTTCAGCGGGGAGGATAAAAAAGAAAATATTGGAAATATTATCAATTAGATAGTTCACAGAATGTTAGCAAACTCAAGAGATGCCAAATCTGCTTAATTCTGAAGGTGTGCTGAATGCCGAACAAAAATCTCCTTGAACACCGTTGGCATCGAGTCCAATTCATCAGTACAAATTATGTTCTCGTGATTGTCCGCGAATGAACCCTTCTCAAGGGTTACCATCTGAGACGGTATACCACAACAAGGGCGTCGCACCGTCCAAATCTTTGACAACTAACTTGAAGCCACGCTCCAGATTCTCGTTGACGAAGACATTGAAAAGGTTCGTGAGCTCATTGGTGACCAAGAACAAGGTCACTACCAGAGAAATACAAAGACGTACCATGATTTACTGTAGACTGTAAATTGGCCAATGAATAGTTGATACTCCTCTACGGCGTCCAGACATGGACTATTCTCGTGTAAAATCAACGCGACCTAGGTTCTAAGCTACAGCCATTCAAACACATTTAGTAGAATTAGCTATAGGTAATCCAACACAATCCAATTTCCTGACGATAGGCTAGGTTTTGCATTGCATGCAAATTGATCTCTACCCTATACGTACAACTTGTTGCGCACACTACACCACGTTATAAGCGGATTATCAATAGATTTTCGTCGCCCTTCACACCAGTCAGTGTGCTCTTCCGTTCATCTATCGATATAACACCCACGAGTGTCAATGTAGAGAAAGGGATTTCTAAAACACGTTTCAGCTTCCTGCAGAAGCCCACACCGGCAGCATAGCTAATTGACAAAGGAAATCGAAAAGAACTGAATTTCAGTACGTGACTCTGCATATGATGAGTTCCCTCTTGCAACCAAACCACGATCACAAATCACGAATGATTCCCATTCCTTTCTTTCTCTAAGATACGCCTAATGTATAAATAATCTCGGTGTCATCAAATAACCACAACTATAACAACACCTGAATAGGCCTGTTAAGTTAACCGACCGGTCGAAGCCAGCCTTCCAGTCGTTAAGTCGGTGACTGCGAGAACCTGCCGAACGACAATAACAAAGGCACGCAAAATGCGTGTGTGACTAAATACAACCTACTCTTCTAGAAGAGAGATGAGTGTTTACCGGCAGCCCTCCGACAGGGAAGTAGCGTTAATTATTCACCGTTAGATCAAACTGAGGGAACGCCGAAACAATCAGAAATAAAAACACGCATTGGCAGGCTGGATTCCATCGTCATCCAATCGGGTGAGAAATGAAATAATTAAGTTTGACACTTCTCTGCTACCAGCACTTGTCTCAAGCACCTTCCTTAAGGGGGAGGTTTCTCAGCTGACATGAAAGCGATAAGCGGAAAGCAAAACTAGTGTATATCTCACAATTCGAAGGAGAGTAAAAACAACAAACCCCCATATAATCATAATGTGTCTATTTCGTATTATTTCCCATCATCATCATCATTCACATCATCGTCATCTTCGGGTGAATTTCAACGTTCAACGATGTGTGATGATTTTACCACTTGCCGAAGGCAGGAACAATAGCGATAATTGTTGTTATCTTTGCTTTTTTCCCTCCTCTATTTTGCGTTTCAATGTCGGTACCCTACATGATAGCTCATCACTACAGTTTCTAGTTTTTCCGCTACCGACGATGATGATCGTTGATCACGGTGAGGCGTGCCTTGGGGAAAATGAGTCACAACTTTGGCAGCTACCGGCTCCGACTGCGACCGTACAGTCATATTCATTGTTAACATTCTGTCTGCGTCGTTCATCGCAGTCGGTGGCAGCTCGGTAAACGGATAGACGGAATGGACTTTCAATGTAAGTGATAACACAAATCCCAGATAGGTGACTGAAGAGTATCTCGTTCGTGCAATGATGCACCAGGGTTGCCAGCAGCGATGTAAATACTTTTCGGCTAAGGTAATTAGTAACTCAAAAGATTGACTCGTGCCTTACGGATGTTTGGAAATTTGAGGCAATTTTTGAAAATTATCAGAACGCCGATAAACCTCCTGCACTTTACTAGGGCGCGCATTATCCTGATTATCCTAATCATGTCATTGTATGAAGGGCCAAAAAGAGGATGGGTGGATCGATAGGCAACATCACTTATACGTATCCACAGGGATATAAAGAATCTCCTTCCCACAACAAGATTGGACAATTGGTCATAAGAGCAAGTCATCTAACATGAGGATGCCCCAATGGGCGGGAGAAGAGCCCGCCCTCTATTCACAAAATGTTAGCAATGGGACAAACTGTTGGCAACCCCACTCTCCCCATCCAGAGTGCTTTAATCGGGTGCCCTGATGGTCCCTTCCGTTCCCATGAAATATTTATATAATGGTGTATATATTAATGTAAATAAAAAATACTACAAGCATTCGTATCTATTATATATGGTCTTCAGTCGGTTGATCCTGAAATGCAAGAAATGTTGTAAATTGTTAATGTGTAGAGTTCTATGGGTCCACGCTTATGTACGTTTTCGTTCGTTTGAATGCACTAGTTACTCATAATACGCATAAATTTCATTTACTTCGAAGGTTGCTATAATCCAATAATTGGCCTTTTTTGCCCTCGAAAATTCGAAATGACGTTGCAAACTGGCAATGATGGTAGCCATTTCAGGATTCTAGCAATATTCACCAGCAGAAACGGTCGAATCATCGACAATGAAAAAAAAACATTCATGAATTGTTTCAGTGGTATGAACTCTGTGTCGAAAACCAGTCCAAATCAACAACAAATTCAGAACAATGCCCAAACAATGCCAAACCCAATACCAATGTAATCAAAATCAAAGTCCAATTTTAAGTCAAATTCAAATGCTGTCCATATTCTCATCCAATTCCAATCAAAATTTAACCGAAATCCAACTCAGTCAAAATTAAATCTAATCTCATCCAATTCAATGCTTTCCAAATTCAACCCAATTCTAATGCAAATACATATGCAAAATATCGATAATAAGTGCGAAACATCTGTGTTTTTTCCCAGAATATCAAATGAATTTGTTGAACCGATACCCATAAGACATTTACTTTCGGTGTAAATAAAAGACGGAACATGGAGGAAGTGGATGAGCCTGGAATGAAATAAGTTGCTGGGAGAACCACTCATAGTCGCAACCGCAAACATCGGTCGACTACGATGGGCTGGGCACGTCATAAGGGTATGAAAATGGGTTTCGACTGGCGCAAGCAAATGCGAACAATATGGATCAACTGTGCACTGCTTTGGCATTACAAAACCACATTCCCACATCTGCCGTTTTACCCTACACTGAACATATTTTTTTTTACGAAATAAATAAACATGGATTTTGTAGATAGATGAGGGATTCGTGGTTATCTGGCCCAAATTATGGATGACAATTATACCTTCTTTGATGGAAATCGTCCGATCGAGATCAGCGAAGGCTACATTTTTTTTCCGACAGGCTACAGCTAAGCTTATTTTTAACAAACCACCAGAAGGAAATCCTAAGGTGTATTGCTTACTGTACATGCCCTGTAATAAGAGCTTTTCGTTGGAAGGAGATTCTCTATCCTTTCCGTGGAATTCGTGTAAATGCTTCTGCTTACGGGTCCACACCTCCGTTTTTGACTCTTCATATAACGGAATGGAAACGTGAAGATACAGGTATGTACAGTTTGATCTTGCCATTGCACTATGGTCCAGATCACGAATTTACGAGGAAACATGCTCCCAGCGCCTAAGCTTGAAACTTTACAGCAAAGTGATGTTCTACAACATGGTCTGTATCACTAAGGCCCATTTTTGATGTTGGTTAAAGTTATAGTGGTCCCCATTTTCACGGAAATACAAAAACTAACTTTTTGTTTGCAGAAATAGACGTTTACAATCTTGAGCAAAATTGTAGCGCAGACAATTTCATGGAATTATATAAATTTTTTTGTACCTTAAAAATTGATCAATTTAGAGCAGTTTTCCCTCATCAACTTAGGGGTGTAAACTTTTTTATTTCAATTCCAACCGTACAGTTGTATTCCGACGAGTTTTTGAACTTTCCCCAATCATAAAAATCAACATTTAAAAAGGGCATTTTTTTTTGAGAAAAACTTCAATAACTAGCGGTTGAAGCTAGCGGCAAAGTTAATGAATCAAAATACGCGCCTTTAAATGTTCTACAACTCGTTCCAACACAATTTTATAATGAAAATTTAAATAAAAAAGTTAGGGCAAAATAGAATAGGGCAATGTAGAATTCAATAGAATTCAATAAAGTATCAGAAACTATAAAAAAGGATCAGGAGATCGCAGCAAGCCATGCTTTGAAAATTACGTGTTTTGCTTTTGCTGCGGCGTTTTCGCGGAAAAAAGTAAAATAATATTCCTTCATTCATCCAAAACAAATGGTGAAATTATAGTTTATCCGAGCGCTTTGCGTAGGACGAATGGAATCCCTCTAATAGTGTGTTATGGTCGTGTTTCTTGAGATGAATTGACCATCGGTAGTTTCTTTTCCCATTTTTTTTTGTTTTTTAGTGCCCAGCTCCCGCATCCGAACGAGCTTTCCAGCATCAGATAAAAAATGTTGGTGAGGTCGTTTTATGTTATCAAAAATATAAATTAACTATATACACGCCAGGATCAAGAATGTCCACTTTTGATTCTGGAAGTGTATCCATTTGATATGTGAAGATTTTCATGCGGGGCTTATTGTATATGAAGATGACCTCAGAATGTACGTGTAGAAACAGGCATTCTTGAAATGGGTCGTTAGATTTTCAATAGAGCTGTCACCTTCAATCTCCAGGGCTAAAAATGTTTGCACATAGTGATTACATATAAATTACTGAAGAAATGCAGACAAGTTTCTTCCATAAACGCACTGCCGGTCAGTGGGAGATTGATTGCAAACACACACACACACACACACACACACACACACACACACACACACACACACACACACACACACACACACACACACACACACACAGAGAGAGAGAGAGAGAGAGAGAGAGAGAGAGAGAGAGAGAGAGAGAGAAAAACTATAAAAAGGATCAGTCATGGTTTTGCTTTTATCGAATAACATTTTGAGTCGATATATCAAATCTATCAGTCATTCACGCAACTAAAAAAAATATTTTAGCAAAATATTCAAAGGTATGGAACAAATTTTCCTTTTTTTCGGATTCGGGAGTTCTAGCTTCGAATTCGTAATATAAACTAAATTTAATTTTCAGTGTACGATGAAAAAATTAAAAAACGACACAAATTTTCCTTAAATCCTACATTTACTAAGACTTCTGCTAAAATGTTTCGACGCTTGACGTCCTTACGACAATTAGCCGGAACCTTAGCCATGGGCGACACGTTCTTCAGCTTTTTCGTGGCTTAGTGATGAGATACTTCTCCGTTTTGGACCACGAGATGATTTTAATAGATCCTCCGTTTGCGGTTTGCCCAAGAATTGTCTACCGGTCACAACTGGGAGATTATGTGGGGGTTGGCAGACTTCGGGTTCTA
This sequence comes from Aedes japonicus, assembly GCA_034211315.2. Classification (NCBI taxonomy): domain Eukaryota; kingdom Metazoa; phylum Arthropoda; class Insecta; order Diptera; family Culicidae; genus Aedes; species Aedes japonicus. Next base: position 301,636 of record JASCZW010001642.1, on the reverse strand, counting down.
TCTTCAGCCGCATCATCCGGCAAGCACTTCGTACTATATATCTCCCCGTGCATCGCAAATCTCCAAGAAAAACACAGCAGCTTGGACATTCCTATCTCGCTGATCGTCAGCCACAGAAGAAGATATATTTGACATCAACGCTTACCGGCTTAGTGAGAGACGTAAAGTACCTGGTCCACTGGATAATCCAATAAGAACATTAATAATCAAATAATCAAATAATCAAAAGGGAAGTAACCAGATTCGGAATTGCATAAACACTTAGCATGCGACCCCTCAAATCACTTGAGAATTCGAATAGAAGTACAATGGTAGTTATATCATCCAAACATCGCCCGGGTATCGCAGGGGAAGTGGCAATTTTCGGACTTGCGTGTATGTGTATTCCATTGGCCCATTGGCCGGAAAGTGTATTATAGAAGAAATCTCTTTGCAACAATCCTTGAAAGCAGCTTCAATCGTGGAGTTAGAAAGTGACCTACTGCAGATCCAACACTCGCGACAAAGTAAGTGCAAAAATTTACGTTGCTAAGCCACCCGTTAGCTATCCAACCAGCAAGACAAAGCTCTGTTCACCACGTGGTGAGTGTATATAAAATTAACATTGCTGTTGGGCGACCCTGTATCGACTTATTATTTAAGAGATTAACAAACTTTTTGTATGATGAAACAACTGCTCTGCAAAAATTGGCCAAGTTGATTCCACTGAATCGAAAACTTCAATCTACTTGATCTGTTGCTAAATTAGCGGTAATACACTTTACGCTAGAAACTATGGCCTTCCTCACAACGGATCACAAATTCAATTCAACGGACAGTTTCAGCTCTATATGTTCACATGAAAATATAAGGGCTTCTAAGCGCTTTATTTTTGCAGTGTTTTATCTTCACCTCTTCACTTCAATGTTCGAATTCGGGCAATGAGAGAGCGGACTCGCTTACGATCGACAAATCGATCTTAAATTATGTTTTCCCAATTTGTCGTTAACAGTCACTCGTTAGCTGGCAATGGCAAAGGGTATCAATGGAGTAAAGGAGATTTGAGGCGATGGCAAAATTCTATCAGCCATAAGGTGCCGACCAAATCTTGGTTTAGGTAGATAGATATGGGTTGAGGCTTCATTCGTGTTGGACTGAGTGACAGCCATCTCTGTGAATTCTGACCAGGTTACCAGAATGCAGATGACGTAATTTAGTCTTGTGATGAGCATCGTGGAGTCAGTTTTGATCTTTTTGATTCCCTTCTGGCTCGAGGTAGACAACCTAATGTACCGGTTTGAGATATCTGTACGCGATCTGGATCCGTAAAATTGTTATACCAATGACCACGATAGAACCACGACTGTTCTTTACATTTATAAGAAAAATGATGCCCTGCAATATGTGTTAAGTTAAATATTTGAGCAGCATATTAATTTAGCAACTTATAATAGCGACACAAACAAAATTTGGAAGTTAACTAGTCTTTCTGAAACAAATTTCAAGCTACCCTAGTAGCATATATGTTGCTATTAAGTTGAGAAAACATAAATGTACCTTTGTTAGTTATAATCAAGTTGCTGCAACTAATTATGATCGTGGTGTGCTAGATAGGTAGTGTCAGACTAAATTATTTCAAATCTTGGCAGGATTATATGGACATTTAACAAAAGAGAAAAAAAGACAAAAAATCATTTAAGCATTGATGTTGAAGGAGATGTTCGCTCATCACCATGAGGCACCAAGAGTGAACAACAATGTTTTTGGCTAGAATTGAAAGATATGAAGAGAAAGTTTTTGATAGTTCCGCTAGTGTGCGGCAGGCTCGGAAACATAGCAGATGTTTTAGGAAAATCGAGCGAAAAGGGCATGTGTACAGTGGTACTCGAACCAACGACATTTTTGCCTAACATCCCACTGCGGAAACATGGCAACATCCCCGCAGTGGGATGTTAGGCAAAAATGTCGTTGGTTCGAGTACCACTGTACACATGCCCTTTTCGCTCGATTTTCCTAAAACATCTGCTATGTTTCCGAGCCTGCCGCACACTAGCGGAACTATCAAAAACTTTCTCTTCATATCTTTCAATTCTAGCCAAAAACATTGTTGTTCACTCTTGGTGCCTCATGGTGATGAGCGAACATCTCCTTCAACATCATAATCGTTACTCCTCGCACGGAGAATATATAAAATAACAATTAATGTATTTAAGCATTGTTGAGCGAAAGTTTTCAAATTTATATCTCTCTACTGTGCGCTGATTCTAACTACATTCAAAATAAAATAGCAAGATTGTAATGCAATTTCGCATGATTTTGTTTCATTTCTCGATTCTTTGTGTGCGTGACGTTGTGCAGTGTATTAGTTGTTGAGTGTTATTGGAGTTCGAAAGTTCAATGGCTTTCCAAAAAAAGGTTCTCGGTTTGTAACCGAGATTCGAACCGCTGCTCCCAGCGGCTTTACACAGTAACAAATCAGTCACTTTAACAAGTTGTATTTAACTGATTAAGAGCCCTAAAGTTGCTTCGGTTGTCGAGCGACTCAGCGGTACAGCAATAAAGCAATTGTCACTTGCACACACTTGCATGGCTTCGTTTATTTCGTTTTGATGGAGGAATTCCAACAGTGGCCAATAGCGTTGCGGCATTTTCGACTGACCCATATTGAAATGTTGGTGATGATTGAACAAAGACCCTACGGTTGCTTCGACTGTCGAGGCACTTAAAGATACAGCGATAAATTGGTTTCGCGTAATCTGTGTGCTGCCAGCCGCTAGCACACACTTGCATGGTTTCGTTTATACATACACGGTGTTCAATAAGTTCGGATACACTTTCAAAATTTGTTAAAAAAATGAAAACATGTTTTTTTATTTTTTGGATTTATGTTATTGAAAGCTATGTTTACAAGGAACGTTTACAACATTTCTCTTGGAATGACCCCCCCCTTTGTACTCCTTAACGAGCTTCAAACGTTTCTCGAACGCGTCGCAGGCGGCACGCACGGACTGCATGGGCATTTCGTCCCAGATTTTGAGAATTACCGTCTTGAAATGATCCAAAGTGCTGACCTTGTATTCGTTCAGCTTCGCCATCATATAGGACCAAACAAAAAAGTCGAGAGGATTCAAGTCCGGGGAGCTGGGAGGCCACAAAGTTTTGTCCAGAAAGTCGGTTAAATTGTCCCGACACCAGGCTTGAACCACATTTGCCGTATGGGCTGGTGCACCGTCCTGCTGGAACACGTAGTGCTCATCGCCGTAGAGGCTTCGGAGACTGGGGGCAACAACCTTTTCAAAACCTCAGTTTTGTAGTACGCCGCGTTGATTTTGACGTTTTTTCAATAAACACCAAGGGTAGCTTACCACGTTTGCATACTGCCCCCAAACCATCACCGACGCGGCACTTTGGAACCGAGGATGTTTATATTGGATTCAGGAATGCTGTCCCTCGATGGCGCCCACACCGGTCATTTTGCACATTGTGCGGCTGCTGCAGCACGAACAGTTTCTCGTCCGAAAAAACAAACTCCTGACCAGCGTGCCGAGAGAGGATCCTCTTAGCTCGATCCAACCGCTTTTTGCTGGTAGCCTCCGAAACGCCATGGACCTTACGTTTTTGTAAGGCCTGAAACCAAGGTCCTTGGTGAGTATGGTGTGAGCGGTTCCAATGGAAACGTTGAGATCTGCAGCCGTTTTCCGGATTGAGCGGTTCTTTTTGCGCCGAATTCGCTCCCTCACGATCTTGATGACCCGTGGCGTCCTCGCTGAACGCGGCCGACCGGATCTCGCACGGTCATTGGTCGAGGACGTCTCCCGGTATTGCCTGATGGTCGTGTAGACAAAGTTCCGCTTGACCCCATGCGATTTCAGCAGCCGGAATATATCGCCGGGTCGCTCACCGTTCAAAAAACGCGCAATTACGAAGTCCCGATACTCTTTCATCACGCGTAACAAACGAACAACAACTAACAGAATGTCAACACCGCGCACATTCGGTAGCGTATGAATGAAGCTAAAGCTGACACCAATACCAATGCAGAATATGTACATGGCGCATACCTACGCAATGATGAAAACTTGTATTCGAACTTATTGAACACCGTGTACATAATTGGCAAAAACCCAATTGTTTAGTGGGTTGAGGGAGAATATTCTGGTTCAAGGTAAACCAGAACTCGAGGAAGCGTTCAGAGAGATCTGAGACCCAAGTAACATTGCATGTTTTAAAGTATTCAACAAAAGTCTAAAGGTATACAAAACCCATTGTAAAATCAAAATTTTAACTTAAAAGGTTTACACAAAGAGGCTATAAGTTGTTCACTGGACGATTTGGATGATATAGAATTACAAAATGTGCCGAGATTATCTCTAGAAAAAGCAATGGTCAATTTACTGAATACTGAAACTGACACTGAAAAATATGGAATAATTAACAATTAAAACTTAAAGAAACCAGCAAAAAGGCCTAGTGGGAGTTTTAGAAAAACCTAGCGGCATTCCATAAGAAGTTTTCAGGGAGACCTAGAGAAATTTACCAGAAGTTCCAAGACTGAGTCTACATGAAAATCTGGCAGAATTCCAGAGCAAATACTTGAAGCATCCGATAATAGGGGGCAAATATTTGTTTTGAGAAAAATTTCTAAGTCTAAATCCGTTCCGTAAAATTTAAAAAATCCGCCGAAATTTACAGCATTTAATATTTTAAATGTTTCAAGTTGAAACTCCCAGAAAATTTATATTGGCACTTGAATTGATAATCAGATAAAAAGGAATCAAACGCATCCGGTCCACCAAAGTCTAGCTTTACAGCTGCACCTCAACCGACTGAACTGAGGAGGCCCCCAAACATTAGTCATGAAAACGTCAAATGAAGAAACGCATAATTGCACCCATTCACAAAAAAAAAATCCCCATAGCCGTGAAGCTCCGGCGAGATGAAAGTATGATTTTATCTTTTGCTTTTTCTTCGACTTTCTGGCGCTTTTCAATACGAATCACATTTTCATCATCACAGCAACCGTTTTTTTTTTGGCAACAAAAAAAAATGGTAGCGTTTTTTCCCCATTCATTTTCGGAAGATGCGCTTGGTGTTTCTTTTCTCCTGTTCACGGCGTGTGACTGACTGATTAACTGACTGTGGTCATAACCTCAGCCACAGCGCGCCAACCAATACAGCGAAGGCGGCCACGGAGGGGAAAATGCTTTTCACTTTACTTTTCATTTCATATTTTAATGCAGTTCACTCTCGCGACCACGAGAGCATTGCGAATCTGAACTGATGTGAAGTAAGTTTTTGCCACTGCTGGTTCGCTTCGCATTGGCCTTGTCCATAACCGTGAATCAGTTGAAGGATGAATATCTTTGGCACGGAGCCATCCATGGTTAGCGGATGCCAAAAAGGTAACAACTTTTGCCAAATAACAACCGTATCGGCCGGTAGATAAAATCTCCACTCACCGCTTTCTGGTGCATATTTTCGAGTGGCGATGGAAATGCCCTGACTAAATGTGCATGTCCAAATAATGAGATGGACGCGGAAGCAGTTTCACTCGAAACCGATTTGTAAGATGGTACAGTTTGGGACTGCCTCTGAGTATGATTTATAACAGCAAGAGTTGGTGGAAAGTTCGGTGGAAGAATGTGAACTATCTAATATTTTAAATTCAAGGGGAGCATGGGGCGGTTGAGTTTTTTTACATGTGGGCAGTGGACGGTATAGATCTCTATTTTGTTATACGTATAACTTGGCTAGATTTTTCACTTTGAAATGGTGGGTAGGCTTAATTTCGTGCTTTACATTGGGCCGTCGAAGACGGATGTTCCTTGATCGGCATCGCTGTTTCATGTCGCCAACTTGACCAGCACGAAGAGGCGATGGGGATTCAGTGCGATTCCTTCTCTGATTGCATAAGAGACCTGAACATCTACCTCTCAGTGATAGTATCACATACGTTACTTTTTTCTTTAACAGCTACGTCGTACTACGTATATCTAAAGGCACTGGCGTTACTGTGTGATACTGTCGGATTTTAATCTTACCATTAAAATAAGGGCAATTTAGATTCAAAAACTTACTAAACAATTTAAAAATTAGTTATGTGATTAAAATTAAGGGTTCAAATTATCTTCATAAATTGTGTTCCGTTTGTATTAGAGTAAGATCCTTTAGCTTTCCCTCGTGCAGCAAAAGAAGGCAGCAAACATAAAATTAGAGCGTGTTAACATTCGAAGAATCGTGCCATCTTGTTGTATATTTTTGAATTTTTCACCAAATTGGACAACCAGAAGGCTACCAGGTAAGTCGCAACTTACATAAGCCAGGAACTTATGAGTGTTGATTTGATACAGAAGCTTATAAAAACAAATTTTAACAATAAAAGGGTCCAGTGCAGACTAAAAGTCAAGGCCTGCTACCATTGCGACTGTCACAAAAAAAAAGGATATCGTCTTCAAGACTTTGGTTATATTCCTAAGGGCAATTTTACCATATGAAGCTTATCCTACGGTTGCATCTGAAGTGCTATGACTGGCTGTAAATTTTGCCTTTTTTCCAACTCATAGAAAAAGCTTGATTGAGCGAGATTGGTTCCATGGTACCCTTGATGGTACCAAACAGCTGGAGTGCAGTTAACGAGGTGGACAGCCATCGAGAACCCAATGTTTACTACCCAATGAAGCAAAAAAGAAACGGAACGGAAAGGAACGGAATCGAAACCGGGAACGGATCGGAAATAATACATAGAATGAATGTTTTATCCAGGTATCCAATAGGCATTAGCATATGCAGTAAATCAAATCTGCATTTCAGATACAACAAGCATTATATCAGCATTATATCAGCATCTTGAAAGCTATCTGTGGTAAAGTTGGACTTCAAATGCTATTTAAATCCTTTTAGCCTGTAATAAGTTTTCGAATGCAAAATAGCATTGATGAAGCATTATCATGACATTGGTGTAAAGCAGCCGTATATTGGGCCAAAAGCGGTATTCGTGTTGCATTTAAGGCGACTTAATTGCTTGATAGGCTGCTAGGCTGCCGTAAAAATACATTGAAACTGCTTATTGGTTACCTGGGTATACACCACTAAAGGAGCACAATATACTGAGATAATCTTTACATGTATTGCTATAGTATGAACTCAAAGTAGAAGTAGAAGCTTTTTATAGTTGTCTGGAAATTTAATTAATAGTGTCGGTCCTATTGCATCATACCAAAATCTAAAAATCAAATGAATGATATGATGAATGTCCGAAAAACAATCTTCAAACGATTGTAGCGATTTGTATCATCCAATATTTCGTTTGTCTATCTGATTTTCCTTCTATAAAATGTTTTTGACTTCCTTAGCCAAAAATATTGGTATACTCTGTACTAATGGTACAGATTGTATTACAAAATTACTTAAAATCTAAAACATTATTGTCTTAGTTTTAAGATATTACTCGCTTTATTTCGATTACTGACATCTGAAATCAGATAACTCCGAGCCACATTTAAGTTTAGGACAGCAATAAAATCGTGTTAATGGCCAATATGATCGTGTTCCCTAACTACTGCCAAACTCTTAGCAGTAAACAATGAAATCTCGCTTTCAACCCTAAACCCTAAACTCTCTTACTCGTTCTATCACTCTCTAGAGTCATCCAGACCAGTGGTACTCAAACAATCATCAAATGAGACCCATCAATATTGAAGAGACAAGATGAGAGGTACAGGCCGCTGTGAACTTAATACCTAATTGGCCTCAATAATCACTCGAGCCATTTGAAAATTTCAGGAAAATTTCACCGACCTCGACTGTGTTTGAACTCAGACCCACCGTTTTCTTGAAATTTAGACGGAATGTCCTGTCGACTGAATCCATCTACAGATGTTCGACGATATGTCATTTGACGAAATGTCCTGAAGGCCACGCCAATGGGTCTGGGGTCCATCTAAGTCGTTGGTCCCGGTCTATGAGTTGATGGGTTCTATATGTAGGGTCCAGGTCGTCACCCTGATAAAAGTAGCATTAGCATAAGCATTAACGTTTTCACAAATCGTGAATGGAATTACGATGAGGAATAATTCGTTATTGCAGGTCGTCAGGAAAATGGAATCATACGCTTCTTCAGGCTATAATCTCCCCCAAAGACACTCCTCGATTGGTCACCTGGCCACGTCCATGTAACCGTTGGAGATAGGGATAATTTGGAATCTACCTTAAAAAGACGCAGGAAGCCCACGCAGCCATCAGTAAATGTCAGAGGAAAATGAAAATGAATATTCGAAGAGAATGGTTTGAACTGAATGCTCTGTCTGGTGTACAGAAAAACAATTTATTAAAAATGGTCGTTGGGAGTACCTAGTCTAGAAAGGTTGAATGATGCCCTATTTCCCTTCAAACGATTGGGATTCAAGTATTAGCTTTAGTCTTAGCCTCATATGGCTTATGGTTATAGCGTAATTCATTACTAGCTCTCTGAAAAGAAAAGAATGTCTGCGAATACGTTTTTTCTCTCACGATAGAGACATGGTCACAAATTCATTTTCTAGTATTTATAACTAAATTTTTTTTGCTGAACTTGACTGCATCATAACACATGTGTGAGTGATTACATCCACCGAAAACACACAGAACCTGATTAAAACGAACAATCAAGCTATATCTTGAGTGGCAACATCATGAACTTGATCAACAGCATGTCAAAATGGAAAACACTTTCCGACAAACATCTTTAATTTCCAGATGGACGCTACCATGTTCAGGTGAAATACGTCGCTATCGGTTTGGCTTTCAACTCTGCTTCCAGAATGTGTGGCGTAGTGTCACATAACCGAGACAAACTTTAACACATACATCGAGACACTAGGGTCGTCGATCATTGCACACTTTCGGTTCTCTTCCATTTAATGAAAAATTGTTTAGCATTTGGCCCATTAACCCGTTAGATCACCTTTTCATGGTGCGTTACGGGGTATCAAACTACCACTGAACTCTAGTTCGAAATAATTCATTTTATGTCAGGATGAGCGGTTGAGGGACATGGTTTGTGTTCATTTATGGGAATTCCCATTTTCTAGATTCGATAATCTATAGTTTGAAGTGGCTAGAACTAGGGGTCTGATAAATGGTCAGTATCGCAGTCATTGTTTGTTTTCTTTACAATGAATCCGGTTTTGACTAATGACTAATTCAAAGGGCTCCCTTTGAAGATTGTGCTCAAAGCTCAAACTTTCAAAAGAACATTGCCAACAAAACAAACAATGACAACTGTTACAACACCGAATACTTCATCATTTCTCAATAGTTATGAAATAGCTCGTCATTCACTAAACAAAGGATACGGAATATTCTACTAAAGTTCAAACGACTGGTCTAAGTTTAAACAGAGTTCTACAGAAAAATCTAATAACATAACGAATTAACTGCTCTTACGACACCAGCAGAGGAGTACTAAGGCGCACTATGGCTGGCAATCGTGCCTACTTTGGACTCCGGCAGTCGCTAAGATCGAACAAAATTCGCCAAACTACAAAGCTGACCATCTACAAGACATTAATAAGACTGGCAGTTCTCTTCGGCCACGGAACATGGACATTGCTAGTGGAGAACCAACGCGCCCTTGGTATCTTTGAACGGAAGGTGCTGCGTACGGTGTAGTGCAGATGGAAGACGGAACGTGGAGCATGCGAGTGAACCACGTATTGCAGCAGTTGCTGGGAGAACCTCCCATCGTACACATCGCTAAAATCGATCGACTACCATGGGCTGGGCATGTCGTAAGAATGACGGACGAAAGCCCAGTTAAAACAGTTCTTGAAAACGAACCGACGGGTACAAGACGAAGAGGCGCGCGACGAGCAAGGTGGATCAATCAAGTAGTAGGCGACAGCGAGGCTGGCGAGGTACAGGCATAGACTGAATACAATGGAGATAACTTCTGTGTATGATCTAGAGGTATTTTATTTTAAGATCATGAAAAATTAACGAAAAGATCTGGATGATATTCACTGGATGTTCTTTGGAGCACTTCGTTCAAGAAGATTTCTGGAAATTAGTGAGAAGGTCTGAATGAAGCTTTTAATGCTCATGGATGTTAAGGCCGCAAGGCCTATGGAATGATGTATATATGTGCTCCTTCAGTGAGTATGAAAACCACATAATCACAAGGAAATTAATTTTGGGTATCCACGGTGAAATCGTTAAACTTAGCTAAACGTACTGTGTGCAGTATCCATAAACGTTTCCGCTATCGGAAAAATATTGTTCGAAAGGATCACAGTTAGCGTCATAGTGAAACTTACGATCGGCAAATGTATTTGAAGGTATTGAGAACAATTACCGTAATCCCAGGACTCTGGTATGGCGATATTCCCATAAATTACAACAAAAGCATCGTCCGCAGGATCCGGCTACGCAGAGGCTATCGTTCTTCTCGTGCCAGCAAACAACCAACGGACACGGAAACTGAACCGAATGGCCATGCTCTCGGAAATTATTTGGGCAGTTTCCCGGGCACATTTCAAGTGGTCACGGCTTGAGGAGATGTCCATAACACATACATTTCATTTTGCTGATATATTCGCTAGAGACTTTCAGAGTGATTTGAACCAGCGGGATTTTTTTTAAGCTATCGTTGCAAATGGATCTATGGACTGAATGAACGCATTCTATCATTCATCAGTAGTTTTCAGACAAGATAAAAATGAAAAATAACAAAATTGCTCAACAAGACATGTAAGCCGATTGAAACGTGTGTATGCAATCTAACACCAGGCTGACAGTGGAATTATGGAAGAAATCTGTTTGCAACAATGCTTTAAGTGGCCATTGAAGGCAGCTTTAATCCGGAAGCTAGAACGGGATGGCTTTACTGCAGAATCCATTTTAGAATGTCTGGAGAATCATGCCCATTTCGAAGTTACTTTCACATGGAATAGCCACTCATGTTAACATTACCGATATCATTTGGGTACTGCAACACACTTACAGATTACTTTTTTTTTTTTGTTATATATTTATAATCAGATTGATTTCACCAACTGTCACCTCCTAAATAACACCAGCTTGTCCATTCTTAAGAATTAATATCTTCGACGTTGACTCGTAATGAATTTCGCTACATGTTAGCAGATTGAAATATATGAAAAAAACTGCTAATGATTTAACGAACAAAAAATCTCCAATGCAAATTCATGGGTTTCATATCCCAAAGACATGTCAACAGATTTCAAGTTTCATTTTCCAAAATTCGACCTATTAATCCATTATGCCTAGTGGCACATTCGGCCTCATGACGGTCGGTATTGCGGTGTACAGCCTAGTGGGATTTGTACAAATAGACTTACACACATTTAACGAGGTAGATCGTGATTTGGAATTAGTTGTATGCCATTAAAATTGTAGATTTAAATCATGTGGTACAGTTTACAATTTTAATTTCTTCATTATCTGTATTTCAAAAGAATATTTGAAACACGAATATATTTGAAACACGAATTCCTGTGACCCATCGGTGATGAACCGCAACCTATCAATTGAGAAACACTGCTCTAAGCTGAAACAAGCAGCACAATTTCCACGGTCTGTTGGTCGGCTGCCGGTGTTTGGTAGCCTCAGCCTCTGTGCCAGTGACTTTAAAAAGTAAAGTGCAATGAAAAATTCATGAATCGTTTCTTAGCTGCCAGCGGCTGGTGGATGGGAGTACTCTATTAGATGCTAACGTCGATAAGCCAAAGGTACGTTTATCCGCCCCAAAAAAACACTTCATACCTAGCTTGGTTGGCGAGTTTTCTCGTTGCATTTCCAGTTGTTGTTTTTCCCACAGAAACTAGGTCCACGCGTTTCAGAGGCGTTGGAAAGGAAAAGCTACTGAGCGGAATTACCAACTCCACCAACAGCTGATCTTTCGAGATGTGTTTAAGTTGTTGATGTCGTTGCTGCACTTGAAACTGAACGCTGGTCGGATCCGGGCGAGATCCATCGAAGGCTTGCGGTCCGAGGCGGGCAGAGTTGAGTCAATGGACAGGTTTTTCTGGTGTTTGACTGGATAATTGTCGTCGTCATCGTCAGTTCCTTGAACTCGTCTTGTCATTTCTGCATATGATGAGGTGATCTGCATGCAAAATAGTCTCTGATGGCTTTTATAATCTACAGGGAAACGCTCAAATTTGACAACATTCCCGTTAGTCGATGGGAATTTGGTTCCGACAAAACAACTCACGGAATGCTATAATTAGAGTTGGTAATTTAATTTTATCGACTGTGGGTTTGTTCCATTTTTATTCAATGCTCTGCGACTGACGTGTTTGCCCTGTTAGGTTCTTCGTGTTCCCTTGACTGACAAATTCCGGCACTTTGGCTCGGTACCCATTCGTTCAGAAGGAATGGCGTGGAATCTACGTCACTTGCTGCTTGGCCCGAAGGGAATGTTGCCATGAAAATAGCTTAGCAGCTCTTACTGGCACAAATAATGCGCTGTTTACGTCTGTTTTGCTTCTTTTCTGTTTCAGTTTTCCGGGATTTAGTGTCGCTCCCTTTTATGTCCAGTCCGGCCCGACGACACTTGGTTGTAGTTTTATTTCCAGTTTGCTTTACTAAACTGCTCGCTACTTTGGGAAAAAATAAACTCTTATCGTCCACCCGCCGCTGGCGATTCCATTGAGCAACGGAATAACTGCTTTCCGTATGTTAACGATGGAACGAAATGCGATGGGAACAAGAGAAAAGTATTCGTGTTTGGGCTACGCGTACATGTGTAATGGATTGGAATTGGAATTGTCAATGTCATTAACGACGAGCGATATGATGATGCAGTTTTGTCGCTTCTTCGACTTCGGTTTACTTATCGTCTTACTTTATCTTCTGTTTACATGAGCTGCCGAAGAGTGATAATAAATAAGATACCGTTTATACAGGTGGTCTATTATTGTATCATTGTTTGTTTTGATCGGAATTGTGCAGTTAGGTGTGACGTTTCAATGTATGTACTGGTTTGAAATGTTGTTTTGATTGTAAATTCCAATAAACCGATATGCGCATGTCATGTCGCCTTTTCGCTATGATCTTTAATTTAAATAATTAATTAGTAAGACATCTTCGTGATAGGTTTGACATTCTAAATGTATCGATTTCAAATTCTGGATTGCCCTTAGGGAACAAACTAATAGTACGCAACATTGATTTACTTATTTTTGGACCCCTTGGCACAAATCTCAGCTTAAAAGTTCACTGTCGCCGTTAGCCCCAAGGCACGTTCCCTTTTTGCAGGATAAGAAGCACCGTTCACCTACGCTGATCGCCTCTTTGCGCAAACTATACCCAACCACATCGAAACATGGAGACTCAATATTGCAACCTTTTCTTCGACCCACTCTCGGAGACGAGGAGAAAGACATCGCGACTGAGCAGCAACAGCAGCAACAGTCGTGTCGGTTAAACCATTTCAGTCACCATAAGCTTGCGTCGCCGTTGAACCTACCCTTCTCTACGACGCTTCAAGCGTGATCCTCACGATGTCGACCGATATTTTCCAATCCGGTAACTTATTGCACTCGTTTTTGGCCACCACCTTATGCAATTTATTATTTGCGTTGCATTTGGTGCACCGGGCTTCGCCGACCGACCGGCGGCGCTCACATGCCGTGTCTACTCAATGCTGGAATCGAATGCACCAACGACTACGAGTATAGGGCAGCTCGGTTTCATAGTTTGTTACCTTTCCGCTACTTTGGAAGGGTCTAGAAATCATAATTTTACGGTGGTTCAGTGGGTGCACTTGAAAGAATCTCTAGACAATAAGATGAAAAAAAGGAAGCATGTTGTTGGTTATTTTTTATTGCGAATTTAACATTATTTTCAACTCCTGGGGAATTCCAGGTTCTTCTACGCTGAGTAAAATTTTATGGTCAATTTACCATTATTATGGGTTAGGATCCTATGCCAGGGTAGTGATTTTCAACCGATAATGATAATTTGAATAATTTAATCGGTTTTCTCCGCTTTGACAGGTATATTTGGTATATACATATATTATATTCTCTTTCGTATAAAATCATATAATCATGCTACGAGAGGGGCCATCAGGGCACCCGATTAAAGCGAATTGGAATGGGTTGAACAAGTTGTCAAGATATCTGTTTGCAACAATCCTTTAAGTGGCCGTTGAAATCCGGGAGCTAGAAAGTGACAGACCTACTGCATATCCAGCAACCCATTTCAGAATGTCTGAAGAGTCACGCCCATTCCGAGTTTACTTTCACATACAGTAAGCTCCGCACGTAAACATTAATTATATTATTTGGATAAGGATACTGCAACACGTTTCCAGAAATGGAAATATAAAATTTCCAAACAAGGCACGTATTCAGTATTATTTGAAAATAGGCTTTTTAAAATCTATTTAAAATCAAAATGATGTCACCAAAGGTCGCCTTCAAAATATCACTAGCATGTTCAATTTAAAAATGAAAATGATGAACATTGATTCGTAATTAATTTCATGCATTCGCGACAAAATAAGTGCAAAAATTAACTTTATTAAGACGCCTATTTCATATTGGTCACACAATCAGTTTGCTTTGAAAAACGACTGTGAACGGTTGTGTCGATACATTGTTGCGCACTATTAAGATATCGGGTATAGCAGTTAGCTATTGTTTCGATTGGCTATTGTTCGGTGGCGCGAGTGATTACATAATAGGGTGGCTCACACCTGACTCACGATGTTGCGGGACAAAACCGGCAGACAAAGGTAAGTGGTATAAGTCGGTTGTGATGTAGCGTGGTGTTTTAACCCATTCCTTTTTGGGTGTATCTCAAGCTTCGCATTTGAGCGTGTTTATAAGTTTAAGCCCATCTAAGATACGCTGTATGGAAAGCATGTTGTTGCTGATTGTTGCTGAGTTCGGGTTTAACAAATATCATTTTAATATCTTGCTGAAGACTTTCGATGAGATGGTGATCAGCTTAGTAACCGATTGTTGTATTTTCCATAATGGTTTGATAATATATTTTTGCATTTAAATTCATCTCATCAATTGAAATCACTATAGAACACATGAGATCCTCTACAAATGGTTGCGATGCAAGGAAACGGAACAAGACATCGAAAATTTAGAAAAACTTTTCCTTAAATGTTATTCAATTTCAGATTGTCTAGGGAATTCCCATGTTTTGTAAAATAATTTTCAATTCTATTAATTAAAATAAAGATTATATAGACTATTAATTATTGGGAGTGTATGTTCAACGATCTTTCCTATCCTTTTTTCTTCCTCTTAGGATTAGGAAGTGTATGGACTACAAGAAGCTGCAACGTAATCTGCGTTACACTTTTGCACTTATTACTGAATGAATTTTTAATTTTTTGCTACACAAATAGCCTTTCTACCAAATATGAGCTACCCTGACTCATGACGCGAATTGCTTAATCATTACTGTTGTTATAATTTTGTTTTAGTAATTTTACTTTACAGATAATTTATGTAATTTTGTATGTCCAATTATCCTTTAATAACTTCTTAATGTTTGCTCTACATTTGGATGTATATAGTGCCTTTAATACAGGTATACCTCGATGGTGCGTACATCGGCTTTCTCACTTCAAATCTAAATTTCATAGAGACTACTGCTTGTATCGGAAATTTAGTGCAACCAGAAGCAAGAGCAGAAGATTTTCATTTTGACTTTCATTTTGTTGTATTGGATTTCAGATACAATGTTTAGTTTTTGAATTTTTGTCTAGCAATTGCGATTTGAGGTGAGAAAGTTGATGTGCGATCTGTCGAGGTGTACCTGTACATGAGGCTTCGACTGAATCTTCGGCAAACATTCGTATTTATTACAGAAAATTAGGTTTACTTGTAGGTTTATTATTATTCTTCACTGCCTCGATAGTGGAAGTTACAAGTTTTAATAATTTTAGCAAGCGGAAATTTGATATTAACTATTGACACAGAGTGCTTCTGATTATATTATGTTGGCAGTTTCTGACAGCAACTGTTACATGTTATTGCTCCCTAGAACAAGCAGAAAGGAAATTTTGAAATGCAAGGTACACGATTTCAAAATCATTATCCAGAACAGGCTACCCTTATTTGTCGAATCAAACTACATACACTTTAAATATGTACTTATTTCCTTTACATATTCTATATTTGATGTATTTAATAAACCTTATTATATTTTATTGATTTTAAACATTTAAATACTGGGATGGGAGGGTACATCAGGACATCATTGAAGTTGCAATTGGACAATGAAGTGGATGGCCAACCGGAGTCAAGGAGGGGATGTGTCTACCATTTATGATTGGTACATTCCACTCCAACAATTGTAATGAATTTGACGCGCCTTTCTGAAACAAACCATCTAGTGGAAAGCTCAACTGAATTGCATATTTTGTTATTCATTTTATTGGATCATACTGCTCGAAGGAGATTCTCTTATTCCCGCAGGTTTCGCGTAAGTGTCTCTACTTACGGGCCTGTCCAACCCTCTTTGGCCCTTGAATCTAGAATGGTAACAAAGCATGATCTTTTAAGTGGAACCGCATGCAGGGCAAGACCCACGCTACGATGGTGGCTTCCTACATACATACATACATATTTCATAGTGGTCACACAATCAAAAAAAATTTCATTCTAAATTTTCCGCATTTTTGCCTAATTTTCCCGACTGGGAATATTTGTTTGTAAAAATTTAATTGATAGATATTTTTGAAGTTTTTGAGGAAATTGTTCGATCTGAAATTCTGACTTGTTTCATTCAGCCACAAATCGGGCTTCTTGCATATTTCGTAACCAGCTTTGGTCAATATAAGTCACTGATCTTTCAGAAGCATAAACACAGAAGAAAAATAGTAAGGCATTCAAGATGTTTGAGTACAAAATGATGCACGTGAGTTGCGTGCATATTGTATAAAAGTCTTCGTGATTTCAATATCTTTGATGGATCGTTAAAAATTATCTATACTACCAAACTCTTTTCAGTTTGGTTCACCTCCAATGAACACTTTTCATTCATTGAAAGTCCTCGCTCCATCGTCGCATTTCCGTGCGACAGGATGAGCACATTTTTAACGTATGTTGTCAAGTTTGGCTCCTTCTTGGAAGTTTTAGCCAAAATTTGTCCAACCGCTGTTCTTTCCTCTAGTATCCGGCAAGCAACGTCTTTGAAGACGGCATTGAGCACAGCTGCCGAAATTCTTCGTTCACTTTGTGAGCAACTGCAGCGGTCAAATAGTCTTTATCAATTAACGTTTCCAGACACATGCAGATGACGTTGCGCGTTAAAGGGTATGTTAATGGAGATTTATTGAATAGCTTCTTTTAAGAAACACAGTAAAACGATCAACAGTCGTTGTGGAATACTAAAACGGCGTTGTCGATTTTTTTTGCAAATTCTCTCGCTGGGCTTTAAATGATGAGTTGACAACTTCACACGACAGACCTCTGGACTTCACAAGTTTCTACTTCACGCCTCCACGAGTCATCTTGATCACAAAAGACTACCAGCTGAAACATGGAGACGCTGGTTGGCGTATCCTGGGAAATGTTGTTATTTTGACAATAGCGAAATGTGTCGTATTATTTTCATCATATCATTGTATATTTTTAATAATCTTATTAAATTTTCAGGATGAGGAATTTAGAGTGTTATATACACGTAAATGAATTTTTATTTTACATATTTAAATAATTTTATACATATCATATTTATTCATAGATGTAATTAATTGGATACATACATGTTTTTACATACATGATTTAAGATTTAGGTTGATTCGGGGTGCAGTGCAACTGGCTTCGATGTTCTGTTGCTTATAGCGGTCCCATGCTTTTGGCGGATAGTACTAGTTACATACTTTCAGCGAATCGCTAACCAAAACGAACCCTGCTGCTAACCATTTCCCAACTATCCAACATCCCAGTGATTTCTCGGCTTCCTTCAAAGCGAGTATCACGTCAACACGGACCTTTCCATTCCCTACTTGATCAGCATCCTGGCACGGCCGGCGCCGGTAGTGTTTCATAATGGGTCACCAGTTTTTACATATTGAGGATGTATGTTAGTCCCAAACATCATCTGTTGGTTCTTTGTGTAAATACAGCTGATCTAGCAATAACGGAATAATATCCGTGGGCTTTCTTGATTGCCGATTTAGTGGCAACACTAATTCCCACATAAAAACTAGCTGTTCAAAGGTTCCAGAATGTTTTAAGGATGTTAGTTTGAGAATGTTTCTCCAAAACTTTGAAGGTTCCATTGCTGTTCATTGAAACTGGTGTCAAAATCAACAGTAAATATTATATAGATAATGCTTTGATTAACCATTTGCCTTCCTCCGTCAAGAAACACTACAATAATGCACCATACTGCTTCCAACAAGGCTCTGCACCGTTCCACCAAGCAAAAACACAGGCTTGGTGTGAGAATAATTTTCCGGATTTGATTTCATCGAAAGAATGGTCTGCCTCTTCATCTGATTTGAAACCTCTTGACTTCTATGAATGGGGCTACAGGCTAGGCAAACTAATGCTGCGCATAGTAAAGGACTAACCGTGGAAACTTTTAAGTTTGGTGAAAATATGGAATGAGTTTCCACAACATATCGTGCGTGCCAGCTGTGACGATTTCCAACAACGCATGCTACTAGCAGTTAAGGCAAAGCGAGAAAGATTTGAACTGAACTAAATGAAAACAAATGGTAAAGATAAACCAAACAGGAAATACATTGAAAATTAAAATTCATGCAAGCTTCTCATTGTTATGACCATATACTTCACTGACAGAAATTCCCACTAACCCTATAAAATGTTTTTCTGCTAACAACGTTGATTTCGTTGAAAAAGATATCAACCCACCATTCTGTCCCCAACTGCGACCGATCGAACGATATCGGTCAATCGTCAAGCGGAACCTTGAAAGGCAGCTGCAGTGGCGCACAACATGCCAGACTTTATGGAAAACTTGACAGCAGCTTCCAGGAAGTGCAACGAAATCTTTGGACCGTATAAACGCTAATGTACGATCATATTATCGAAACCTATCTCTACGGCAAAATAGATGAGGAATGATATACCGGCACCAAAATGCGTACGGTTGTGGGCTGCGTCCAACTGAATTGTTTTTTTTTTTTTGCGGTGAATTCAAAAGCAGTACAGAATCTGCTGGATGGTGTGAAACGTAAAGCCCGACAATTTGCATTTACAAGATCTGGAGCATAACCAAATAATTGTCCAGTCTTTATAGACATTTAACTTGAAAACGAAATAAAGTTTGATGATTTATGCATTAGCATGGTCACTGTACACGGTGGTGGCTCGTAGGCTACACCACTGTGACTGTGGCTCTGCACTGTTTGATTAGTTTTACTAAATAAAATAGTAAAAAGTGTTCTACGTTGCTAAGCGTCTAGCAGTGAGGTACCAGATGTTTACTCGCAAATTGCCTGCCGATCTGCCAAATTTGGAAGACGTCTGCATTGAGTTATCTCAAATTATAATATTGCGCCCATTATATTACAACACATTTTGATTGGTTGAGCGGATTTTAAATAATTAAATCATTGGAAATAGGACCAAGGACCGGTTGGTACGAAATGACCTTGGAAATCAAATGGAATGAACTTGTAAATCAATAGAAGCATAAAGTTGACAGAAGGCATGAATGCCTTCTAGGGACGCTAATTTTACAAAATCCTTCAATTGTTATTTAAGTACAGTTTGAACGTTCAACTTGCTTGTTACAAATATGAGTTCCAGTAGTCAAATAGATTGTAGAATGTATAGTTGTACAAATTCAAAGTTTACGAAAACCAAAGAATCTGCGTCGAGCACCGGTTGTGGAAGGATGTGTCGATGCTTTGTTGCGCACAATTTTACTATCGGACAAAGCGCCAACTCAATTCTTTCGATAGAAATGTTCGGTAGCGCGAGATATCGAGTGAGCACCGAAAACAAAAATAATAAAGCTGCTTCCCGGTGAGATGTGGCTGGTGGTTCGCCGGGTGTGATAGGCCGGTGGTAAAGATCATTATTAATTGTGATCCATATTATTCGTTAGCCATACTTACCGAGCCACCATATCTTGGAACAAATGAACCACTATCTCATTTTGTGAGTGGCTCCAAGAGCATCCTTACTGTTGGTATAAATCGGATCAAATCGAAATTTGTTTTGACCTGCACTCGGGCCGGTATTCCTTAGTTTGAGATCACCAGTTATTACACATTGAGGATATTGCAACCTCGGACGCTAAATCAATCGCTTGGTCATGCTCATAAAATAGTAAAAAGTGGAGAGAGGACAATTATAACGAGATTGTGCGGCTCATATACTACGATGTCACATGTTAGCTCCTCCAAAATTTTAATTTAATAACTCACTACTCGTTCGATAAACAGGTTGGACGAGCATACGAGCCGCAACTGGTTTTTTGAATTTATTTTCTTGGGATCTCGATTATATCATGCTCTGTTTCTTGGCAATGATACTGAAGAATCTGAGCGAAGCCTGTTCTGATATAGAGAAGTTGCAAATGAACAAATTCTTTTTTGAAGAATCAAGCCTTTCTCCGATTTCTGGCTAAATTTGCTTCAATTTTATGTGTAAGATTTGCATGAGATTTCGCTGTAAAATTTGCATTCTTTTTTATTATTTGTAAATTTTACTACGTTTTGGTCCCGATTAGAAAAAAAAATATTTTAAAAGGCTCTTCTGTAGTGTTCGATATTAATCTTACTCTAGGTATCGCTTGAACCAAACTACCAATTTTTATCGAATACTGTTTAAAACTTTTGGTAAGTTTGGCTCAGTATTCTAAACAACGGTTTCTGGTTAGGACATATTAAGAATATGACAAACTTTGAAATAATTGAAAACTTATCTTATCACTACCATATAGTCCAATATTCGTCACTTCTGAACGGGTTCCGAGTTTATTTAATGCTTGTCCACGTTTAATTTCAGACATCAAAATAATCTCCATCTTCTCTTGAAATCATCAAAGTTTCCGCTTAACTAGTGCCCAGTACTTCGCTATTGGGCGAGGTTCTGAACAGTTTGGTAGATTGTACCTTATGCCATTTCAGGACGGATTTCGCATAGTGACAAGAGGCCAACACAGGCCAAAGCAGAGCTCGAATGTCGTGGCTTATGATAAACGGTAGCAACCGGTTTTGCAGATATTATTTCTCGTACACATCCTTATTGATAGTGCCGGTAGAGACGAAACGTTTAGATTTCCGATCACAACTACATATGGCCTGCCGACTAAATTACTTCTTCGGGAATTTGGACACCTTCTCTGTCCGGAAATGCTCAACAACGGCATTTCTTTGAATTGCGGTATGAAAAGCCAGACCCGGAAGCTGATTAAAGTCTTCGAGTATGTATGTTTAGTCGTCCATAATGATACAAGAAAATATTTGCAAAAAATTGGTGTACAGCTCCTTAACACGACTTTTTGCAGTGAAAGTTTGCTTGACATCACGGTTGGGCACCTTTTCTCACTTTGTACGCCTTGAATCCTAGCCTCTGCTTTACATTTTGTACGTATGATTTTGACTTCCCAACTTTGCGAGCCACATTTCGCACAGAAAAATTGGAATTTTTCTCAATAATGGCTGCCACATTCTTGTCCACTTGTCAGGAGCATACTTTCAGTCCTACTTCCACTTCATTCGACGCCATTTTACTGAATGCAGCAAGAATGTAAACATGTTGTACTAAGAAATAAAGTAGAGAGTTTCAGCTGGCATATAAGTGAAACGTTTCAACGATCCATGAAAAAAAATCAAAATCTACACTGTAGCAAAAGTATCACTTGAATTTAAAAAATCTCAATATTCATAACTAAGATAGGGTCAACCTCACTCTGGGTGAATTGATTATTCGACTGCACCGAGAAGGTTGAGAACATTCGCGATCACTTTGCAGCGATCTGTGATTTTTTTTTTCTTTTCGCTCTTTCTGTGTTTCTTAACCTGAGTGAACGCTGAATGTGTGTACACAGACATTATTATGGCTTGTTGTTGTGGCTGGTTGTGTTTCGGGTTTTCGCGATCGACGCGGATTTATGGCTTTGTGGCTGTGGGCGCCACGTTTTGTTTAGGTCGTATAATTTTATTTCGTGGCGTGTTAGAAGAAACTAAGAGGAGAAACAGAATCCGTTTTTGGGGTTTGTTTGATTTGTGATCACACCAGCTGGTCCAATTTGGGATGAATTACTTCTTTTTTCCGGGTGTATTGATTTCAATGCTCTGAGAAGATTTTGATCCAATTATCCGGAAACTAATCATAAAAAAAAACTCCAAGCCAATTTTTCGATCTTAACGGGAACGTGATTGACTAAGCGGGTCGATGTCTCTCGCGGGTACCTAGCAATTATCGACGAATACCAGCATTTTCGTTCGACAACCGGACGTCGTTAGTGCGAACCGGTGAAGATCATGACTGATCATCGGGTCAATTTCGGCGATGATCTAACACAAGAATATCCGCCATGTGCATTGAGACAACGTCGTCGTCGAGTGTTTGTAACGATTAGGTTACGTGATTTTCTTACACGCACGCTTGACTGCATGAGTGGTTTGGAAATATGCGTGAGTTTTCAGCTTGTTATGATCATGCTGCTGTTCACTCAAATGCTATGCGCGAAGATGTTCCTCAAACATCCAAAAACCGAAACATCGCAAGATGCCGACAGTAAAGAGCCTTGGACCATCTTTCCAACACATTATTCCACAACTGCAGTTGGGTGGCATCGCTGCTCTAGAGTCGACTACTGCTGGCGTAATTCACTGCCTCTGCTTATACACATATTAGATCATCGGAATTAGCTGTACATACATTCGCGCGGGCCTAGCAGTTGTTGCTCTAGAGTTGATCAGCTGCCGAAAGCAACGGCAAGTGCAAAAAGTAAATTAATTAAAAATGCTAGTCGATGGGGATTTGGCCAATACAGGTAAAGAGCTGTTTTTGGAAGCAGCTATCTTTCGGTGATGAAAACAACAGTGCAATGAACGGTAACCACCGTGAAGGCAACGACGACGACGGGTCGGTCCGTTTGAGCAATGGAAACTCATGACATTTTATTAGGGCTGCGGGTGCTGCACTCAGTGTTGACATTTAACAGCGTGTGTACGAAAGATAAAAGTTAGAGAACGTATATAGATTGTGGTGCGCTGAGCAGATAGATCTTCGAAAACTTTAAGGTTTGGTGTATAGACTGCTGAGGCGAAATGTTTGAATCCACTTATCTTGAATCCTTAGTATGGATTCACAGATTAACCTTTATTTTTAATTTTTTTTAGAGTTGTGAATGACTTTCCAGATTTTAAAGTTACGAGTTAACTGCTTAAGAGTTGTATTAAAACCACTCGACCGTTAGATTCTCTTCTTGGCATCAAACGACGAAAATGCACTTCCAAGAATTTATTAACGTATTCTGAAATGGAATGAGTTTTATAGCAGATGATAGAACTAATGATACTTATATAACATTTCCTGTTTCAAAAGTCTAATCAAAAGTCTAACTACAAAGTATAAAACTAGAGACAACTCAACAATTGGTTGTCATGTGGTCAGTAGTAAGAAGCATTTTTTTCCAAAAATTCAAAGATAATATTGAAATTGCCGGGTTTACAGCTCAATGGAGTTCCACAAGTTTTTCAAAAGAAATGAGAAGAAGTAAAATTTCAAGTGATAGTACAATTTGGTGAGTGCATTCCAATTATGAAAAATATGTACTACCATATTCCGATATGCATCTGCTTTGTTTTTGATTTTTTCTCTCTATACTATACTTTAGTTGATCGTCACAGGATCTCTTATCTGAGGAAGAGTTAGAAAAGCTTTTTTCTTATAGCCTAATGATTCTAATCTAATCTAATCTAATCTCACACTAACGCAGCCAATCCTTGAAAGAATCCTGGAAAATGACCACGTCTTGAATACATCATTTTTCTTGTCACCGGCCAGGCCAACTGCGTAGCATGTGCCGCAGAGAGGATTCCAAGAAATACAGCAAATCCAGGAAGAGTGTCTGAAATCGCTCATCTACTTCGAACGGAATCAAGGGAAGGAAGAAAGCGTGGACCTCTCGTACCAAACGCTTCCATATAGAGTTAATTAATTAGAAAATTTGCATTTTATCGTTGGGAGCATAGATGCTAGAAATATTAGGTTATGATTCTTATGCCTGTGGGTGGATTTTTGACAGTTCAACCTAAAGTCTGGCAATGATTTGCCAAGGTTAAAGCGCCTTATCTCGCTCACTGAAATTGAGATTGAAATTTAAAATTTACAGAATAATACATTATTTCCACGTAATAGGGTAGGGAACGGCTTAAGCACCCCAAGACCCTATTCCAAGCACGGGGTGAACGTTAACCTACAACGCTCATTGTTTGCAGTATGGTGCTCCATGTAGTCTAGCATCATACTGCAAAAATTGAGCGTAGTAGGTTAAGGGACTGTTCATTAACCACGTAGACCGAAATTTGACACTCTCAAACCCCCCCCCTCCCCCATCGTAGACTTTCGTAGACTTTTTCCAAATACCCCCCCCCCCCCCAAAAAGTCTACGTAGGCTTTATCAAATTCATTTTTTTTAATTTATGGAAAATGTTCTACAATATGTGGCTGTGGCGGTTTGAGGAAAGGTTAATGAAATAAAACTCAAACAATCAGGTTATTCCGTTATACATTTTTATTTTGTTTCATAAAAATACTGCATAAATATAAACTAACAACTATCAATAATGCAAATGCTAAAGATGCCCACACCATGACTGCTTGAACCAATAATTAAAGTTCATCATCGGAAGAATTCCAGAGCAGAGCTAACGGAAGAATTCTGGTGGAATTGTTTCTTGGATGTCAAGTCCAATAATTTCGACAAAACGTGATTCTATCCATAGAACTTTCGTAGCTACGTTCTCGTCGACCTCACAAAGAATTTCTTCCTGGCGTTGCTACAGAATCTTGAGTGGCCTTATTTTCTTCGACAACATATCTGCCTTGTGGATGCTTTTGCGTTGATCTGCGTTCACTTTTTTCGCAAAATGCAGTCCACAATAAAAGTATATGCGGCTATTTTTGTTTTCACTTTAGATATCAAGTTCAGTTTATCTTCATTGAAAGTTTTCCAAAGCAAGTTGACGTCTTCCCAGACCACTTAATGTATTTTCTACTTTATCCCACATGGGCTGGAAACCTCTACTAAATGGTTGTTAAATGGGAGCAAGTTAATTATCAAATATCATCTCATTCACGTATAAATAAAGATACTCAATGCCCTAGTAGCACACTTGTTGCAAATAAGTTAAAGTCACTGCAATGTGACTCAATTAAATCACAAACAAGTTTCTGCAACCAATTATGACAGAGATGTGTTGCTTGGGTGGTTGACATCATAAACTTACTATTGAGTTGGTACCATGCATTCGAGCTATCGATGTTTTAAAAAACGAATAAAGAAACTCTTGTTATCCCTTTTTTCCTCTCGAACAGATAATTAGAGACAGTAATTTTAGAGTGTGGCATTAAACCCCATTCAGATTGCAACCTACATTACGATCTTGACATCTAATGCCATGCAAATTATTTTTGGTGAAAACTAAAGCCTGTCAATGTTAATTTCAGACACATTTATTTCTGTGTAGATTTTGAATTATTTCACGGATCGCTGAAACTTTTCACTCATATGACAGCTGAAACTCTCTACTTTATTTTGTGGTACAACATGTTAACATTCTTGTTACATTCAGTAAAATGGCGTCGAATCAAGCGGACATTTTTTACGAACGGCAGTGAAATACGAATTTATCGGTTGGAAGTGGAACAAATCGAAAAGTATGCTCCCGATAAATGGACAAGGAGGTGAAAGCCATTATTGAGAAAAATCCCAATCTTTCTGTGCGAAATGTGGCGGGGAAGTCAAAATCATACGTACAAAAAGTGAAGCAGGTGCAAGAACTGAAGCCGTACAAAGTGAAAAAGGTGCCCAACTGTTCTGACATGCAAAATTTCACTGCAAAAAGTCGTGCTAAGGTGCTTGACACCAACTTTTTGCAAACATTTCCTTGTATCACAATGGACGACGAAACATACGTACTCGAAAACTTTAAATAGCTTCAGGGTCTGGCTTTTTATACCGTTATGAAAAGAAACGCCGTTGCCAAGTATTCATGGGCAAAGAAGGTGTCCAAATTCTCGAAGAAGTATTTGATTTGGCAAGCCATATGTAGTTGTGGTTGAAAATCTAAAAGTTTTGTCTCAACCGACACTATCAATAAGAATGTGTACGAGAAAGAATGTCTGCAAAAGCGGTTGCTATTGTTTATCAGTAATCACGACTTTCCAGATCTGTTTTGTCACTAAGCGAAATTCGTCCTGGAATGGTATAAGGTACAAGAGGTCAAATATGTGCCAAAAACAGCCAATCCACCAAACTGTCCAGAACTTCACCCAATAGAGAAGTACTGGGCACTAGTTAAGCGGAAACTCTTCGAAACTAAGAAGAAAGCAAATAACAGCGATGATTACAAGAGAAGATGGAGAATCGTCACGGTGGGCGTTTCCGAGGATACCGTACGGAGCCTGATCGCGGGTGTTCCACAGGAAGCTCGAGAATTTAACAGAAAGAAGGGTTAACATCTTAATTAACTTTTTCCTATGTTGATATAAATCTATTTTTCTGAAATAAACAATCGGTATTTTTGAATAATGTTTAAATTTTGTTTTGCTGCAATTTTTTTTGGTGTCCGAAATTTATCGTAGACAGTCTATAGATGTATATATGCTAATATGAAGACAGTCTTTATCACGTAATATAGGTTGTAGTGTGAAAGGGATGATATGCTCCATTATTAAAATAGCTGCCATATTATACAGATTTGATGTATTGCTTCAATTTTTACAAAGTTCAGGGCTCGAAACTGTGTGCAGTGCATCTCTAAGCAAACGTCTTGAAACTGGAACATGATAGCACTTATGCTCAATCCAGAACTAAGATAACCTAGGCTCATAGAATACATAAATTAAATTTAGAACGCAACCAGTAAAATCCAAAATTTGTACGTTTATTCGAATCATTAATATGTTGAAAATAAACATAATATGATTATACTTTCAAACATCGTTGGCACTTCCCATGTAGCACATTACGACCTTTATTAGTTGTAGTGACTTGATTATGACTTAGAAAGTCATATTTCTGATTTCTCAACCGAATGGCAACAAGTGTGCTACTAGGGTTGGTTTTAAACATAGAATATGTTAGAAAGAAAGCAAGTTTATGTTTGCGGCCAAAATAAACTAATTTTATGTTTGGAATATGTTTGTTATGGCGGTATTTTTCTCTGCGTGGACTGTATGAATATCCGTTTTGTAGAGAGAGAAAAAAATGTCTACGTAGACTTTTGGTATATCCCCCCCTCCCCCATCGTAGACAAACGTAGACTTTTTCGAACCCCCCCCCCCCCCCACTTAATTGTCTACGTGGTTTATGAACAGCCCCTTAACGTTTACCCCGTGCTTGGGATAGGATCTTGGGATGCTTAAGCCGTTCCCTACCATATAATACTCTAATAATACAATTTAAAGAACAATCTACGCTAATCCATCCAAAATTACGATTGAAGGAGCTGGTAAACATCCACAGATGCGCCCGTGCCTTTTGGCAACTTTGCTTTTATTGATGTCCAAACTCATCGATTAAGCACGATTTGGGATTCAGGCACTCCTTTACATTCCGAAAATTTCCAAGCATTCGTCTTCGGGAAATGCGGATGTCCATAACCATTTCCCGGAAAAGATTTTTTGCTACAATAAAATGAGTTAATATTTGTCTGAAGAGAAAATATAGACATGCTAATATTTGTATTTTTACAGACACCCAAGCGGCACCTAAAGCGTTGAGTATTATAAATGTACATCCAAACTTGTCTGGGACTGTATTCTTCCACTGCGAAAGGTGTGCCAACAGAACTCTGCGAATTTATTCTGGGTTCCGGGACACTTTGGCATTGAAGGCAACGAAAGGGCAGACAAGCTTGCTAAAGGTTCGAATGCACAGTATTATATCATACTGTGCCATAAAAATGGAACTGAAATCTTGGGTAGAACAAAGGGTGATGAACAACTCGTTGGTTACTACAAAGTGTGTTCAATCGAAAAGGTTTGTGATTCCAAATGTTACAATCAGTAAACAGCTTTTGGAGCTCAATAGGAGAGTTCTTTGTACCTATACTGGCCTAGTAACCGGATATTGCTCGAGTAGATAACATTTGAAAAACATTGGCCAGGTTCAGAATGATATCTGTCGTTTCTGTAATATGGAACGTCTCTTTGCAGTTGTGATGCTGTGTACAAGAGCAGACTTAAATTTCTTAATTAACAGTGGCTATATGCAACCTGAAGAAATTTGGTCTGCGAATCCTGACAAGCTGGTAGGTTCTATAAACTCAATTTTGAATGACTGGGAGACGCGTCTTAGGCTGTTCACTTGACAAATGGTGATCAAGCTTCAAGATGCGAATAGTAATAGCAAACAGGGGTATACCAAAAAAGTTCAATTTAGTGGACGCAAGGTCCTACGCCCAACTATTCCATTTTCGGAACATTGTTCCGGAAATTCAAATTTCTCGGAGCCGGATGATGTCCTTCTGTAATATTTTAGAAAGTGGTTGAGTTTCAAGGCCTCAAAAAACTGTTCCAAGTGAAGACAATGTTTCCAAAAATATATCTCTGAAAGCTGACATCAAGATATCGCGCATTTTCATAGATAAGTTCCGAAGACTAAATTTAGCAGATGCTTAATTGGCTTGTTTACCCGATAAACTTCCACTGGGAAGAAATTTGGCCACTTTTTAATCTAGTTGGTTCATTTTAAGGCATCAGCAAGAGCATGATTGACCGCCCAAGGTTGTTCTTTCTTCATTACTACACTCTTAAAAATAATGTATATTACGAATGCTCTAATCCTTGCTGCCTGTAAATATTCTAAGACGTAAAAATAAATATAACTCAATTGTATACTTCATTTGATGTATTGTTAATCCCTGATTTGAAAACCATAATAATAACTTGTAGATTTACTACAGCTTCTAGAATATATTTGGAAATATTAAATATAAATTCGTAAAGCGTTAAAAATTAGCAACTTGACGGAATGTGGGCATTCAAAAGCCTGAAATTTACATGGTCGTTGTTTTTGGTGTCAACATAACATCCGACATATTTTCAATGCAATCAATTCCACGCGATTTTATGCTACATAAAGATCATTACAATTCATGCTTCGAAACGTAAAATGTAATGCTCGAAAATTAAAGCTGCAGTGTTTAAAGGAAAATTTGGTGTGTTAGGAAAAGAGTAGGAATGTTTTCCAATTCTTTTTCTTTCAGTGAATCACGGTTACGATGTGTGAACATGTTGACAACTTCTTGCATCTTCAAGGACATGAAGGCACAAACTGAATCCTGCAGAATAAGATTTAGCTGTTTTTAAGCACGACAATCCATGAGATTGAGAACCTTCTTAATTTATCATTTATCTTGAATTTATCTGACCGTTATTTGAACTAGATCCTGGGGATCAAAATTGGCAGCAAGAAACATTTAAATTTCCATTTACAATAGGCGCATTTGATAGGAGTTATTATCTGCTTTTAAACTTGTTTTTACGTTATGTAATGTAAGTTATCATTTCGATTTTTAGTAAAGGGTGTCCACGATGAAATTGCCACACACAAAATTGATTCGCAAAATTCGAGTTTTCATCCGATTGCCATCAAATTTTCAGGGATTGAGAAATAACTATTAAACTTCATTTTACCATTTTACTCGTATTTTATTTACAGTCCATACACAAATGCACGCACCTTGGCCTTAACCCCGGCCATAAGATTCTGCACAACCTGTGAATCAACCGTTTTTTGCATGTAAACCCATACTTTCTTCAGTTCCTCGACTGTCTTCCCTACCTTAGGTCGTTTAAGAAGGTGCTGCTTCATAATCGCCCAGTACTTCTCGATGGGGCGGAGCTCCGGAGTGTTGGGAGGGTTGAACATTTTCGGCACGAAATTGACCTTATTGTCCGCATACCACTTCAGCACGTCCTTGGAGTAGTGGCATGAGGCCAAATCCGGTCAGAAGATTGTTGGGACGTTGTGGGCCTTCAGGAGAGGAAGCAGCCGCTTCTGGAGGCACTCTTTTATGTACCATGTCACGAAAGGTGCACTCCGCTTCCCGCACGTGCAGATGGCTTGCCAAACCAGGAATTTCTTCGCAAATTTGGACATCTTCTGAGTGCGGACATGCTCCGGAACGCTGAACTTATCCTTGGCCGTGAAAAACAGGTTGCCGGGGATCTGTTTGAAGTCGGCCTTCACATATGTTTCGTCGTCCATGATGCAGCATTCAACTTTCGTCAGCATGTAGAGGTACAACTTCCTGGCACGGGTTTTGGCGGACTTGTTCTGCTTCTCGGCGCGATTAGGGGCCTTTTGTACCTTGAAAGTTCGAAGCCCAGCCTTAGTTTTGGCCTTCTGGACAAAACTTCGGCTTAGGTGCAGCTTCTTAGCCACATCCCGAACGGAGGCGTTCGGATTTCGGATTTGGTGTTGTACGGAATACTTTTTCCTTCACTTCTGGGCTTCCGATCGGTGGTCAACCGTTCCTCGAACCGCTTAATCACTCGCGACACCGTGGAATTCGCGATTCCCAACGTTTTAGCGATGGAACGATGCGAGAGATCCTTGTTCTCGTGATGAATGCGCAAGATTTTATCACGCACGAGCTGTTCTTTCGACTCCATTTCCGCGATTTGATCACAGGACTTTAAAACTTGCAGGATGTAAATAATGCACTATGAACTAAATCCACCTAAATTTTCATTAAATTCTACCCAACGCACTATGGTGCGAATGGACAAATTTCACGACAAAAATCGATAACACGAAAACCATTAACTTTAGACAGATGGTGTCTTCGGGAGATTTGATTTTTAAAATAAGATCTATCTTTTGGTTTGGGTTGTGACTAGGGTGGTCCTTTTATGTTCATAATAAAAATTTCAACTTTTTATTCTTATGGTTTGAGGATTTTTTGCTTCAACAGAATTGTAGATATTTTAATTTAATGAAACTTTGGTGAAGAAATTTTAATTCTATCTCATCTACGTATCATTTTATGACAGTTTTTCTAACTTTCCTTAGGGTGGGACTTGAAAAAACAGTTTTTTTGCTGTAACTTTTTTATTTCAATTTGAATTTGAAAACTCTGCATAGATGACTTTTAGGATATAAACACATTTTAAAGATACAAGATAGTTGCTAGTTATTCTATTAAAAAAGTTGTAGGGGTTGAAGTGTAAAAAAATATACGTTTTTGCAAGATATCTTATTCCTTTATTTGCAAATATTTGCAAACACATAGTACGTGAACTGAAAGTACAAACTTCCATCTACAAGATCTATGCAAAATTGTTTGTCCCCTTTTGTCCCCTTTAGGGAATTTTTTTTTTTTAAATTTGGTAGTTTTGCATTTTTTCTGCATAATTTTCTATCAGTAGCATCAAAAATTATCATCAAAGACCGTAACAACTCGAGTTTTTTTATGAAAATGTTTATATATTTTTATTTAATCCATCTCCGTTAATTAATTAACATTCATATCACAGACAAACAGACATAACACATCGAACATTTTTCACTACAAATCATGGTCACTAACACACCTGCGCCATCTGTTGAGCACACTGTGATGGATGACTAATCTGAACAGATGGCAGTAGTGTGTAAACATCAAACGGAAATCAGCAATACGTACTATCTGTAGCGATATTACCAACTAAGAAACATTTGAATTGACAGTTTAATGGGTAATCGATGAAGAAACTGCAAGTGTTATGTATGTTTGTCTGTGTTAACATATTTTAATCTTCGTTTGACGTTAACACACTACTGCCATCTGTACAGCTTTATCATCCATCACAGTGTGCTCAACAGATGGCGCAGGTATGTTAGTGACCATGATTTGTAGTGAAAAATGTTCGATGTGTTTTGTCTGTTTGTCTGTGATATGAATGTTAATAAATTAACGGAGATGGATTAATATAAAAATATAAACATTTTCATAAAAAAAACTCGAGTTGTTACGGTCTTTGATGATAATTTTTGATGCTACTGATAGAAAATTATGCAGAAAAAATGCAAAAATACCAAATTTAAAAAGATTTTTTTCCCTAAAGGGGACAAAAGGGGACAAACAATTTTGAATAGATCTTGTAGATGGAAGTTTTTACTTTCAGTTCACGTACTATGTGTTTGCAAATATTTGCAAATAAAGGAATAAGATATCTTGCAAAAACGTATATTTTTTTACACTTCAACCCCTACAACTTTTCTAATACAATAACTAGCAACTATCTTGTATCTTCAAAATGTGCATCATTTTATACCCTAAAAGTCATCTATGCAGAGTTTTCAAATTCAAATTGAAATAAAAAAGTTAAAGCAAAAAAACTATTTTTTCAAGTCCCACCCTAAGGAAAGTTAGAAAAACTGTCATAAAACGATACGTAGATGAGATAGAATTAAAATTTCTTCACCAAAGTTTCATTAAATTAAAATATCTACAATTCTGTTGAAGCAAAAAATCCTCTAAACCATAAGAATAAAAAGTTGAAATTTTTATTATGAACATAAAAGGACCACCCTAGTCACAACCCAAACCAAAAGATAGATCTTATTTTAAAAATCAAATCTCTCGAAGACACTATCTGTCTAAAGTTAATGGTTTTCGTGTTATCGATTTTTGTCGTGAAATTTGTCCATTCGGACCATAGTGCAACGGTTAAAAAGTTAGAGCAATTTCATAGTGTGGCAATTTCATCGTGGACACCCTTTAGTCTTGTAAATTTAAGAAAGAACGCAAATTTCTAACCGCTTCTTTTATGTGCATCCAAGTAGAATTAAATTAGCATGATTTTTTCTAAGTGTGTGGCGAAAAATTTGAGTTTAGTGGCCATCAACTTATTAAAATGGAAACACTTTATAATGAAATTTCCATGACATGTATTAATGGCCGCCATTCTTCTATGGTGGAATCACTGTGCGCTGGTGTGCGTCGCCTGGGCAATGTTATCAGTTTGATAAGTAACAGGGGTAAAATTGAAGATCATGTACCTGGAAATCACGATGTATATTTTCCATTCTCGTTTAATTAATAATTTCAGCGCGCTTTGGTATCATCTTTGCATTACAAATACATTAATCTTAAGATCATGGAGCATGGCAAGCATTAACGCCCAATTTATTTTTCATCGTTTCAGCAAAACATTTACATTAAAATTGCTCCACTGAACTTTAACTACTGTTTCCATAGAAGAATTATGAGCATGATTGACCGCCCGAGGTTGCTACTCCGTTATTGCCAGATCAGCTGTTATTACACAAAGAACCAAAGGATGATGCTTGGGACTAGCATACATCCTCAATGCGTAAAAACTGGTGATCTTAAACTAAAGCAATACCGGCGCCGGCCTCGTCCGAATGCAGGTCAAATAGGGAATGGGTAGGAATATGTTGACGTGATACTCGCTTTGTTGGAAGAAGTATGTAAGCCATAGCATTTATTTCTGAAATCATTTTCGCTCACTCAATTTGCTATTTTGTAACTAGATGGGGAAAAAACCTTTTGTCTCATAGAATAATCTGCTGCTTTTCAGTAAACAAAAGTCATACATGGAATTTTATTTATTTGAAAACAATCAACTCTGTTTTGAGCTTTTTCAGGACCATTAGGATACTAATACAGACATTTTTGAAACGAAGTAGTGGATTTCAGTTGTTTATTATATTCTCTTATATATAGGTATAAATTCCTCTTATACGTATAAATTCATATTGTAGGGATATGGCAGGGCACCCGATTGAAGCGAATTGGGTGGAAGAGAGGGAATGCTAGCTCCCCGTTGCTAACAGTTTGAGGAGAAATGACGTGTTCTTGGTAAATACTTTTTTTAGATAGCTCAGACACGAATGCACACGAATGTGTCAAGTGTCGCAAATAAACAAACAAACAAACATTTCTGACCAATTGATCAATCTTATTGTTGAAAGGAGATTTTCTCTCTTCCCATAGAAACGTATAGGTGATGATGCCTATCGCTCTATCCAATCCGTTTTTGACCCATCATACAATTACATAATGAGGACAATCAGTTGTTATTAAGGGTTGATCAAGTCAAAACTCCGGTGGCTGTCGGAGTTGGTTGCTGTGGTACAATGAATGTTAGTATATATTAAATCATATCATAACATATCACTATATTCTTTGCCACGCTGAAAACTGTACAACTAAAGGGCGATACGTTCAAAATTTGGTCAATATCAACTTGACGTATTTCTTTCAATTTTGCATTTAAAAAACCTGAACACCCCTCATTTTGAAGGTGTTTGTGTGTGTAGAATGTTGCTCCTATTTTGATTTTGGAATTCACTCTTCAGTTGTCAAAATGCCGTCCAAGCAAGAAGAGCAGCGTATCAAAATTTTGCTCGCGCATCGCGAAAATCCGAGCTACTCGCACGCAAAGTTGGCAAAATCGCTAAAAGTTGCCAAATCAACCGTTACAAATGTAATTAAAGTGTTTGGGGAACGTTTGTCGACAGCCAGGAAGTCTGGATCGGGGGGAAATCGAAAACCGGAAGCCGCTGAGACGACAAAGAGAGTTGCCGGTAGTTTCAAGCGAAACCCTAACCTATCTCTCCGAGATACCGCAAATAAGCTGGGTGTATCGTCTACAACCGTGCATCGAGCCAAAAAACGAGCCGGACTGTCGACTTACAAGAAGGTAGTGACTCCAAATCGCGATGATAAACAAAATACGACGGCCAAAGCGCGATCCCGGAGGCTGTACACGACGATGCTGACGAAGTTTGACTGCGTGGTAATGGACGACGAAACCTACGTCAAAGCCGACTACAAGCAGCTTCCGGGACAGGAGTTTTATACGGCAAAAGGAAGGGAAAGGTAGCAGATATTTTCAAGCACACGAAACTGTCAAAGTTCGCAAAGAAATATCTGGTTTGGCAAGCCATCTGTACCTGTGGCTTGAAAAGCAGCATTTTCATAGCTTCCGGGACTGTCAACCAAGAAATTTACGTGAAGAGTGTTTGAATAAACGTCTGCTGCCTTTCCTGAAGAAACACGGTTGTTCCGTACTGTTTTGGCCGGATTTGGCATCTTGCCATTACGGTAAAAGGCCATGGAGTGGTACGCCGCCAACAACGTGCAGGTGGTTCCCAAGGACAAGAACCCTCCCAACACGCCAGAGCTCCGCCCAATTGAGAAATACTGGGCTATTGTCAAGCGGAACCTAAAGAAGACCAAAAAACTGCTAAGGACGAGCAGCAGTTCAAGGCAAACTGGCTTTCTGCGGCGAAGAAGGTGGACAAGGTGGCTGTACAAAATCTGATGGCAGGGGTCAAGCGTAAGGCCCGGCAATTTGGATTTGGAAAAGCGGAAGCCTAACTGAATATTTTTCCTGAATTTTATACTAATTGAACTTGAAAAAGAAATTTAATTTGATTTTTTAAATAAACGATTTCACCGATTTACACGCGTTTTCCCTTGACCAAATTTTGACCGTATCACCCTTTATTAAAAAAAAACACATTGGTTTTCATCGGCCATGCACCGGATGTTTTCGAGCGCAGAATAACTCAATTATAGGGAAAAGACAGACCGAAAAAACCACACTGAAAGTTAATTTTAGTTTACATTACAAAATCGAAAGTAACACTCACTAATCCATTCGTTGTTTTCAGCAACGAAACTGATTTGTTCTTTTTATGAAGATACATTCGTAATTAATTGCACGCGCAACTGTCAAAAGCACGAAGCTTTTGTTGACACAGAAAGAACATTCGTACATTGTACGGAAACAATGCAAAGAGTTGCGAATATTTTGTCACACATTAAAAAGAAACGTCTCTCTGGTGGCTGCATGAAGAACTGACAGATCTACTTTATCGACTCAAAATGTAATTGACAAAAAAAGCGCAACTACGTGGAATTGTCCAGCGTTGTTTTTATTGTTTCAGACATGGGGTTTGAACCTGAATGTTTGGATAGTGCTGATTCTAAATCCATGGTTGATCTCACTAGGCCTTGCTGACTCGTGAGAACAATCTTGATTAATGAGCATGAAGTTATAGCGCTTTGATTTTAATTTTGGGATAGATAAATTATTTCCGCCCATACCAGCAGCAACCCATCATACATGAGTACGGTCTAAAAGAGAAACAGCTATTGGCTGGTCATCACGAAGTTCATTTCGTGCATTTTACAAAAAGGTGTAATGATAGCATTTCACGAGGTAAAAAGCATTATGAATGTTTCATACAATATACGAAACATTTGTTCAATGTACAAAATCCATGTTTACGAAACTCGTGAAAGCTATTTAACGAAAATAAATTTTCAGTGCACGGTTAACCACAGGCCATTAACGGTCATAACCTGTCATTGGACACGTTAAATCAATACGTTGTTTCATCAGATCTGTTCGAGCATCTGTCCATTTCGCAGTTGGGTTTACAACCATTTAAACAAATCGATCATTTCGGCCAAATTGCTTGTGCGATCGTCCGACCGATTTACACTCAACTCCCTTCCTTGACCCAGGCACGCGCCAGTGAAGCAACAAAGGAAACAAAAAATCAACGCTAAATACCAACTGCATTCTCAAATTGGAGCAAATTCCGGCTGCTCACCACTTCCTACCCCCACCAACAAGGATCGACAATTATTTGTAGCAGAAGTTGGTTACTGTTTCGCTTCACTTTTCGATTGTTCTTTGTCGATCTAGTGTTTGTTTCATTCGTCGACCACTCTCACTCTTTTACCACCCCCACTTCCCGGTCATGCCTTGTCAGTCATCCTATTTGCAGAAGAAGAAAAACTTCACATCATTCTCTACGGCAAACTGCAGAGTGAACGTACTCCGACATAGCCACCACCACCACCAGCGGCGAGAGGCGCACACGATTGTAATTATATTGCTTGAGAAAATTATTTCTGATTGAGGAGAAAATGGGTCAATTTTGGTGTTTGTTTGGTTCGGCGCCGCAGCCTCCATCCATCCATCGAATCGTCTACACACAAATCGGACACACATACTGAAGTGGCGTTGGACGAGAGTGCTTCATCTCATCCTCTCATTTGCATTACGGTTCAGCGAACAAGCAAAATTGATCCAACTCAGCTGAAGAAGAAAACCCACCCAGAAAAAAAAATAATCACAACCACCGTGGTTGGTAAAAATCCGTACAGTTTGAAGGAGAAAAAAATCTCCGCAAGTGCTTCTTTTATTTCGGAAGTGAAACGCTTTCCACTCGCCCGAACAGTTCGGTAACGTCGGGGTGTGTAAATTGTATGTATAGGATCTGGTTGCCCGCCTGGCATGGTAATTGTTTAAATAGATAGCAAATTGATACAACTATCTCAAAGTTTCTGGATTTTCATTTCGAATGCATTTTTTTGTTACCTCTATTTACTTCTTGATGGAGAGATAAAGTAGGAGGAGGAATAGAGGATGTTTGAAGTTTTCGATATCTTATCCCAATTGCCGTGAAGGCATGTATTCCTACCCACTCGAGAAATAGACGAGTGAGAACCAACGGTTTGCGGTCACGCTGCCGAAGAAATGGACTCAGGAAGCGAAACATCTTTCGTCGTACAGATATATTTCAACAGGAGGCCAGAGTTTGATTTGATTTATTTTAACTGATTAAAGAAGTTCTTTTTTTGATATGAGGTAAAACCATTGCAGCCTAATGTTACTTACGCTAGGCTGTTTTGTATAGTTTGAATTGAAGATCCAAGCAGGCGGTGCTCTGGAGCTGACATGTTTTGATTTTGCAAGTGTTCCGGATACGATACGAATATCGGAGCGAATCCTCCTACCGTCACATTTCGCAGTGCCGTTCTGTGGTTTTTCTGTTAGATCCACTTACTAAAGCAATGTTGTACTGTGCAAATGAAAACAACAATTGTTTCTTCTTTTAGGATCAACCAATCATCACACCAGTGCACAGTGGGCAAGAACTGATGAAAACTAAGGAAAAAAATCTGTAACTTTTGTCGCTTTTAAGCGCGGCCTGTAAACAAGCCCATTTCCGCTAGGAAATTGTCTGGGGAATCGAGAGAAACTGGTTTCAATCACCGCACGGATATGGTTGTGGAGTTATAGAGCTGATTTTGCCCACTTCCCCTTATATTATTGAATAGTTTATAAACATCTTTGCACGGAGAGGCTCAAGATCAACCAAATAGTGCTCGTCCCATGTGAAATTTCCTGGAGAATCGAATAGAGGTTTTTTTCAACCACCGTACGGCTCTGTGAAGGAAGTTATGGCTGGTTTTACCCCACTTCCCATTGTATTTTTGAATAGTGTATGGATATCTTTGCACGGAGTGGCTCACGATCAACCAAATAAAGCTTATCCTATGTAAAATTTCCTGAAGCATCGAATAGAAGTAATTTAATCTACTGCACGGCTCTGTGAATAAATATATGGCTGATTTTACCTCTCTTCCCCTTACAGAATTGAATAATTCATAGATATCTTTGCTCGGAGTCGCTCAAGATCAACAAAATAGGGCTAGGGTGAAATTTCCTGGAGTACCGAATAGAGGTTGTTTTATATAGCACACGGCTCTGTGAACAAAGATTTAGCTGATTTTACCCCACTTCCTCTTATATTCTTGGGATAAATAATTCAATTATATGGGTTAAACTGGGGTGAAATCAGCCATATCTTTGTTCCCAGAGCCGTGCGATGGTTGAAACAACCTCTATTAGATTTTCCAGGAAATGTCACATGGGACTAGCACTATTTGGTTGATCTTGAGCCTCTCCGTACAGAGATGTCTACAAATTATTCAAGATATACGGGGAAGTGGGGTAAAATAAGCTCTATAACTCCACAACCATATCCTTGCGGTGATTGAAACCAGTTCCATTCGATTCCCCCGACAATTTCCACGCGGAAACGGTCTTGTTTACAAGCCACACTCAAAAGCTACAAAAGTTACAGATTGTTTACTTAGTTTTCACCAGTTCTTGCCCACTGTGCAGTTCTAGTACAAAGAAGATTTCTTGGAATTAATAACAGGAATATGTGCAAAAAGCTGTTATTTTGATAGAAACCAATTCGTGTGTCGCTAGTCGATAATGATGGTTTACAAACTGGAGGGATTTACCTCTTCTAGGCAAGCTAAGCTGAATCCACCCTTGAATTAGTATTTTCTGAGGCTGCTGTTTGTTTGCATTTATTTACGCAATCTTCTGTCTATTAAGGAGTGTATCGAAAAGTAGTTATAAGCATTTATAAATTGAAGTAAAACTAAATACAACTTGCAAACTTTCAAAGCAATGAATCTGATTACAGCTTACATTAAAATTATCAATTAATCAAACAAATTAATCAGATTGTGATTTCAGTAATATGATCGTATTTCAGCCTTTATACCATCAAGTTCTGCACAACAGTGGTTTATTGTGCGCTTCCTGAACGTTACTGATCAGTTTTACTTGAAGTTTGACATGTTGTGGGCCACTTCACCTGCATTTTTGTGGGTCCGCTTGACGAGTGCCCAATAGCCTTCAATCGGTCACAGTTGGGGGACAGTTTGGTGGGTTGATATCTTTTTCAACGAAATCAACGTTGTTATCCATTATCTCATGCTTTCGATATTGTGGCAGCAACCTCGTCTGCTAGCACTCGTTTCGGTAAACTCACCATTTATTGTTCGTTTTGAGTAGAAAATGGAAGATCGCAAGCCACATGTGCAAATTGTTTGCCAATCGAGCATCTTCTGTACCATAAATGTATCAGAATATTCAGGGAGAATCACGCCAGGCTATTTAGCAGTGTAGCTAATTTGGAAGATGTCTTTAAACGGCTTCTGCTAACTTCGGATCTGATAATTTACGCTTTAAAATAGGATCACAACTAAAAGAGTTCAAACAATACGTAAAAAGATAACGAAAACTGTCACGATACTAAATGATATTATTTTATTCAACATTCTACAGTCCATAGCTTTCAATAAATTATCAAGGTTCATTCTGTTTCCTTTTGATCAAGTCTTTCAAAATTATTAGAAAGCATCCCCACATAAAACCACGCTGGAACTTCTTTGAAATTTCTTGTTGGCAATCCCAAGATGATTTTAAAAATGTATCCTTACATATTTAAAAGCTAGAGTACTGCCACCATCTAAAAGTTTGTGTGTTTTAGTTAAAGGAAAAACTTTCTTCACCATAGGAGCCCGCAATAAAAAAAAAAAAAAAAGCTGAAAAGCTCATTGAAGACTGCATTTCCACCGAAACTACACTTCTTTGAGCCTTAAAATAAGAACTAACTTGAAAAGCGAGCTACCTAACAAACCGAGCAACCATCTGAGAAACGTACGAGAAAACAAGAAGACAACAGTTTTAGGAACTTTTTCAATTTCGAGATGGATCTGC
The DNA here is from genome assembly GCA_034211315.2 of Aedes japonicus. Lineage (NCBI taxonomy): Eukaryota > Metazoa > Arthropoda > Insecta > Diptera > Culicidae > Aedes > Aedes japonicus. The sequence goes on along the minus strand of JASCZW010001642.1, from coordinate 261,122 downwards.
TATTGAGATTTCAGTACAATAGATAAACAAGCCAGAAAACCAAAACTTAGCGTGTAGAAAGCTAAGGATTAATCCTGTTCTATATACCCTGAAATTCGAATAACTACGACGCTAAACGCGTGCAAATTGGTTCTCGATAACTTCACGTTGTAATGTTCGGTAGAATCGTCCAAACCCTTTGATCATCAATCTATATATATATAAAAATGGATCTATGTCTGAACGTAATAGACTCGAAAACTACTGAACCGATCGGCGTGAAATTTGTATGCAGGGATTTTTGGGGCCGGGAAAGGTTCTTATGATAGTTGAAGACCCCTCCTTTCTCTGAAAAGGGGTGCTCCCATATAAATGAAATACTAATTTCAACATAACTCGAGAACTAATCAAGCAAAAGAAACCAAACTTAGCATGTGTGAGTTTTTGAAGGCAAAAAAGGTTTCTACGGTCACTTGAGAACCCTCGCCGTACTAAGGGGGGGGGGGGCTCCCATACTAATAAAACACAATATTCTGCATAACTCGTGAACTAATCAAGCAAACGGAACGAAATTTAGCATGTGGTGGTTTTGAAGCCAAAAAGTTTGTATGTTGGTTTGAGCCCTCCCCACCCTAAATGAGGGAGGCTCTGCGATTACAAATGAAACGCAAATCCTTGCATAACTCGAGAACTAATCAGGGAAATAGAACCAAATTTGAAGAGAGAAATGTTTTTATGGTGATTCGAAACTCTTCCGCCATATGAGGAAGGAGGGGGGGGGGGGTCTCTCAAACAAAAGGAACACAAATTTCTGCATAACTCGAGAACTAATAAAGCGAATTGAACCAAATTTGGCATGTGGAGGTTCCTGAAGAAGATAATTGTTTCTAATGTGGTTTGGACTCCTGAGCCTTCTAGAAGGGAGGAGGAGGAGCTTCCATACAAATGAAACACAAATGTCTGCATTACTCGGGAACTAATCAAGCAAATGGAACCAAATTTGGAATGTGGAGGTTTTTGGAGACAAGAAATGTTTCTATGGTTGTTCAAGACCACGTCCCCTTTTGGTTTGGGTTTGGGTTATCATACAAACGAAACACAAATTTATGCATAATTTGAGAACTATTCAAGCAAATGAGACCACATTTGGCATGTGGTTTTTATATATATCTGTCTGTCTTACTGATCGGCGTGAAAATGTGTATGCAGGGGTTTTTGGGGCTGGGGAAGGTTTTTATGGTTCTTTGCGACTCCTTTCCTCTTCTGGAAGGGGGAAGGGCTCTTATACAAATGAAACACAAATTTCTGCATAACTTGAGAACAAACCAAACAAATGGAACCAAAATTGGCGTGCGGGGTTTTTTGAATGCAAGAAATGTTTCTATGGAGATGCCAAACATAAATTTCAACCAAACATGAGAATTGTCCAGATCACTAAAACACAAACTGTGTATTTCTCGAGTAAGAAGAATGTTCTGATAGAAGCATGAACCCCTTCTTAGTAAAAAAAAACTCTTTCCAAAAAAACAACCATTGTTCATTCATTTAGTTGCAGGCGTAGCAACGCGCGCACCAAGGTCAGCTAGTACATGATAAACGATAAAAGACAAAACGATATATACTGTATCGTTAGGTTGAAGATGAATAAATATGATAGTTCAGAGGATTAGACCATTGACTGCTAACCAAGAAGGACGTGTCTTATGATATCTTTTTAGTAAGTACCGAAACGGCCCATATATATTTTATATGGTGTGGATTCAAAACACGGGTCAAATGAATGTTTCATTTTCAGTTCTACCTATGTTCGAAGGACTTCCTAAGATTTATAAACCGCGACACGAAATGCGGGAAACACGCTAGGTAGAGAGCTCTTTTTTAGTCAGCTTTCCGAAAATCTGAGTTTTATCTTGCGCAAATCTGCGCAAATACAGTTCCGAGAGGCCAGAGTCCTGGATTGTCTGGGAAACCCGTGAATTTGGTAAATGATATTCTTGTACTAGGTTACCACGGATTTACCTTTCTTACAATAAAGTGTATCTTACAAAACCGACTATTGATCCAAGGCCTGGAAGGCTGAGTGTTATATACAACGAACTAAGCTCAATGTGTGAATGTGTATGTGTGTGTGTGTGTGTGTGTGTAGTTTATGTGTGTAACAAAATTTCTAATCAGTTTCTAAAGCAACTACTGAACCGATTCGAATGGAAAAACGCCAAATGGAAGGTGCTGTAGCCATATATGTCGCTTTTGAATTTATTGGAATCGGTTTACCGGTTCCGGAGATACCCCCGGGGATGTGGCCAGTTGCTGACTTTGATCAAAACCTATTATGCGACACCTTAAATTACAAGAGAGTTCAAAAATAAGTCCAATGGTGATGATATCAAGTTCTTAGGACCACAATAACCACTAATTTCTATTACTACCAGGGAAGTGTTAAAAAGTCAGATCTCACGGTAAGTGCACTAATTTAGGTTTTTATTTTCAAAAAAGATGTTGTCAATGTTAAGAAACTTAAACAAGTTAAACGGTTTATCATAAGCTTTTTAGCTAGTCTTATGCTCCATCTACTAGGCTTGACATTTAGCGAATGATATGAAATGTTTTAGGAAAGTCATCATGGAGCAAACAGAGAACTTAACAAACAATTTTTGCTCAATACAACGTGCAACATATTAAGAGTCATAAATTATGTCAAGCAACATTAAGGAAAAATATAAGTCTGTTCATCCCACTTAATTTTCATCTCGTTTTTCCTGTACTTTGGTTGTTACAAAATTTTAAACTCCATCCTCTTAGAGCGTAAATTGTACATAGTCCACTGACAAGCTTTTTGTTTTGCCGAAACAAAAAATTTCCGGCAGAAGCGGGGATCAAGCTTCCACTCAGTGCTTCGATTGCATTAGAATGTCTGATCACGTTGCATTGTGGTAATAAATATGATATGTAATAATTCAATCCGTCCCCAAAATTCAGCCTAACAGGATTAGGTGAGTTCCTGTCGAAAGAATGTACAGTCAAAAAGGGATAGTGCAGACTTTAAGCTAATTAGTCGGATTTTGAGTTTTAAAATTGATAATTGAATAATTTAAAATTTAGTCGCCACCAAAATAATAAACATTATAAATTTCTTAAATAGATTTGAATTATTAGATTTTATTCTTCCTATTTTTTATTAAAACTACAATCCATTATTTTCCATTTTCTTTCATCTTAAAAATTGAAAATCGGTTCAAAAAGTGGTTCAAAAGTTATTTTTTTTCTCGTTTTTCGACCACTCTATTTCGAAATGGGTCACCCTAATGACAAAATGAAAAATGTCAGTCTTAAAATTTCCGAAAAGGAACAAACTTACCCAATAGTGTGAAATTCTAAAATCCACTTAATCTTTTTGGAATGAAATTGCTAAATTATCAAACGTAACAAATGTTCCGGAACTTCTGGAAGACCATGCAATAGCCACCCAGAGCCATACATTTTCACATCACATTAACATTTACATTTGATGTACAAAAAAATCGTATTACTTTGAGGCGTGGCTAATGAATTTACATTTTATCGGATGTTCTGGATGGGACCATAAAGTGGTTACATTTCGTTACAGTGACCTAACGCGTTAATTTAGATAGCATATTTGAAATACAAGGCCCAAAATAACTTGAAAACACATAACTTAGCTGTTTAAAATCCATTCTAGACTTTTTTGCGGCTTTTATCTGGAATGAAAGCACTGTGCGCCGTCATACGGAGGAAAATCGTATAGTCGAAAAGGACTTCAGGAAGAATGTTAAAGGACCCCATTTCGTAAAGATATTTTAAGTCCAATCATTTATCCTTCGTTCCTATTTGCAGTGCAGCAATGGTAAACTCTATAATACGTAACTGCCTAGCACATATAATACTTGATTACATCGTTCAGGTAACATCATCGCATTATCTCCGTTGTTATTCTTTCTTGCCAAACAAGCTCCCCAATCGGGTGAATTGCGTGCTTCAGAACCAGTACTTCCAACGTTCGCCGCTATCATAAAACAAACCTTAGTGTTTGTATAATAACACTTTCGTACGTGTGAATGTAGAAGAGATTCCTTTGCAAGTGTTTCGCAAGAATGATAGTTTCGCTATCATAAATTAAAACCAAACTAGTGATAGGTTATCGGCGATTGTGGAACTTGGTGCTTTTCTGTTTATCAAAACAAACATTTTTGTGGGACTCTCTAACCTTAACCTTATTTGAAACTATAATGTGGGCTAGGATTTTTTGGAGTTGGAAAATTTCTCGTCATTCCGATACATAGATACATAGAAGTTAATTCTGGAGCAATTTGCTAGTATGGCGAGCATTCAGAATGTAAACAAAAGGGCAATGATTGTAATATTTGAAGTAGGATTTCAAATCTCAATTTACAATTAATGAATAAATTCAAACACAATCTAGCATACAGTAAGAGAACAAAGTTAGCTTCTGATTCATATATAATACTGTTGGAAATTCGTCCGTTTTTTATTGAAATAAGCTAATTCTTAATATTCGCCTGTCAATGCTAGTTTGTTTGATTACGCCATTTATAATTATTAGGATTACAATTAGGACAAAAAGCTCAAAACTCATGATATAGTGGAAATAACAATGCATTGCATTGAAAAAGCATTTTGTTTACATTTTGCATGTACGCCCAAATCGTAAATCGCTCCGGAATTGTTGGGATTTACCACACAATTATGAATATGAAGAAAACAAATCGCACTCCTCGAAAATTTTCAGTTAAAAACTGAGAATTGAAATTCCTAAAATAAGCGATAAGCAAATCCAAGAAATTGCTAACATTTACGATGATTTTCTGTATTCTTTCTTAACTTCAATAGAGAGTTTAGAGAACTCTTAAAAATCCTTATCTCGCAATGCCCATAAGTTCCTAGAATTTGTAAAGAATATCGCAAATACTTTCACAATCGTAAGAACTTGTTGCAGCGCTCTTTAACAAACGAACTGAACGTTAAAAACAAAACACTTCATTTCAGTTGCATTTCCAGAATGCACAGCAAAAATATACACATTTTCTCATATTCAGAATTGTCTTGAATGTTTCCTCTGAATTTCTTTGATGAAATCCTTGATTGTTACTGAATCTCCTTACGATTAAGTACATAATTTAAGAAGGTTCTGAAGCTTTCTTCAAATCTAAACTATGGCTTACAAGAGTGTAATAATTGTTAATTATTAAAGTATTATGTCATTCGTAGCTGTAGTATTAACATCCGATTTGACGATTCAGACGTTTTATGGCAATAATGTTTAGGTAACGCTGACTTTAAAAGTTAATCAAGAGATTTGCGTAATGAAATTTGAAAATCACTTCCTAGAATTTCTAGTTTGAATGATTCAATGACTAATCGAGCTTTGTTCATGTTGACAGAGATCAAAACCACCTACCGATAAATCCACCGACAGGTCCGTATTGTCCAGCAGTATCACCCGGCACGGTACCAGGTTCTTGTTGGACGGGATGCGCTGCGACTTGATCTGACTGTCCGCCGTGTCCGTGCCCGGTACGTTCCGGGTCTTCCGTCGACTCAGGAACCTCAGCATCGTGATTCCGTTATTTACACTCTAACTTTCCCTATCGATTCTATCGCACGCACGCACTCCAGTCCGAGAGTAGTTGTTGATCGAAACGTCTTCCATCCAATTTAGTGCACCGGAATTTCGCGACCCTTCTTCTTCTGCCTATTGCATTGGTCGCCACTACCAGCGCTCACCATGCCACCAATAACACCAACAACAGCAGCAAACTTCCACGACAGCGCGATCAGCACCAGCAAAAGCGGAGACAGAACCCCGACGACGAAGACCACGGTTGACACGAATACAAAAACAAATGCAGCGAAACTTCTTTTCTCTTCGTTTTCGTCTTCCAGATTCCTTCTTCCTTCAATCGCTGCCCACTCTACTCCGGCTGTTATCGTATTTCGATATTATTTTGGATTTTTCCCTTTCGACTGAACGGACACACTCTTTCTCTGGCTCACCAAACCACTCTTCTTCCAGACCTTTTTTCCCGACGCTCTCTTCTTGCTGGCCTGCTTCTTTCTTTTGCTTCGCACTCACACCACCATTGAAAACCACCAGAGCGACTTCTTATTATCTGCTGTCCATATCCAGATCCAGCCTCGATCCCCAAGAAAAGACTCGGACCCACAAAACAAGCCCTGCTTGCTAACTGCTGCTGCTTGGGACACCTCTTTATTTTTTTTTTTACTTCTAGATTCTTGCCAACCAGCCACCACCACTACCACTATGCGCGCTAACCACACACTAGGCAGCCAGTTTTTCTTCCTCCGCGAGCGCAAATCGGAACCACCTCTGCAGTAGAACCCAACGAAACATTGCACACACTTTTCGGGACCCCGCACTTACTGATAGTGACTAAACTGATTGTATCGTCAATATTCCGTCGATAATTGGATTAAACTTTCAGCGTCCGAGACAGAAAACAGAACAGAACCAAGGAGAAGCGACCGATTTTTTTCTTTCGGTATGAGTCTTTTGTCCAGCGGTGTGTGGTTGTTATAAAAATAACTTAAAAGAAAACTAAACACGTTACGTACGTCCGCACGACGGAAAACGCGAATCTCTACTGAGGAATGGAAGAAAGCGAAACCCGAACCGAACGACCGAAAGCTTCGCACACAAAAACGATGTTTCGGTCGTTTGTTGGCCGAACGTCTGTCGCTTGCTTCACCAGCAGCTCCGGGTAAATTGGCTGCGATGTTTTTCAGAGAGAAAACATAAAAGCACCAATGGGCACCGAAATGATACACTCAAAACAAACATAAAATCTCACGTCCGGCTAAAGTCACCGTAACACCCCGTTCGCACTACAACCTATATTACTTGATATAGAGTATCTTGATATCAAATGCCATGTACATTATTTCCAGTGAAAACTAGATGCTTAGATTCTGATATCAAGATAGTCTATATTACGTAATATAAGCTGTAGTGTGAACGGGGTGTAAGGAAGTTTAGTGAGACTGATGCATGGTTTGGAAGAGACGGGGTGTTGAAGAAAAAACGTGATTATTCTAAGATAACGGAACTAACTAATCGACGACACTGGCTTCAGTCATTTAATTAAATCGGTTGATTAGGGATTCGCAAAATTGTACACTTCAAGCACTCCTCAACATACTGTTTATCACATTACTTTCAAATCAAAATCCTATATATAGATAAGAGTTCATTGTGAATATCACTTAAATTGTATACACTCAGCGACAAAAAATTTCGATAGCGATTCTCTAATGCTTTGTTCAGACTACAGCGTTGTAACATGATACAAGCCTATCTTGATGACGTTTTTCATGGCGATACTTTTTATAACACCCTTGTATTATGTTACAACTGCATAGTCAAAGCATAAAATAAAGACTAATGCTTTGTTCATACAACAGCCTTGTAACATAATACAAGGCTATCTTGATGACATTTTCTTTGTAGATACTTTTAAAAACACCCTTGTATTATGTTACAAGCCTGTAGTCTGAACAAGGCATAATCAATCAATCAACTTTCGATATTCATAAGATTGCATTATGATTACTTGCTATAAGAATTCAGTATGAATTTCATAAATTTATCTTATGAAATATAATGATGTTGAAAACATAAAAATAAGGAGTAGCCTGGATTCGAACCTTGAGCGTTAAGGCGTACAAGAACAACGTCGTGTGAAACCAGGGGCCTGGCAACCCTATCCTTGTTACTAGCGTTTGACAGTATGCAACATATCACGGGCCTTATTTGAATAAGGCCCGTCTGACGTTTGTTCCTACGGGCACGAGTGGCAGTATTGTTTACAAATAATGAATCTTTTGACGTTTGGATGTTAGAGATGTTGGCTAAAGCAAAATGAATTCTCGCCAGCTCCTTGTGTGAAACAAAATCCAATCATAAGTCAGCCTTATAAAATTCCAAAGCATCGTTCATACACGGTAAGCTTCCTTTACACATTAATGGGTACGATTTATTATTATTGTTATTCCTCCTTTGGTTTTTTCACGCATTTTACTGAAAAACGGCGTCTACCCATTGAAATGGGTAGACGTCGTTTTCTGGTAAAATGGGTAACAATTTCCACAGGAGGAATAACAATAATAATAAATCGTACCCATTAAAGGGTAAAGGAAGCTTACCGTGTAAGTTGAACCTTATGAAATTCTTAAGTTTATTTGCGTGTAGGAAACAAACTTGAAAGTTGTTCGCTTGAAGAGATCAAATCAAAGATTATATCGTATAAATTGTATATGGTATAGTTATTGGATGCATTCGATTCTGAAATATTTATTAAAAAGCTACATAAATTTCCTTTCCCGGTTGCGTCCACGAGAGATTATAAGGTGTTTGTTGAAAACCCGGTTAATTCTGCTTGTTCATCCAATAGTGGTACCGATTTCTCTTCTGTACGTTTTACTTCTAGCAACAATTGCCGGCTGTGTCGTAGAAAGTTCAGGAGGTACTGTAGCAAGTTGAGAGCTGTCTGAGCGTTCCCCGTATCCCATTGAATCTATAAATACATCCGTCTCGTCGGTTTCTGCTTTCAATCCAACCCTTTCAACTTTTTGTTCTTTTTTTTAATTTTTCCAGCCACTGTAGATGAATTTTAGATCCGAACCGGACTGGAGTACCACAGGGGCTGGATAGTCAAGAAGAAAATGGATATAGTTTTTGGCTCAGGTAGTACCAGCATATCCGTCCCAAGTCTTATTATTTGCCCCTTATAACTAAGTCAAATTTTTCCTATTTTTTCAATTTTGGACGCCATCTTCAAACTTGGCAACAAACATCTTTTTCATCTTAAAAATTCATTGTACCCTAGGGGGGAGACATCTTTAATGTTCGCATTAAATCGTATTATAATACCACTAATTCAAGATTAAAATGTTAATCTTGACAATAATGTGATTTAGAGTAAATTCGTTTTGGAGTGTACATGTTAGTTTGACAGATTGTCCGTGGCTTATTGGTATTCGTGAGATGTGGAAATGTATAATGGTGTTTGTGTTTCGTCTCAATGTTTACCTTTTTACACGGAACAGCTGATTATGGCGCGATAACTATACACTGTTAATAAAATTAAAGCATTGTATTGACAGATACCGTATAATGATATTATAATTTTATTATTTTCACTAAGACTCATAGTATTGGCATTCAAATTAATGCAAGATTAAGTTGTCTCCCCCCTAGATTGTACCCTATCTGATTTTGTAATGATCTACCAAATGAATGCTGTAAAATAAAAACTATATGAAAGTCACATACCTTTAATATGATCTTTACTTAAGTAGCATTAGAGTATTCCATGAACGGTTAAAAATCCACTCATATTTATTGGAAAAAATCCAGGTGAAATTCCACATACTATTCATTTGTTCACAAATAAACAGAACCCTCTGAGAAACGCATATGAAGTTTACGTGGCAAATGAAAAGTATGTGTGGCAACAGATAGTGGTTATTTGCGCACGTAGGAAATTTATGTGGTTACAAATTACTATCATTTGTTGACCATTGCTGTGGTCATATCATTGCTATTTATCAGTGTGGATGTTGTTGGATGCTCATATTTTTTTTCATCTCTGGTTCATCTCCCGTCGTAGTCATTCAAATACCTTTTTTGGGTATTTTCATAACTTGTCCGGGGGTGAGATTCGAACTCGTGACTTTGGCGTGAGAGGTATGGATGTTAACCACTACGCCGGAGTCACACCCAGATGCATATATAAATTGAATAAATTTTATAATGTAGGCATATACATTTTCAGTTAGATATAGTCGGATAGACACTTTTTTCCTGTGCTATTTTATCTTAGTGTGTCTACAAGTGTTGCAATGGTCTGGCTGTTTCCGTAATCTGCCGAAGGTGCCGATGTGCTGACAGTACAAATTGTTATTTTATGCTGTGCTTGGCAACCAGGCAATGCATATTGGCAAGGTTGCTGGTTTCTTATTTCTTCAAGCTCAATTGTCAAAAGTGTGCCTCAGTGTGCCCTCCATGGGATATGGATTGATAATCGAAGTTCCGCAGTTAGGTAACAAATTCGTCTCGTGTGTTAAACTTCGTGGCTGGCACACTGTTCTAAGCGACTAACCATTAGTTCAACCTCATAAGTTAAACCTCATTGAGTATAGGTAAAAGATCAATTTACATTTTCTATAAGTATCTTATGAAATTATTTTGAACTATTTTAACACCTTATAAACTTTATAAAAGGTACTTTTGAAAAAAATTCATACGGTATGCGATATGTTTTTATCACCAATTTATTGAAAAACTCATAACGTAAATCTTATAAATTCAATTATGAAGATGACAGATTACAATCTAAACGAGCTGATTCTCATCGTAGATTTCTAGACAAAATCGTCTAAAGGTTCAAAGTAACAATTGTAAACAATGACTTCAAACGTAAATTTCCTGGAAATGCCTGGTTATTAATATCTATATCCACTACCGGTGAGATGGTAATGATTCCCTTTATCTGTTTCTGGTGCTATTTTGTTTGAGGGAGCAAGCATATCCCAGAAAAATATGCTAGATGTTATTGTTTGCAAATGTTACTTTCGACCTTTTGACTATTTTATCTAGATTTGTTATCCGAAACGCCAGCTGGAAGTTTTTTTTTTTTTGACGTGGATGTTCAAACTATGTAAATGTGGATTCACTGAAAAGATCTTGATTTAGATTTTCGATTTTGGGAAGATTTCGACGATTGCCACCGTTTCTGTTTGAATTTCTGACTGAGCAGCTATTGGTGTAAATTTTTAGATTGAGGATCAGAAATAGTATTTTTTGCTTTGCTGCTGATATTTTAACAATTTTTCATAGAACCTTTGAACTGACAATTAATAGAAAACAAATCATTTAAAATTAGCTCTCTGCTTTAGAACCCCATTTTTCGTATGTTATTCAAAAAGTGTACATAAAATTATATTGAACGATGCGTGATTTTCATTTAGTAAGGTTCACTTATTAATTTCTTTATGGTGTTTGAAAAAACTCACGGGTTTTTTAAGGTTGATTGTAAATTATAATTCTGATTCACACAGCAAAATAATCATAAGATTATCAAGCTAAGTTAACAGAGCATTATAATAGTATAAAACTGTTTGTTGAATATCGTACCACTCGAATTGAGACGAGGCTGCAAAAACTATGTGACGCATCTACTGACAGTAACTCGACTCTTTCGTTATCGTGGGCTGTGGTCATTTAGTTTTGTTATATTAGTTTTATTCATTAAGACTAACGATTGAATTACTTTAATAAATACATATACAAATGATGACGACCTTTCTAGAGGTTCCAGTAAAGGAATTCTCAAAATACTGCCTTTTTAACCCCCAACTTGCATCCTTACTGTTGATTTAAACCTGTCTGAATTGGCTCTCAAGTTGACCTTGATTTCTTTAAAAAATACAACCATCAAACCTTGTTACCCCATGTGAGATAATTCTTCATTTGATTTGTCCAGTCTCACCGCGAAACCACCAGTTGAAATCAATTATCTGTTTACATCTGTTCACATCTAAACTAACGTCCACACCAATATAATTGTAATATGCATCGATGAAATTCATACTACGGTAGAATGGGATTGTTACACGGCAAACAATCCACACATATTTATTGGCAAAAATCCATGGAAAATTTCACATCATACTGATTTGTTCACAGATAAACAATACCCTCTGAGAATTACAAATGAAATTTATGTGACAAATAATAGTGGTAATGTGTACACATAGGAAGTATGTGTAGTTACAAATAACTATCAATTGTTAATCACATTGCAAAATATCATGTGTCGTACACATAGCAATTATCGTTGCTTACTCGTTTATCAGTGTATGCATCTACAGGCAGATTACGCTATAATTCATACTTTTCTACGTGGACGATATCGTTCAGTGTATGGCTTTACCAACTCCACCGAGCTTGGAAAACATCGCCCTTTCAGTTCGTCTTTTTGGTCAACCCTGGCGAGCTTGGTGACGTTTACAAATAAACAGCTGTCAAAATTCCGACAAAATTTCATCCGTGGCCGAAATCGTCTGACGTGTTTCCATTCCGAAAGTATTCAAAAGTTTGTTTGGTGAAAATCTCTGGATAATTTGAGCATTTTACTAACATTTAAGCATGTTTAACATTGCAACTCACATGGTAAGCGGCACTTGCGAAAGGATTCGACTTATTTGCCGAAATAGTTGTGATATGGACCTAAACTTCTTTTGTTGTTTCACCAGGACTATGAGGGTCAGGGACGTGCTGAGAAGCTATCCCGAGTGATCATCACCTTGTTCGGTGTGGTTGGCCTGATCTGGGGCTACGTCATCCAACAGTTCTCTCAAACCGTGTACATTCTGATTGCCGGTGTTCTGCTGGCTTCCATTGTAAGTCATCGTTGCTGAAGTTATCTTGAACGATTTCTAATTTTTTTTTACTTTTTCAGCTTACCATTCCACCATGGCCGATATATCGTCGCAAGCCATTGAACTGGCAAAAACCCCGACCAGAGCCTCAATCAACAACCGGTGGGACGGAAAGCGAGTCTAGCAAGAAGAAAAAGAAATAGCTTTCCGGGGATCTCGTATTTGATAAGAAATAAATAATATAAAATAAATTTAAATTTTATTTTTCTTTAAGACAATCCTTTAGGTTTCGGTCTGTTGTTCTTGCTGTTTTTGCTTTTGCTGGTACTTATCCTCCAGGAACAGTGGTCTCCGATACGCTTTCAACGTATGATGTTCGTAGTAGTCATGTATCAGATTGTACATATGTAGGAAAAAGAACAACAGATTATCATACTGTCCGTTGTACGGTTCGGGAATTCCTTCCCGTAGATGATCAAATTGCACAACTTTGTCGTGGGGAAAATTCAAATACCCCAAATGCTTCAGTCCTTCGTATCTAGAGTCCAAACCGAAGGCATTGATATGAAGTTCGATTAAAAATTGATGAACCGCTTCCACCGTTGCCAGAAACCAGCGGGGACTGTTCTTCTGGTGGCGCCAGAACTGGGAGATTCTGTTCTGGATAACGACCGTCTTAAGACAAGCGACCCGTTCGTCCTTATAAATCCCCCGACATTGGCTCCAGGTGCTGTCTATGAAAACAGCCTTCTGCACGGGCAATCGATGCACTAGTTTGTGATTCTTTGTATCCTCCGTAACTATATCTGTCAATCGACACCTGAGCAATGTGCCTATATGATGTCCCTTGGGAAGTCCATAGTTATCCTTTACTTTTGGTGGCTCGCCGCTACATAAACTGGCCACAGTATCGGCATCTGGTGTTGGGAAAATTAAAACTGCGCCTTGCTCTAGCCTGTAGTCCGGGATATTAGGATAGGTGTATATTTTTACGTCCTCTGGAGCGAGAATTGCGGCGTGGATTGCAGTACTCTTGCCGTCGATCTCATTCTTATGCTTGATGATATCGATTTTGATCGGTAGCTATATCAGATAAGGGAATAAAATTCTGTAAATGGGGTACTGCAAACGTGATCGATTACCTTCACAAACGACAGCTTGCCTTGAAGCTCGGCCACCGGGATGAGGCAGTGATAGCAAAAGAATTTCCTCGACTTTCCACAGCCCGCACATGAGCTTCTGCCCTCGACATCCTTCAGGTAAGCCGTGTCATCAATATGCATTCCAGCGAACGGATTCTCCGGCTGCGGTGGCACTCCGTCAGAATCATTCATTGTTACTTATAGGGGAATAAGTAATTTGTTTTGTTAAATCAATTTGAACGATAAATTACAGGACAGGAAATAATACCAAGCAATAGTTGGAAACGGAGCACTGAACGTGTAAATTGTTTGTTTATATTTACTTTTCGTTGACTTGTCAAGCGTGCCGCTGTGAATCGGCTGTATTGGGCGATTCTTCGTAGATCTGACAAGTCGAGTACACAGAAATGAAAAATAACCTTATTATGACTTGTTTTCCCCGTACAAAAAGTTCAATATTAATATCAAGGAGCTGGCGAGAATTCATTTTGCTTTAGCCAACATCTCTAACATCCAAAAGATTCATTATTTGTAAACAATACTGCCACTCGTGCCCGTAGGAACAAACGTCAGACTGGCCTTATTCAAATAAGGCCCGTGATATGTTGCATACTGTCAAACGCTAGTAACAAGGATAGGGTTGCCAGGCCCCTGATTAATATGGACCAACAGGTCTGTGCCACAAAAGGGAGAAAAAGTTCAATAAGATTACAATTCAAAGCCATGGAGTTATAAATTTTACTGTCGGACAACAAACTATATTGTTTGTGTATCGTTTAATTGAATTGCTCTTTTGTTACCACAGTAAAGATACAATAAAGACTATTGTTGCCATAATTTCGATAATAGAAAAAAAAGTTCATTATGTTCATGAGGTCGGTCAATCTGGACAATTTAAAATATTCAAAAGATCTGGTAATATTGGGATTCTGATCGGGTGATCTTGAAAAAACAACAAACACATTTTCTCCAGTCTTACACGTTTTTTTTTTTTTGGAAAATTGATGTTTAATGCCGTGCTATAAGCAAACAAATCATAGAGAATGCAAAAATATACGTGATTTGCAAAAGTATTACACGATCTTATACGCGCAACAATGAAAAGCATGTACGTGCAAATTTAATTGTTTTTGTACATTCGTTGATATTGATTCAAATTAAAGATTTGATTAGACATTGTGTGCGATTTAATTTATAATTTCATTTTTTATTTGAAAAGTCTTACAATGTAATCGAATTTTGTTTGTGAGTATAGCGATCATAGGAGCTCAGTAATTCGCGTCGCTATGCCATTGTTATTAGTTGTTAAGATACGAATAAATTTTCATTCCATTGCTAACGTTTAAACAAGCTAGACCATTAACTTATTTGCTCTGCAATAGTGAGGCAGTACGATGGAAAAATGCCACATCGCATATAAGTCACAAATCTGCACTCTTTACGATTAAAACCCCGTTCACACTGCAATTTATATTACGTGATATAGACTATCTTGATATCAGCAACTATACATCGAGTTTTCACTAGAAATCAAGTACATCCCAACAAACAAACGAAAGCAGTAAATAAGCTTACATGCTTTATTAGAGCTGAATTACGACTATCGCAGCTGAATAAAAAATTCAACTGAAATAGAAGCTGAATAACCATGTCCTCAATTGAAATATTAACATTAATTCAAGTGTTTCATTTTGTTTGAATAACATGCTTAGTAACAGCTGTTTTAGCATTTATATGTAACTAAATTTACACAGTTCAACAAAGAGATGATTAACAGTTTATAAATCTGTTTAAACATCGTTTATATAGCCTAGCTTATAAAACCTGATATTGAATTGAATAACAGCTGTAATGTACATCACTATTCAACTGATCCACTTATAAGCTGAAGAAAAATAATACAAAAGCTTTACACAGGTGTCTTAATTGACTTTTATTCAACCACTGAACAATTAGTTGAATTACAGTTTGTGCCTCTAATGCAATGCCTTTTAACTAGCTTTGCCAATTAAACCTTATATTTAGTTGAATAGTAGCTGTGGTTTAAACCAATAGTCAGCTAAATAAACTACAATTAAAATAAAAGTTGTTTGAATGCCGTAGTAAAGCATCCGAAGTGTTCGTAATTTTGGTTCAATATTTCTTCTTCAACTTCAAGCTATGCTTTAGATATTCATTGAATTCAGTTAATTCTTAAATTTTCGTTCCTCAGTTGTTCATTTCTGGTGCCGGTGAAAAAGTATTGCCGTGTTTTCAAGAGTTGAAACTATAGTCAACTGCTTGGAGCAAATAGCTCTTTACATTGCCCATCCAAATAGAAAACAGCGCAGTGTTAATAAATAACACCAGAAAACATTGTCATATCTTTTATGGCCCAAACACAATGATAACGGAAACGGAAAACGGTAAAGCCCGATCTGAGTATGCCTGCTTGTCGGAAAGAAAACAGGCTAGATCCAAGCCAGTGATAATTGGACATATCGAAGCCATTAGCAGCAACTGTCAAAATTGCCGTTTGCCGTTCCGTTTCCGTTATCATTGTGTTTGGACGGTTAATCGCATCTTGTTCAACGTCCCCTTGTCAGTAATGCACGTAGTAAAACCGAACATCTAATACCAAAGCTTGTGTACAGCTTGTTAACTCAGACGTTTAATAACAACATTTAGAAGCTTTAATTGAGCACTGATGTTGCTTATTTACAGGCTACGCTATAAATAGAATGTCAATGTAGCTCAATTAAAGCATCACTTCTGCTACTATTCAATATATAACATTGTGCTTATATAGACGATTCGTTTATACTTCATTCAATTATAGGATAGCGCAGTTGGTAAGTCACGTAGTTGAGGATACAACGGTTGATGGTTCAAATCTCGATTAATAAATGTTACATAATGTTTCTGTTAAATCTTAATTAATAAATGTTATATAATGTTTCTGTTAATTTACACGTATAATAATATGAATTTAAATATGCATAGTATAAAATGTCTATATCGTATGGAAAATCACACAATAATACCAAAAATATTTTTTTTGGGAATTTAAATAAGTTGAACAAAAGTTCTATAAAAGACACCACAGCTTTTAAATATGCCTAATGATGTTGAAAAAAAAATTCGGCATGACTTTTAATTAACAAGGAGAGAATATATTATCCTTTAAAAAAACTCGCTTAGCTAAACAAAGGTCACTTTGACTCTCGGAATCAGCCTCAAGTTGTGTGCAGTACTTAAACAGCAGTTATTCAATTATCAGCTGAACTCCATTGCTGCAAACTTGCTTCTTAAGCATATGCAATTGCCAGTGTCCAAAAGCACTTGGCGACAGCTTGATAACTTCTCCAAATTTGTGTGAATAATGCCTGAACAAAAGCAGTGATTGAAAATAGTTCAGAGATTATTCAACACACTGCTGAATTAAATTGCCAAAATGATGTTTATTTAATGAGTGATTGTTTGTTGGGATGGCATTTGATATCAAGATACTCTATATCACGTAATATTGGTTGTAGTGTGAACGGGGTGTAACATTTTATACAATACGATGAAGACTACAATCAGACACACATAGAAAATTGTACAGTATTCGGTAATTTTTTACCGAACTTTCAACAGATGAACGTTCGGTAAACCGATTTACCGGATTTCGGTCAAATTTTACAGTATTCCGGTAAAAAAATTACCGGAACTTGTCAAAATTTACCGAAATCCGTTCAATCGGATTACCGAACGTTCAGCTGTTGAAAGTTCGGTAAACAATTACCGAAAACTGTAAAATTTTCTATGTGTGTATGCGATTTTGACTTAAAATGAAGGAATATATCTGCGAATATATGAGCACAATTATTCGACTTCTGGTAGACGGGGTTGGTACATTGCAGTATCTTTCCTGGGGATAGCGACGTCAAGTGGTGGACTATTCCAAGCTTCACCTGCGAGACGATCTGGTTTTTTGTTGCCATGGATGCTGGCGTAAACAGGAATGCTACTCTGAGAAAAATTCTATCGTTATACCGACAATTATATCATGGTCAAGATGACTATTGCATATAATCGTTACAATAACCGTGAAAATGGACGAATTCACCACGTTCATGGCATTTTTGACTATAATCATGGTAACAAGGACTATTCTGACATTATGCTAAAGGTTGAATCAACTTTTTTTTTTAATGAAACTAGAAATGAGAAGTAAAATTAGTATTTTCCATTTAATTCCAACTACCTTTGCTTATCTTGACAGATAGGCGTATTTCGTCTACAATGTGCAGACTTCTTCAGTGGCTCGTACTTATATCTCGACTTATTAGTACGAGACGAGATTTTCCTGAGAAGGTAGTGTAAATACAATGTTAGGTTAACTAGGTTAAGGTGGATAATTTATATGCTTACGTTTAGTCATCAACGTGTTTTGCGTGCTAAAATCCAACTAATAGATGCATATCGTGGCATTTCAAATGAACAATCTGTATTATATACTTTTAACAATAGAACGCTTACCGTAGAAGTCAATAGACGTTTTTAGATTGTAATTCCAACTTAGGTTAAGATTACGGTGTTCAGGAGTATAGGCTAGTTTAAGTATAGGTTTAATTAGTTATGAAGAATATTTTAGATTTCAAGTAATTACCTAGTGTGTAAGACGTAGTTTATAAGAAATTCAACTGTTTATACTATAACTAAACTCTAATTTAGATCTGCGTCTATGCTCGCTTCCTTTTGTATAGTACTTATTATCTACTGCCTATAAACGAGCATTCAACTCGCTGTTATTGATAGCTATTGTTATCAGGTTCTTTTCAGCTCCAATAGTGTTCGTCAGGGATTAGGTGGCGACATTTAAGGTGCGCTTTGGCAGAAAGGGGTCTGCCAACACCACTAAACAGCTCAAACCCTCTAGGATTCATTTTTTTAATGGTTTTGACAATAGTCGGTTCAAAATCAATACACTGTAATAGTCATCCTAGCCCCCAATGATGGTAAAATCTGATTATCTCTGTGTATGATTTGACTATCTCGATGGCCGAGTCAGACAATATGAGTTATTAGTTTGATGTATCTAGACTAAGCGCCGATTTGATCGCAATGGCCTTTGCCGATAAAACACTGCAATTTGATAGAAGGCTTATAGTACGTTCACACTACTGCTTATATTACGTGATATAGAGTATCTTGATATTAGCAACTATACATATAGTTTTCACTGGAAATAATGTACATGTCATTTGATATCAAGATACTCTATATCACGTAATATAGTTTGTAGTGTGAACGTACTATTACTGAGTTTTGAAGGTAGCCGCTGAACACGCCTACTCATACATTATTGTAACAGTTAGATCCCAGCAGGATTGTACCGGGTTGGATCTCCTGTCCTCACCTGACGTTTAACGTAAAATATAACACGTGGCTAGTCTTTTTCAGATTCACTTTCGATTAGCAAGTCAGATCCACACAGCGATGTGTGGCTGATATGCGCCAAAAATCTGCATGAGCCGATTTGAAGCTCGCTGTACTACAGAAGGGTCAACATTTCCATGGTCCTTCTCCATCATGCGAGGTCGAATGATAGTGTACCAGCTTCAGCCAGAATCGGCGGAGGAGGGCTGGTGACGTATGCGTAGGCAAACCGAACCATGCGGTTGTAAACTGGAGCGAGTGTGTGAATGACCGCATCCTTTGTTGTGCTGACAAGTCCAATGCCTTAGAGGGACATGACGTGAATCTTGCCGAGTTGATGCACAGCAAGGAATCGCGTTGTCCACGCGGAATTTTGGCCCCGATCATTTTCGTGATTCTCAGCCTTGAGTTGCTTGTAGTTTTCACAAGCTTGAAATGACGCTTGGGCGTTATGACCGATAACACCCGATACAAATGTTTTGGCGTGGTCAGTATTGGAGTCATAGTTTGTTTTGTTTGCCATGAATCCGGGTTTGAGCATGAGCATGAGCATGATTGACTGCTTGCGGTTGCTACTCTGTTATTGCCAGATCGACTGTTATTACACAGAGAACCAACAGATGATGTTTGGGACTAACAATCATCCTCAATGTGCATGCAGGTCAAATAAGGATAGGGTAGGAGTATGTTGACGTGATACTCGCTTTGATAGAAGCCGAGAACACCTCTGCACTTCCACGAGAACTCACTGGGATGTTGGATATATGGGGTAGGGTTAGCAGCATGGTTCGTTTTGGTAAACGGAACGCTGAATTTAGGTAGGGATATCATTTTGATAACCATAAGATTTTAGATGTTGTTGCTGGTTTATTCTCCAGACATCCGGTTGACCGGAGATGTACAGTATAATTATTTAAAATTTTGATTCCGATTTAAACCAACAGAAAATATGAATGCTATTGGGGTCAGGCACAAGTGTGCGTGGTTCACAGTACTGGAATATAAAAATGTCAAGAAATAAAGCTATTAGTTTAAGAATGGCAAGATAAATGAAAAGATAAATGAAGAAAGAAAAAAAAATAAAGTTAAAATCAAGTATAGTGAATTCGTGTATAACTCGTGACGTGCAAACGAAACCTAAATTAAACGGAACAGGAAAGACGAGAATATTTTTAACGTGACGTGACTTATATCGGACTACCGAACGTTCACCTGTTGAAAGTCCGGCAAAAAAAAACCACTGAACACAGCAAAAAAAAAAAAATTCTAAGTGTGTGTGTACAATGTAACACTCACCGGCCGGCAATGGTATTATGGAAGAAATCTGTTTACAACTACCCCTCAAGTGATCATTGCAAGCAGCTTTAATCCGAGAGCTGGAAAGTGATAGCTCTACTGCTGATCCAGCAACCCATTTCAGAATGCCTGGAGAGTCACGCCTTCCGAAGTTATCCTCACATACAATAAGCCCCGCATGTAAACATTACCGATATCATTTGGATAAGGGCACTGCAATACACTTCCAGATTTGGAAATGATCAATTTCCAAACCAGGCGCGTATTTGGTATTATTTAAAAGTAACGTTATTGTTATATAGTTATAGTTATAGTTATAGAAATAGAGTTATAGTCAGATACATCTCACCCATGCTTCCTAGCTTCCTCAATTACACTCGCTTGTTCATTCGTAAACATGAAAATTCTCGACGTTGATTCGTTATTAGCTTCATGCACTCGTAACGAAATAAGCGCAAAAATTGACGTTGACAAACCGCCCTATAGATATGCAACCTACACAACTACGTGGTGAACGCTTCTGAAATTATGTGGCAGCCTTTCACGCATGCGCATTGTCTTCGTTTGCTGCTTCTGACAAGCAAATGGCCGTTTTCTACATGCACTGGTCTTCTTCTTTTTTTTCACTCCACACTGCCAATATCGAATCCCCGCTATGAGGCGACTCTATAACGAACTTCAAAACTGCAAATAATTATCGATTAACTCGCGACAAAGCAGACAAACACTCAAACTTTATCATTTATGTCCGGATTTCACAATACTACCACTAATAAACAAGACTCTGTTTGCCATGAATCCGGGTTTGACTGATAAAGGGGTGCGCTTTTAAAGAGTGCTCTCACTACTCAAAGGGTTTTAATAGCAGAAACTTTTTAATTAAAGTCGATTCATTGTCAACAAAACAAACAATGACAACTGTAACAACACCGAATACTTCATCATTTCTCAATAGTGAAGAAGTATTTCGACATGCACTAAACGGGATATACTACAATAGATTAAAAATTACAGGTCGCAGTGGTTTATGTCCCGAACAAAACGGTACCAAAGCAGCAGGTGGAATAGTTCCAGTTCCCAGCGACAGCAGATACGAGACTCAAAAACCCACACAAAACCAGTTAAAGCGAAAGATGGAACCAGGTAATTCAAAGGGAAAAAGAAGCGTATCACAAGGAATCCACTCACAGAATTAACAGTGACATCATGTCATTTTGCACGGACTTCATACTCCAAGAAGAAAGTGAAAATAATAGATGGGCGAAATGGCATCCCGGTTCAGAATCAGTGATCGTGTGATCTTTTGCGAGTAAACAAAGGAAAATAAAAAAATAAAAATAAGAACATTCGAAGAGAGAAGCTCAACAAAACAAGAAGAAAAAAGAAAAGGGAAGAAGACAAAAATGGCTAAGGGCATAAAGATACTACAGTGTAATATTCGATCTTTGTACAAGAATAGAGGCGAAATCTCCCGAGTGCTACGACAGGAAGACTACATAGCAGCTATTTTATCTGAATCTTTGACGGCTTTAGAGTTAGAAAATCCCCGCTATGAGGCTATTCTGTATCGAACTTCAAAACTGCTAATAATCATCGATTCACTCTCGACAAAGCGGAAAAACAATCTAATAATTTTTGTCTGGGTGTGATAATACTACCACTAATAAACAAAAAAAAAAACAAAACTGATGTAAAGGCTTGCCCACAATTTGATACGTTGCGGATGCGTTTGCGTGAATTTAACAGAAAACCTATGGGATAACTGTCAAATTCACGCAAACGCATCCGAAACGTATGAATTGCGGGGGCCAGCCTTAACTCTTCGTCCGGGTCCGGGTCAATAAAAGCAGGGAAATACTATCAACACTCACACATTTCGGGAGGGAATCGATTGTATTCTCTACGTATTACACAAAGCACTCGGAAATGTTATGATTTCACTGTTAGTTTAAGTAAAATTACGAATTATTGTTTGATTTTTAATCGCGAAAACGACACAGCAAAAACAAAACACGTCAGTTTCAAAGCACGGCTTGCTGCGATCCACATTTTTTTTTTGGGATTTGAAGAGATGTATCAAAAAACAACATACCTCTCGTTCGTAGGGAATGAAATAAAGGCTGCATAAGACGGCTGTACGCAAATCTCAAATACTAGTAAGATTTCATGCATGATATTTTCAGCAAATGCTTGCACTTTAGGAGCATCCTTTGGTTAGTAATTTGATCCCATTTTGTTTCGGACCAGCTGTGATATTTAACCTAGAATTTATGTTGGGACAGGACTCGGTCGTGTAGGTATGTCCTTTAATGTGCTGTTTTTGTATCATTGGAAATTGTACGAGAAAAAGGCCTCTTTTCGGATCAGGAAAATCACATTCGAGATTCCATTGCGGGATATTTTGTTCTGTCATTACTTATATTTTTCCTTTCATTTTATATGGTTACTTTCCAAATATAATATATAATTTATAGAATAATAATAATATATAATAATAATCATTAATTAGTTAATAATCAGTAAATGTGTTTCTTTTTGCATCATTTTTTAATGTTCTTTTCGTCATCATTTTACTTTTCATCTTCATATATATATTTTTTTAACCATACGCTAATGCAATTGTTATCATACTTTCATTACTTGTTGTTTTTTTTTATTGTAACTATCGAGTTTTTTTTTAATTTTTACTGCATTTTTCATGAATCAAATCATCATCATGATCGCTTTGTATGCGTATATTTTTTTTTTCTTGTTTTATATCTTCATTGATAACGACTATAGTCAGTGGTATTTATGTTTCGAATCAATGCTTGCGCGCGATGGAATCATTGTTTTCGCGCTGCGATAAGAATCGCATTTTTTTCTTCTTTTTTTGAAATTGAGAACGGCGACACCGTTCTACTTGGTAACCCTCGGCCAGCGATGGGCATGGTCGACAGCGGGAAACGGACGCAGGCCCAATTGAATCCGTCCGCGCTGCCCGAACTAGCTGGGGTGTAGCCACTGCCAACCGGTTCCCAAGTAGAGCAATCCGTTCGCATTTGAATCATCATCATATTTACGTTTTGCCTAACAAATCAACCAGCAGGGTTAAACGTATTCGGAAAATAATCATCGTCAAGATACGCACGAAAGGAAAAAAATGGTTATAAGAATAAAATCTAGCGTTTTGTTGTATTGAATCTTCGTCATTTGCGGCGGCTGCGGCGGCATCTACTACTTATGCTCCTGCGTTCTGCGGTATATATTTAGTTTATTTTACTAAGCCCATTTTAATCCACTACCAACAGCTTGCTTGTTTTAGTTTACCACCAATGCTCATCATTCTATTGGTTTAAGTAGTAGTAAGTTATAATAGTACTTTTTTTTTGTTTAGTTATTTCACTTCTCCAAAAACGGGTTGCCCCCTCTCACCACCTGTTCCAATTCGTATAAGGATTCTGTGTTTTCAGCGTGTTCATCAGCGATTTCAATTCTGTTGCCGGTTCTTTTCAGACGCGGTCATCAAATAATGTTTATGTGTAGTAGGAGGAAGTGAAAAATTCTAAGAGTACACACACCAATGTTTTAGGCGAGATATTTTTTTGTTTGTTTGTTATCATTGTTTACCATATTTTTTTTTTTCATAAACGTGTTATTCCATAGTTTTACCATTTTTTTTTGTTGTTGTTGTGATTAGCAGCTTGTATTTATTGGTTAGATTGAAAAATAAATTTCGCGATTTTAGCTCTTCTCGGTTGCGACGGCAGGAGGATGTGAACGAAATCTATTCGAAATAATAAAAAACATGGCCAAAGAAGGTTTCATTCCATCGATTATTTTAGGCGTAATGTCAGCACATTTCTAGATCCATTGTTTATGATGGGTAAAATTTGAGTAAATGTAAGTAGGTTGTTTAATGTTTTGTTTTTGTATTTGCAATACATTAATTTTTGTGTTAGATTAACATTTCGTTTTCTTGTTTTTTGTTTTTGTTTATCGTAAGAAGAATTATCTCCATGTCATTAGCTTTCAGCCGTTGGTATATCAATGTTTTATTTGAGTGTTTTTTTTTTGTTTTATTTGAGTGTAGCGGATTTGTTAAAGTAGATGGCGCGCGAGTAGGGTAGTTTTAAGAAAGTACTCAATCAACCAACCAATTCTGCAGCGATGGAACAAAATAGCCAATGATTTTCTTCGAGTTGTTCTACTTTTTATTGCTTTCTGGTTCCCTTCCACATTTCACAACAAAAAATTACCATAAGCTTTCAATCAATTTTATATTTACGCCATTATATAATCGCCTTCAAGCCCCAGTTACACTGGGAAGGTTAAGTGTAATTTTTTACATTCACCCGAAAGCCACGTGGAGTGTGTATACAATACAAAAAATATAAAATTATGAATAAATAAAAGACCGTCCGTAACAAAAAAAGAAAATAGCAAAGAATGCCAAGAAGTTCCAATTCTTTCAGTGCTTTCTTTTTTCCTGCAATGAATCAAACAAAAACGAAAAAAATTACAGAACTTCTAAGCCACAAACTGTTTATCCATATTCCTCCAGAAAAAAAAGTAACTTATCATAACTAAACAACGGTATAATATAGTTGAATAGTACACAAAGATGAAAAAGAAAATCTATTTTCTTTGTATCCATTTTCTAATCGCCTTCCTTTTGTTCCTACTGAAACGAAGCAGTGTTTTTCAATCAAAGCGGTGCTAAATTTTCCACTAAGCGTACTCTATATGCCCCCTGTGTGTCTGTGGGTGTGAATGAGTGTTTGTGTTGTGTATATTATGTGTGTGTGTGTTAATTACTGAGGCGATCAAATCAAAAGCTGTATCTAACTCTGCACTGTTTGTTATCCTCCTCCACAAATGACTTCCAAAAAATTAGTAACGCGGAACATTTTGACGTTTTTTATACTTTCTTTGTATTTCGCTCCCTAGTGTCCACTCCACTTGGCAGGCCAACCCTGAAAGGAAAGAAAGAGGAAAATATTGTTAATTGTTGCAATTTATGTTTCTCGTATCGTTTGCTGAGATCCGCACAGCCGAGCGTCCGTCGATTGAAATTCCGCTGATATATCCGGAGCAATGTGCGATTAGGACGAACATGGAGAATGTAAACAAAAGGGTGATTCAAATCGTAGTTTACTAATTAACGTAAAAATTCAAATACAATCTAGCATACAGACAGAGAACAAAGCTATGAATCAGAAATAGATAATACTGATGGAAATTCGTTCGTTTTTCATTGAAATTTGCTCATTTTTAATATTCGCCTGTTTCATTGCGCCATTTTCCACAAGTAATGAAAAAACGAGTATCGCCCAGTACTATTCCCTATTTTTGACATTTTCATAAATTTTGCCTTCCATTTTTCGCCGTTGTTTTGATTTTTTTTTTCTTTTATGAATTCATTTGTACAGGCTCAATCGAATCAACTTTACAGAGCCAAGTTTTTGTGTTTAAATACATCAGTTCTCGGGTTTTTTTTTCATTAGGGCGAATCTTACATTGAGAAATTCTCTCCGGGCATGCTCTACAAATAGTAGAATGAAAAACGTAAAGGTGATTGGAATATGAATGAAAGAGAAAGTAGTCGAAGAAGGTCTCTCAATATTAGAGTCGCCCTAATGAAAAAAAATCCTAGGGTTATCTTAGAACTAAGGTTAAGGGGGTAGATCCGATTACTCGCGGCCGGCTCGAGGTTAATAGGAATTACAATTTTATGGATGGGAAAATTGCGGAGGAAATTTTGATCAAAGCTTAAGGAACGATGGAACGATAAGAAGAATATCTAGAACTTCAAATTACAATTATTGAATTGAACGTTTCCACGTTTCCACATAGCCACACTCACATACACAGCCACAATCACATACTGACGCATACATTTCTCAAAAATTTAATCTAAGCAAGTAAGTTAATCAAACTACAGTCTATAATTAAGTTTTTTTTTAAGAAGACCGTGCAATATCGTTGTTGCTATTCCTTTTAAAGTAAATTACTGATCAGAACTAGTGTAAATGCACAGAGAACCACATAGATGGAGCTTGGGAGTAGTTTTAAATCTTCAATGTACAAGTTCACTAATTCTATTTAAAGATCAGTACCGGCGCCGGCCACGCCCTCACGGTCTTTGGGGAGAGAGGAAGGATGATTAGTTTGACAATCGTTGTTTTTAGAGACCGTGATCACCACTGCATCTCTACAATTGCCTTGGGAAGGATAGTTGTATTAGTGAGGCAGGTTATTTTTTGATCATGGATGCACTGTGGTTAGTGAAGCGATCAATGAAAGAAAGCGCAGTAGACTGCTTGTTATTTTAAATCTAATGGTGATAGAAAGAGACAAGTGACGAATGGCAAGAAAGGGACGGGCCTGAATTCTCGATCATCTGCTCAGTATGCAGAACGGGTAACAACTGAGCAACCCAGCCGCGTCAAACTACAATGTATAATTAATGTTAGTCAAAAACACATAAACGAGTTTCATAAACTCCAGATCGCGTGCAGTCAAAATATCTCGAACCGGTACATTGGGTTGTCTACCTCGAGCCCGAAAGGAATCATAAAGCTCAGATCTGACTCCACGATGCTCAGCACAAAACCAAATAACGTGATCTGCGTCCTGGTAACCTTGTCCGCATTCACAGAGATTGCTGTCTGCCAGCCCAACACGGAACAAATGATCGTTTAAGAAATAATGATTAGACATGAGGCGAGATATCATACGAATCAAGCCTCGACATCCAATCCCCTGAACCAACATTTCTTCGATACCTTAGGAGTGATAGAATGTAGCCATCGCTCCAAATCTCCTTTACTCCATTTATACTGCCAGCTAACGGGTGATATCTGACGAAAAATAGCGAAAAATTCGTTGAAGGCGATTTGTCGATCATAAATATCGCCTTCCATAGCGCCTACCTTTGCAAGCGAGTCCGCTTTCTCATTGCCCAGAATTGAACAATGAGAAGGGACCCATACAAAGGTGATGATAAAATAACGCGAAGATAAAGCACTTAGAAGCTCCTGTATTTTCATGAGAAAATATGAGGAGTACTTTACCGGTCTCCAGGAGCTAATAGCCTCTATAAAACTAAGACTATCCTTGAAAATGAAGTATTGATCCGGTGTAAGTGAGGTAATAGTTTCCAAGGCCAAACTTTGCAGCAAATATCACCGGAGCAACCGGACGATGATGCTCTGGGATTCCACGAAGGGCTGACATCCTGTGTTATGAACAAATGGTACAACGTCATGAAGCGAGTTTGAGGGTTCAACTCAAGGAGCTTCTCAAAATTTTCGATCACCTGAGGGTTCATAACTTCACATCTAGTGAGGAGCCGGAGTGATAATTCTGAAAACCGATCCGAAAGTGGCAACATGTCAGCCAACACTTCTCAAGACTCACGGTGTGAGTCGAGTGCATGCAACCTAACGCGATACGAAGACACCGATACTGCATACGTTTCAGTTTGATAATGTGCGACCGAGCCACTAACTGAAAACAAAAACTACCGTATTCTAAAACCGACAAAATCTTTGTCCGGTACAACGTTAGAAGATCTTGCGGATGCGCTCCCCGGGCTTATATGTAAACTTAAACAATGACTTTGACATGAAAACATTGACATTAAATTTTCAATATAAGCCACCCTTTGCATTTGATAGAACTGTGTTTTTAATGATGATATGGTGATAAAAAATAATCAGAATCATGGTAGGACCATAAACAATAATGCACATGGCATGTGTATTTGAAAACGTAAATTCTATCGCCAACGATCCATCAATACATCATGCAGTACGACTGATATGCCTAGAATTTTCTGCAGCAAGGCAAGATTCTACGCATATCAGTCCCACTGAATATTTTACCTCGTATTTTACATACAAAAATAATCCTATTGTTTGAAATACCACAGATTACATCGAAACTCAGCCACATCTTCAAATGCCACTCATAAATTTGTGGGTTTTACCACGAATCTTACCAGCCCTACACAATAGTGACGCAAAACCTAAAACGCTTTTTTCTCAACTACAACTTTTGCAACATGGGACAGTTATGCGTAGAACGGCAGTACAGTTGTCACAATTTTTATGTCAAAGACATTGACGGTTGTCTATGTCTTTAACATAAAAATTATACAAAAGAAGGCTTAAGCAGGATCCCTCGGGGAGACCCATGTAGCTAAATCGGGAAACTGTAGAGGTTCCATGAGAGAAGCTCATATGTTTCTCTGACAGCAAATTGAACAAAAAATTATGCATTAATGGTGAAAAACCACAAGCGTGGAGTTTATCTGAGAGAACTTCAACAGATACTGAATCAAAAGCCCCCTTGATATCCAAGAATACAGAAGTCATTTGCTCTTTTTTAGCAAAAGCTAACTGAATATCTGTGGAAAGCTACGCGAGGCAGTCGTTCGTTCCCTTACCCCTATGGAAACCATATTGAGTATCAGAAAGCAGGTTATTCGCCTCAACCAATTTGTCCAGACGGAAAAGGATCATTTTCTCCAACAACTTTCGAATACAAGATAACATCGCGGTGGGTCGATAGGAGTTGTGGTCGGACGCGGGTTTACCAGGTTTTTGAATGGCAATAACTCTCACCCGTCTCCAGTCATCCGGTACAATGTTGAGTTCCAGAAAGTGATTAAACAAGTTCAACATGCGCCTCTTAGCGACGTCTGGGAGATTCTTAAGCAAGTTGAACTTGATCCTATCAGCCCCCTGGAGCCGTATTGCCACACGAAAGGAGTGCGAGAGAGAGTTCTGCCATTGAAAACGGTTGGCTGATCTCATCTATCGAATTCGTGGTTTCGTGAGGAAACATTTGTGCCGGAACAGAATCTGGACAAACTTTTCGCGCGAACTTAAGGATCTATTGGTCCGAGTACTCCTCGCTTTCGTTGTTCGTAGTTCGGTTACGCAATCTTCGCGCCGTGTTCCAAAGAGTACTCATCGACGTTTCGCGCGACATCCATCTACAAATTGTCGCCAGTAACCGCGCTTCTTGGCCTTGATGAGGCTCATAAGTTCGCGTTCGAGAGCCGTGTTCTTTTCGAAGTGCGTCGGACTTTTTACGGTAAACCTCGGTGCATTGCTGATCCCACCATGAAGAAGTAGGTTTCCTGCGAAATGACGTTCCTGGAACTGGTCGAGTATGATCTTGAAGCGCGTTGTCTAAGATCAGGTTGGAGAGGAAGTTATATTCCTCCAGCGGTGGAAGCCCTTCTACCGTTGTTACGGCTTCATCTACTGCTGTCCTGAACCTTGTCCAATCGATACTACGAGTTAGATCATACGTTGACGGATACCGGCGTGTTGAACCCGGTGGCAACCGAAATTTTAATAGGCAAATGATCACTACTATGAAGATCCTGGATCACATTCCACGTGCAATCCAACGATAATGAATTCGAACAAAGTGTGAGGTCTATCTAATCTCCTGCCAATTGAGGATGGACCAGCCAAGCGTGTAACTTTTCCATTGTTGAGAACTGTCATATTGAAGTTGTCAAGAAGAACGGTTGTCATCGTACAGTTATCACCAGCCTGTACATTGAGAAGTAAAAACTCCCATGATCAACCGCGGAGCAGGTAGGACCGAAATATTTGAAAGTTGTTTTTGGTTAATTGGTGCTCTAGGAGGAATGTACACAGAAGCAATTCAAAGGCTTTTATTGTAAATAACAGCCTGACATGCGACAACTTCAATATCTGGAACTGGAGGAAAACTCACTTTGCAGACGGAGTAGCCACTTTTTGATCCCCAAAAGTACTCCTCCTCCACGTGAATCCTCTCGATTAATGTAATAATG
This sequence comes from Aedes japonicus, assembly GCA_034211315.2. Classification (NCBI taxonomy): domain Eukaryota; kingdom Metazoa; phylum Arthropoda; class Insecta; order Diptera; family Culicidae; genus Aedes; species Aedes japonicus. The sequence continues at coordinate 231,044 of JASCZW010001642.1, read as the reverse complement.
TAATAATGTGGAAATCATTAATCGGAAGATCGATTTCGGGCGAAAGCCATGTTTCTCAAAGAGCAAACGCATCACAACCGATATTGTGAGCAAAAAATTTAAATGATTCCAATTTAGGAATACGATTTCGACAATTCCACTGCAGAAATGATAGCTTCAAGGAAGGGCCACTTTTGTGTTAATTTCTTCAAAACAGTTTTCACAGTGGGAAGCATTGCCATAACAATGCTTTTAAGATGGTCAGAAATTTCGAGGTATTTGAAAATACCTTCCACAATATCATCGAATGAGAACAGCCCAGATGAAGAAGGGGCTTCTGTTCTTAAAATCCTTTCCTTCTTTGCCACCACTCCTTGAATTGGGCAAGCTGATTTGGGGCTTCTGTTCAGATACTTTCTCTGCTCGGATGCGTCTTCGCTTCCGTGAAGCACCTTCCGGAAAACTGAAAGAATTTCCCTCCTCAATCAAGTCCGAATCAGACTCGTCATCTGACAGAGGAGCAAAAGGATTTGTATTCGTATCGGGTGGCGAGGCTTTCTTAAGCATTTCTGCAAAAGATTGCCTGGAACGTTGTTTTAGCGAACGTTCCAATTTTTCCCCACATTGTTTGTACGCTGGGCATGACGAGAGAGCATGGGGAGGAGTTCCCTTGCAGAAAACGCATTTTAGTGTTATCTGCACAGGGACCAGCCTCATGTTTCTCCCCGCAAGTTGAGCAGCGTGCCTTATTGCCGCAATGGGAGGCCGTATGACCCATCTGCTAGCAGTTTTGACAGATAATTACCCGGGGTACAAACAACCGCACAGGTAGGAAGGGCAGAGCAATAAAAGGTCACCCGAAACGAATCTGTGGGGTAATTTTTTTTTTACCTTCGCTGTGCGATATTTTAACCAACTTTTGCACTTCCAGCATCTGAACTGAGGGAAGCAGAGGGTTGTTGAATCGGCCAATCACCTGCCTGTTCAAAATTTTCGGGGCGCAGACTCGCCTCTGTGACCACTCCTACAATCTCCACATCACGAGCTGGAATGTAAACGCGATATACCAGTGTAAAATGCTGGGAAGCAGCAATCTCATTTGCCTGTTTCAGGTTAGAGCCGACAACATGGAGTTTATTAAAGTTTACTTTCGTGATCTCTGTCACGGCTGAGAATCGCTTCGTCAGATCACTAGTAATTTAATATACATTTCTATTTAGGCTGAAAGTAGACAACCCATGGACCGACCGAGTCCATTGGATAAGATCGCGGTCGGAATTTTGTTTGTGCCTCCCCATCATCAAAGGCACTTTTTCAGCCAAACCGTCTATGTCGAAGAAACCTCTTCAACATGCACAATTTGCCTTACTCGTGGGAGCGTTCAATGCCCCCAACTATTTGAATCACACACAAACACAACATACGAACACACAAATTAAAGCTAAACTCTATTGGGATGAGAGGCAGAGAACAAAACTTAACGAATCTTACTGATCTGTTGCTGCTGCTGACGCACCGTATGCGTGAACGGGCAGCAGGGAGCAGTGCGCTGCGTGGGTGTACGGGTGAATTCGCTGGTTAGCGTTACCACGCGGAGACGAAGCGAAAATAAGCGGGTTGATAATTCTTAGAAAAAAAAACTCACTTTCAGTCTCTTCATTGAAGTGAATAGATTTTGAGAAAAAACTAATAATTTTGAAGGATCGCCGGGCATTCGGGTGTGCGGACTGCTGTTATCTAAGTACGATGACCCCAACCCCCTCCATCAATCTCACGTTACTTACATGCTTCTCATGTTCCCATTGCTGCGGCAACGATCCATCATTGACGTTCATGTCGTTCGGTCCACCCGGCATGAACTGATACTGGAGCGATTGTATAAAATTCATGTTGGGCTGGTTCGGACCGCTTCCACCGCCACTGCCGCCGAGTGTGTTGTGGTACTCCATCTGCAAAGGCTAAAATAGAAATTAGTGTCCAGTTCCTTCGACACGCATCGAACGGCAAGTTACCTGGAAATGATCCGCTAGGTGCAGGTCATCCATAAAGTATCTCTGCGGAGGACCCATCCACTGTTGTGGTCCACCTCCGGCGCCACTTCCACCGCCACCGCCCATGGCAGCAAGGTTCTTATCCACCATCCAGTGACCAGTACCGGCAGAGGCAGCTGCAGCTGCAGCTGCCGCGGCGAGGGCACTTGGATCGTTATCCAAGCCACCCATCCCGCCGCTAGAACCGTAATTATACTTCCAGCTGGCTCGTTCTGAACCGATGGCTCGTGCCATTTTTCGACCATCATCTGGCGGCGGTGGAAGGCCTTGCGGGCCACCCACAAGTCCACCGCCATTCGTAGTCGGCTGGTTGTTGTTTGGTGAAATGTTTGGCGACCCACCAAGGGCCATTGCAATACCGTTTTCAATGTTCATAAGGTTATCTCGGGACTGCAAATGAGCCAAATCGGCGAACCAATTGGTACCGCTGACGTTACGATTACTTCCTGGTGGACCCGGAGGTCCAGGCGCCGGCCCATGTTGACCATGAGACTGATTGTTGCCACGGCCAGGTCCATAGGGAGGCAGCTGAGGTCCGCCGCCATTGGGCGGTAGGTTTTGGTACTTCCCGATGGGACCAGGTGGAGGGTTCTGGTGGAACATGTTTCCGAATTGATTCGAGGATGAAAGCTTGCTTCCGGGAGCGGAAGGTTGATGATTTTGCGAAGGAGGAATAGCTGAAAACGCGGAAGCCTTTGGATTGAGACGGGAAAGTGGTGGAAGACCACCTGCACCGCTACCTAGACCCATATGTCCTGGATAGGACTGCATGGGATCTGGACCAAAGTTGAGTACATGCTGATTTTGCGACTGCAAAGCATCGAACATCAAAGGCGGTGGCCTTGAGCTTCCCACTAGCGGCGGGGGATGATCTCGCGAATTTACCAGACCGCCATAATCAGAAGTGACTGGTCCGATCGGTCGAATCTGAGACGAGGTATTCAAAATAGGGCGTTGAACTGCAAGTCCACTGGGAGGAGTTTGCTGTGGTTGGGGAGGTTTAATGACATTCTGCTCGTTTGCCGATTGGTATGCTCCCTGCTGAGATTGCTGATGATGTTGCTGTTGGGCTGACGTAACTTGTTGCTGTTGCTGTTGAAGCGATGAACCACTGCTGCTGGTCGGTGGACCAGACAGCAGATGTGCTTGTTGCTGGGATTGATGTTGTTGTTGTTGTTGCTGCTGCTGTTGGTGCTGCTGCTGCTGTGAAAGTGACACAGACGACGCACCAGACGGTGGTGTCGTAGAACTGCTAGATGCTTTGGAACTGACTGGTGAGGAAACGGTTGCTCCACGATAACCTGGAGCTTTCGATGCGTCAACCTGAAGAACGGAAAACGGCTGTTAAATCAAATCAACATTATGAAACAGTACCGATAAACACTTACCTGTAGGGGTGATTCATTTTCCATGAAGGACGAACCGGCACCGTGTGGATGACTGTAGATGATTTTACTTCCACCAGGGGCGCTGTCCAGGACACCAACGCTACCACCGTGATGGCCACCGGGATGATGGTGACCAACGTGATGGCTTCCGTGATGATGGTGTTGATGATGGTGCTGTTGACCGTGAACCGTTCCGGCACCATTGCTGCTAGTTCCCGCACCCGTCCCGGTATTGGTTCCCCATTGGCTGCTGCCGTAGGAATCATTGAATAGCGAATACTCATGCGCCTGCGCATTGGCGTGTAGATTGTTGTTGATTTTGGATTGCAGCTGGGCGATGGCTGAAGTGGCAGTTGATGAAGAGCAAACTACCGTTACCAGGCCACTTCCGATAGGACTAGCAGAGGCAGGATTGTTGCACGGTGCAATGACCGAATCCAAATGGGAGGACTGCGATGCTGACGATGCCGTCTGTAGCAACGGAGATGGGGTGATGTTTGCACGGGCCGGAGGTTGACCGATTGGAGTGATCGATCGTCCGGAACCACTTCCTACCGGGGCAATCTTAGTGATATTACTGCTGTTGCTGCTACTTACGGCAGGAGTTGGCGGCGCGACGGCCGCAATAAAACTGGAAGTTGTCTTAGTTGGAGCTTGAATTGGACCTGGAAGTTGCTGAGATGGTGCAGCTACCGTTGTAGAAGAAGCTGTCTGACTCATCGATGAAACAATGGAAACAGAAGCGCTGCTGGCAATGCTAGCCAGAACACTGTTGTTACTGCTGGCGATGCTGGACACAACCGAGGAGCTTCCAAATGGTGCAGGTAGTCCCTTGGCAGGTGATTGTAGTATTTGCACGGGTGGGCGAATAGTACTTTGTACATTGGCCGATACCGACGAGGAAGTGTTGTTGCTGGTTGCGCTAGATGTTGATGTTTGATTCAGATTCAGTGCGGCACCTGGTGCTGCATTCATTGGCTTCTTTTGATTCTGAACGGCGATTGATGGCGTTGTATTCGAGCCTAGGGTACTATCGGCGACTAGTTTAGCAAAAGTTCCACCAATACTGCCGCCGGTTACGATGTTACCGGACGAGTTCTTGATGGTATTTTTCAACGATTGCATCATGTGCGTGTAGGACGAGGACGTTTTTACATTTGAAAGGTTATTCGGCGGAAGAGACGACATGCGTTTTCCGTCTTTGCCAAGTCCTACCAGCGAAGATGCAGCGGTAGTGTTGGAAGAGATAATCCGAGACATTTGGGAGGCATTTCCAGAACTGCTGGAGAAAAGATTCTTTGCAGCCGGTGGTCGAGCAGGCATTCCGCCGGTCATGGTTTTTCCCGTGGCAGCTGCCAGAACTGCCGAGGCTGTCACCGGTTTATTCTGATTGGATGCGATGAAAATGTTCTTTCCTTTGGGCGTTCCTCCGGAGGATACCAACTGCGGACCTGCACTTTCCGATGCGACCACAGCGGATAGAGTAGGAGCCGTAGAGCCTGTGGGGATTATGTTGACAGTCGCAGAAATCGGTACGGCTGATACTGGTACGGATGAAGACGAAGACGATGAAGAAGAGGAGGAAGAGGAAACGGGTTTTCTGTTGGCAGTGTTCTGTTTCGGAAGCATCTGTAGAATGTCTACATCGGGATCTTTGATAAGCGTGGCAATCAGTGCATGAGCTTGCTTGGTGGCCTCCAAGGAACCCTTGATTGTGATTGATCGATCGCCTTGGACCTTGCCTTGCTTCTCCACCTCAATGTGGGCACCGGTAGCCGCACGGATCGCATTGATGTTGCTTCCGGCACGGCCGATAACACGAGATATGGCGTGTACTGGCACTTGAACCTTCTTACATTCCATCACCGATGCCGACTGGCTCTGTTGAACCGAGCTTTTGTTGCGAACGACCTCCTTCCAGCCCTCCTCGCGCTTCACAGCAGACGTCGTGTTATTGGGCAACATGATACCGCTAACCTGTTGACCACCAACGCTGCTCGTTTGTTTGGTGGGACTAGTCGACTTCTGTTGCTGCTCTTCGCTGTGGTAGTACGTAGTAGTCTTACTGTTCGAATGATTCTTCTTCAGATTGCTGTAGAAGGTGGTTGATTCACTGGTGTCATGATCTTCCTTCTCAGATGCAGCTGCAGCTGCAGCATGTCGATTACCGAACACGATGATAGATTTACGATTACCTTGCTGCTGCTGCTGCGGCGCGTAGTTTGATTGTGGCTGCGGTGGCTGCGGCTGATGTGCATGATGATGCAGTTGATGATCCTTTTTCGATTCGTTCTTGTGAGGCGCTACTTCCTTGGGAGCCACATTCTCCTTCTCGACGGTTTTCTCTCGCTTGTGACTGTTTTCGTAGTGCAGCTGTTGTTGCTGAAGTTGCTGCTGCTGATGATGACGACGTTGTTGCTGTCCAGCAATAATTTTCTCCTTTTCTCGTTGTAACTGTTGCTGTTGTTGTAGCTGTTGTTGTTGTTGTTGTTGCAGCTGTTGCTGGTGTTGGTTTTTATCCTGGACCACAGAACTAGTGGTACTGGCCGGAGTAGCGATCGCGGTGACGGTACTATCCGGACTCTTACTCTGACGATTCAGTTGATGGCTAGTATACTGTTGTTGTTGTTGCTGCTGCTGCTGTTGTTGCTGCTGTTGTTGTTTGATGATATTCATTCGTGCTTGTTGCTGCTGAAGTTGTTGCTGTTGCTGCAGCTGTTGTTTGCGTTTCTTGTTGTTTCGTTTCTGCTGCTCAATCAAGGCGGACGATTTGACATCCGAACTTGAACAAGAACCCTGACTATTGGCATCGATACCGGAATCACCCTCCTCACGGTCATTATTGGAGCTGCTGTTGTTAGTGGCGTGGGTGGTGGTTGTTGTTGTGGTAGTTGTGGTGGCGGCGACGGCACAGTAAGGTGGGGCAGCTGTGGTGACAGTGGGAGGATCCCGAGGCTGCACTCTACTCACAGCTGCGGTACGGTTGGGCACTTGATGAACAACGATTGTGACGAAATCATCATCGTCTCGATCGCTGTCATCGTCATCCTTATCGTCGTCGTCATCGTCATCACTGTTACCCAAGGGTTTGTCACCCTCGACAAGTTTACGCTGCTGTTCACGCTTCTCTGCCTTTCTGCGCTTCTTCCGTTCGCGACGCTTCGCCGCTGCCGCTTTGCGGCTTTCTTCCCTGCTTCGCTCCAAATCCAGTTCTTTCAACAGGATCGAAGCATTGATGTTCGCTTTGGTTGCCTGCTGATCCTTGGCGGCTCGGATCACCTTGACACAATCGTGACACTTTTCCAGCAGTTCCTTGTCGCTAATAGTGTTGATGTATCGGGTCATTTCCTGATCCGAAGGGAACTGAGTAACGTGATTGACCATCCACTTGACCACCTTGGTATGTCCTTTCCGGAAGGCAGCCATTAGGCAGGATACTTTTCGGTTATCCTGTGAGTCGATGTCGGCTCCGGCATTGCAGAGTACTTCTACCACCGTCAGGTGTCCACCGTTGGCCGCTAACCAGAGCGGCGAATTGCCCTTCTTATTCTTCACCTCTACGGCGGCACCTCGTGAAAGGAGTAGCTCAACAAACTTCAGATGCCCCTTGTCGGCGGCAATAGTCAAAGCGGTATCACGCGAGGAAGGAACTGGAGCGGCATTTACATCGGCACCTTTGTCCAGAAGGACACGACCCACTTCAATGTACCCACCGGAAGCGGCTTCCATTAGCGGGGTCAATCCGGTCTTAGCTCGATGCTCAACATTCGCTTTACGATCGAGCAACAAGCTGACGACCTCGTGACGTCCCTGGAAGCATGCCAACGTTAGGGCAGTGTTCCGGTTCGTTTCTATCTGGGCATTGATGTCAGATCCCATGTCCAGGAGTAGCTTCACAGCTGCCGTATGGCCGTTCATTGCTGCCAGCATAAGCGGAGAGATACCCAGCTTGCTACCGGTTCGGGAGTTGATCTCCGCACCGTGACTAAGCAGCAGTTTGATAATATTTACGTATCCTCCGCTCGCGGCCAGACTAAGAGGGGTGTAATCGGACACATTTCGGTGTTCTCTATTAGCGTTCATATTGAGGAGCAATTCCACCACTTCATACCGTCCACCCGAACAGGCCAGCGATAAGGGAGTGTCTTTCGTACGCTCCGATTGAGCTTCCATCTCTGCGCCATGTCGAAGAAGCGTTTCAACAACCTTCTCATGACCAGCCGTGGCTGCAAGGATCAATGGAGTAAAACCCTTCTTGTCCTTGTGTTCAATATTCGCCCCTCGACTGATCAGCAGTTCCACCAGTTCTTCGTGACCGCCGGCACAAGCCAGAGTCAGGGCAGTGTCGTGATTGGAGTCTGTTTCGGAGTCCACGTCGATTTGACGCTCTTGGACCACATTCGTTGGTACTCCGGCTGGATATTGAATCGGTGTTGGTGCAGGAGTTGCTTCGAACTGGTACCCTCCAGCCGTAGTGCTTTGCTGACCGGCTGGGGCTTGACGGACTCCAGCAATTCGATTCTTCTCCTTCCTGGACTTTTCGCTCTTCTTCTTAGTGGAGGTTGCCGTATCTAGCGTCTGTGGAATCAACAGGCCACCAGTTTGGGGTTGTTGAGTTTGCGTGGCAACCTGTACCTGCGCATGCTGGGTGCAATGTGCGGCCTGGGCCTGGGCATGCAATTGCTGGAGCTGCTGCGCGGACTGTGCTTGCTGTTGCTGAGCTAGAATCACAGAACTGGGATGCACGATATTTGGCGACTGGAATTGTTGTTGCTGTTGTTGCTGCTGTTGCTGCTGCTGAGCTGCTGCCGCAGCGGCGGCCTGCTGTTGCAACTGGGCCTGTTGCAGAGCGGCTGCCTGCTGGAGCGTCACATTGCATTGACCAGTGGCGAGCGCGTGTTGATCCAGCTGTTCCTGGGTAAGTTGCAATTGCTGCTGCTGTTGCTGTTGTTGTTGCTGCTGCTGCTGCTGCTGTTGTTGGGCTGTCGGCAGTTGGAAAAGCAAATGCACTTGCGATGCTTTCTCTGCCTCCACGTTGAACACAAACTTGGGCTGCTGACCATCGGCAGTGGTTGCTCCGAGGGCACCTGGTGCCGCACCGGCAGGAGCCGCGTGATGCAGTACGGTTGCTCCAGAGGCGGTAGCTGCAGCCTGCGAATTAATGAATTGTATGTAGTTGGTGGACGAACCAGGGTTAGAAAGTCAAAAATATGGTGCGACAACAGAGCGAAGGACAGGACTTGAGAAGGGGGGAAAGTCGAATAAGACTAAAATTAAGAACAAAAAGTGGAAAACCAAAATATTAAACGACAAAAGTTCGAAAAAAAATTGGAGAACGTCAAAAACCTCAAAAGAGGAAAGGTCAAAGGACAAAATTTGTAAAAAGATAAGGTCGACAGAAGGAAGCAAAAAAAAGTAAATTGAAGGAAAACGGATCAAGTTCAATGATAAACAGTTGAAATAAAAAGAACCACTTGTCGAAGTTCAAGGACATCGCAGTACTAATGCATTGAGGACATAAAAACCAGAGACGGGTTTGCTCGAACGACAGAAGAAGCAAGGCAAAAGCTCGAAAAAGAAAAAAAAAACATTCAAAGACCAAGGAACAAAAAATAAAACCAAAAATCAATGAAAAAGTTTAGAGAAGAACAATTTAAAGAGGACACACTTAGATTTTATTTCAAAATTCTGTAATATGTTACTGTATTCTCAACAGGTGAACGTTCGGTAATTCAATTTAACGGATTTCGGTGAAATTTTACTGATTTCTGTAAAAAAAAACCCGAACGTGAAGGCTCAAGGGCTCGAAGAAGACTGAAATCAGTAACACATTTCCTCATACGTCGAAGGATTAAAAGTAAAATGAGAAAAAAATTAAAGAGAAAAGGTTGAAGCACGAAATAAAAAAATTGAATCAGGGCACAAAATTAAAGAACGAAAGATCTATCTAAAAAAAACAAAGATATGTTGAAAACGTGGAAAGAGACAAGCTCAAAGAGCATAACTTTGCAGAATGAGAAATCAACAAACAAAACGTAGGAACATGCCAAATCAAGAGACGTAAATTAAGAAAAAGAAAAAAAAATGATCAAACAGATACAAAAAAGGCCGAATTATAAAATTATTAAGAGAAAAGAGTAATACGAAATGTAAAGATACATAAAACAAATCGTAGTATGAAAGATTTAAAGACACAGAAACAGGACAACAGTTTGTTATATGCCAAAATACAAAAAAAAATTAAAAAAAACTTGAAGATCAACCCCTAAACATAAAAAATACAATAAATTAAAAACGAAAGGTTGCGTTACAAAATTAAAAAAAACGAGAAATCGAAGAAATACATAAAAAAGGAATATAAGGATTGTAAGGAAATAAAGGAATAAAATAACAAAAAAAAAAAACTAACAAGAACGATCTTTAACGTACGTAACCCAACAAAAGATCGAAAAAAAAAGAGAACAGAGGAACAACTAAATGTTCAAGACCCAAAAAAATCCAAAATTGTATTTTAAAGACCTAGAGGACGAGAGATCAAAGAAGACAACTATACAGAAGAGAAGAAATTTCGGAGAAGAAATCGTGAACAGACAAAAATAAAAAATTAAATAAGAGAAATAAAAAAAAAATTTGTTTTTCAAAGGTAAAAAGTCCAAAAAAAAAAACAGGAACAACAAACGGTTGCAGACCAAAAAAAAAAGTATTTTAAAGACCTACAGGCCGAGAGATCAAATGAGATAATGATACAGAAGAGAAAAATTTCGGAGAACAAATAATGAACAGACAAAATAAAAAAAAGAATTGAAGCAAAAACGTAAACCAACTGTGAAAAATCCAAGAAAAAATCGAAAAAAAATATAAAGGAACAAAAACTGTTTAAGACCTAAAAATCCAAAAAAGAGCAAAAGGTTGTATTCCAAAAATGAATGATGAGAGTCAAATCGGACAAGATCGGAGGACAAATCGTAAACAGACAAAATTTTAAAAAATGAGAAGAAAAAAGAGTTGAAGAATAAACGTGAACCATTTGTGATAATCCAACGAAGGTAATAAGAATAAAGGAACGACAAATAAAGGAATAATATTACAATAAACAAATAAAACACAAACAAAAACTAACAAGACTTTGAGAAAGAACGGAAACCAACTGTGAAAGAAGAAAAAATAAGTTCAACCAGAAAAAAGGTAAAAGTACATAACATCGTAGAATAAGGAATCAACAAATAAAAAAAAAATATGAAAAATAATGAAGAAAAAAAAAAAGGGAAGTTCCAATTAAGCAAAAAGTAATACGAAATGTCGAAAGACATGAAACAAATGAACAAAAATTCGAAACACAGTTGGTCTTACGTCGAAGTACATAATAAAAGAAATAATCTTGAAGAACAAAATGTTCAACACCCAAAAATAAAAAAAATATCGAAAGGTTGCTTTAAAAAACGCAAAGAATGAGAAATCGAAGGAAATAATTACACAGAAGAGAAAAAAATTCGAAGGACAAATCGTGAACAGGCAAAAATAAAAAGAAAATAATAAAAATAAAATAAATTAAGGAAAAAACTAACGTTGTGAATAATACACCAAAAGATCGAAAAAAAGAGAATATAAGAACAACAAAATGTTCAAGACCCAAAAATAAAAAAATATATAAATAATACAAAATTGTATTCTAAAGACCTTAAGGACAAGAGCTAAAAAGAGATAATTATACACAAGACAAGAAACTTCGGAAAACAAATAATGAACAGACAAAATTTAAAAAAAAAGAATTGAAGGAAAAACTCAAACCAACTGTTAGAAATCCAAGAAAAAATCGAAGAAAAAGAAGAAAACCAAACAAAAAGAAGAATAAACGTTAACCAACTGGGAATAATCTAACGAAGGAAAAAAGAAAAAAGGAACATAGGTTTGAGAACACATGAACTAAATGGAAAATAAAGAAATATAAGAAAATAACAAAAATATAAATAAAAACCAAACAAAAACCAACAAGAATTTGAGAAAAAACGTAAACCAACTGTGAAATCCAACAAAACATCGAAGAACAAAAGAATAAAACAAAAAGTTCAAGACCAAAAACAGAAAAAAAGGTCAAAGAACATAACTTTGCAGAATAAGAAATCAACAAATAGTATATAAATTATGAAAAACAAAAGAGAAAAAAAGATGGATAGAAGGTCGAAATAAAAATAAAAATCGAAGGAAAAAGTAATACTAAATTTCGAAACATATTAAAACATTAGGACAAAAAATCAGAGACACAGTTGGTTATACGTCAAAGAACATAATAAAAGAAATAATCATAGAGAACAAAATGTTCAAGATTCAAAAATCGAAAAAAAGGTTACCCAAAGAACGAGAAATTTCAGGAAATAATTATACAGAAGAAAGGTAATTTTAAAGGACAAATCGTGAACAGACAAAAAAAAAAAAAGAGTTGAAGGAAAAACGTTAACCAACTGTGAAAAATCCAACAAAAGATCGAAAAAAAAGAGATAAAGGAACAACAAAATGTTCAAGACCCAAAAATAATAAAAAATCTAAAATTGTATTTCAAAGACCCGAAAGACGAGAGGTCAAAGGAGATAATTATACAGAAGAGAAGAAATTACGGAGAACAAATCGTGAACAGACAAAAATAAAAATAAAAATAAGGGGATAAAAGTAAACCAACTGTGAATAATCAAACAAAAGATCGAAGGTAAAATGAAAGTAAAGGAACAACAAACTGTTCAAGACTCAAATATAAAAAAACCCAAAGTTTGTATTCCAAAGACCTCAACCTCAAGGACGAGAGATCAAAGTAGATAATTATCCATAAGAGAAGAAATTTCGGAGGAAGAATCGTGAACAGACAAAATAAAAAATAAAAATAAGAATAAAAAGACCAAAAAAATTGCAGAAGGGGAGATGAACCAGCCCAGGGCTGAAAGTCTCGATAATAAAGGAACAAAAAAAAAAAAAGAATTGCAGAATAAAGGTTAACCAACTGTGAATAATCCAACAAAAGATCGAAGGAAAAAAGAATAAAGGAACACTGGTTTGAGAACACAAGATCGAAGGACAATCGGGCGAAAGGACAAGAAATCCGAGGACATAGAATGGTTGAAGAAGGACGAGGGGAGTTCGATTTCCAAATGTCATTTTACTTGCCCTACGATTGGAATGGCAGAGAATGCCTGTATGAAGGGAAATCTCACCTGTAGTTGATTGAACAGCTGTAGTTGGTCGAGCGACACTTGCTGGGTGCTATCGAGCGCCAGCAGTTGTCCGGCGGCATGACCTGCGGCGAAGGCACGCTGTTCTGCAGCTGTCATGACCATGTGCTCGTCCTCGATGGGAGACGACATGCCGGACGGCGTGAGCTGACTTTGGTTGCCCGCCCAGCGCGTCTTGCAGAACGAATTCATCCCGATGAGGTTGGCGTACGCGTCTATATCCTGGCAACTGAGGTTCGCTGCCATTTCCTGGAATCAAACGAATAAGCTATTACATCTGCGTACATTGGTCATGATTAGAGCAACAAACCTGCAAAGCCACCGGTATGTCAGTGCACCCATTCAGCGCGTGAATCACTTCGTCGATACACTCGACCCACTCGTAGTTGTAGATCGTTTCCCTCGAACCATCGGCGGCCACAACCGAACCGTCTTCGGGGTTGAATGTCTCCAGGGACTCGTCCAACGTGGGATAGATTCCGCCGACGCACTCGGACATGGTTTCATTCTCCGAATCGTCAATGTTGAACATCTGCAGGTGTTCGTCCCCGTCTTCCGCGTACTGATGGTGACCATCGCCCTCGCTGATTTTGATTTGCTGTTTGGACAAAAATAAAACCGGTTAATGAAAATTGACCCAAATTGACCGCGAATGACTTACATTACTACCAGCTTTGTGCTGAATGATGTTGGACACGTGCTGATGCACTTGGACGAATTCCGGCGTGGGCAGCAGGTCCGAACGGAAGTCGTGCATCACTTCGCAGAATATGCGCGAAAAGTCCACCAGTTCGGCGTCTGTAAATAAGAACGGGCGAAGAATCGAGTTAGAATGTGATGATGATGCGTGTGGCAATCGATTATCGGCATCAAAATCGCTCTCAAATGTTCACCATCTAACAAAGATATCTCTAACAAAGATTTTCATCCGTTTGTGACTAAAAAAGGTTTTCAGTTTAAATATTCTTATTCAGCTCTCTTCAGTGCTCTTGTACACATACAAAGTGCATGCAGGTAGTGGGGCTCTGAATAACGAGAAATATCCAAAAACAAAGAGCAGATCTCTTTTGACACAATAGAATCGAAGTAGAAATCATCCCGAATTCTAAATTTCAAAATATCGCCCAACAAGAATTCCCGAATTCTACTATCCATCACCCATAATCCCCCCCAGCGAAGAATTTTGATGCCGTAAGTTGATAGAATTCCACTCACTGTTTGCTAGTCCCTTACCACTGGGCGGTGGCGAGGAAGGTCCGTCCGGGTTGGCGCAGCTAAGCGGAGGCGTATCCGGCGGAGACTTCGGCGGGTCCCCAATGAAGCGTTGAGCGATTTTCTGCAACATTTTGTGACCGCTTAGGGCGAGTTGGTTGAGTTGTTTTTCGTGTTCGGAGCTGTTGCCACTGCTGCTGGCTCCTCCGCCAGCACCACCGCCAACACCGACACCACTGCCGTCTGCTCCTGCGCCACCAGGTCCACTGGCCGCCGTACCTCCACTGTTGTTGCTGCTGGTGGTAGTCGTAGTGCTGCCACTTCCACTGGAACTAGAACTGCTACTGCTGCTGCCGCTGCTGCTGCTTCCACTGGCACTGCTGTTGCTGCTGCCGCCTCCCGAGCTGGTTCCACCGCTCTGGCTGCTGGCAGCGCTACTGGTGGCGGTACTCGTTGCGGTCGCAAACAGCGAAGTGGAATTTGCTAGTTCTAGGGTTTGTTGATCGAGCCTGATTAGATTATTTCTCGTTTGAATTACATTCGCTGGCACCGAGGTGACCGTTCCGGCTGCACCTGCAGCGGCACTGGTTATCACCATACTGGGCGTAGGAACAATATTGTTTAACAAAGGAAGCGACACTGTTTTATTAGTCGAGCCAAGGTTTATTCGATTGCCGGCAATCATTGGCTGCTGGGCACTGATGTTGTTGTTGTTGTTGTTGTTGTTGGAGCCCTGCGGCACTGAAATGGTTAACTGTTGCTGAGTGCTTCCCACTCCCGAGCTTGTTGCTGAGCCTGCTGCCGGTGACTGGAGGCTAAGGTTTGACAGCGACTGCTGTAGTACTTGAACATTCTGTTCGGAGGTTGGAATCACAGACTGCAAACGATGAGGCCAAGAGTTATTGCAATCCGAGGAAACAAAAGGGGGTTTTCATCTGACTTACCAAGTTGTTGTAAATTGACACCATTTGATTCTGCTGTAGGACATTGGCCGTGTTTGGCCAAATTGGTTGCTGGGCTTGCTGTTGCTGCTGCTGTTGTTGCTGGGCTGCCGCTGTGGCTGCTGCAGCCGCGGCGGCGGCGGCTGCGGCGGCAGATTTGCGATTGTTCTTGGCATCTTTCTTCGAGACTGGTTTCACCTTGGGTCGATCGCTGATGGCCGTACTCTGGGATACTTCCGACGGTCCCGTCAGTAGCGTTCCACTTCCGGACGATGCCGTGTTCGCCGCAGCTGTTGTCATCACTGAACTAGAAGGAACCGTCGTATTTGAGGAAGCTATTGTCGTTGTCAGTTGCAGCTGCTGCTGCTGCTGAAGTGCGGTTGGCAATGAAGTAGCTATAACTAGACCACTATCCGACGTCTTTCCTCCTGTGGAAGATGGTAGGAACATTAGCGTTGGGTTGAGACGGGGTTGAGATGTGGAGGAATTGAGAACAGTTAGAACATGCAACTTCTGCCGAATGCGTTCATGGATTTAAAAACAAATGCTTCCTTTGTGGTGCCGAAGACCAACTGTAAAATTGCATCTTGGAGGAGAGCGACCAATCAGGCTCAACAGCAGCTAGGAGCAGGAAGGTTAGGTTCTCAACCCTGCCTTCTCTAGGTGCTTATTTCAATGGAAATTATCGCATGTATCATTCCGTAGTATCTGGGACTTGGCGAATTTCCAGATCATTAGATGAAGAAGGAAGATCTTAAGGATTCTGATGACTGTGTACGGAAGTAGAATTAATCGGAATACCGCATCATTCTGAACTAGTGACCTTGTTTCAACAATTTAGAAATTTTTGTCCATAACATGATTGGATCAGTCCGTTCTCAAGATTCTTAAACTGAAACTTTTCTTTTTAAATCAACTCGAGATCCTGTATGAAAATTACAAGATTACTATAGCATTCTCCCCGAGAGGATGTTTTTTATCAGAGCTTCTTGAAATATCTGCTCTGCACTGCAAAATAAAACTCCTCAATAATGAGTATAAAGGAGACGGAGCATGACATAGGAAGTTAAACTTCATGTAGATCGCAGGCCAATGAATCAATAGGAGAGTGTCAAAAGTGATCACCGCGTGTCTGAGAGTGTGCTGTGGTTGATTATTGATAGAATTGTGAAACTGTATTTATATTGCCTAAAAGTCATACGTGTTTGAAGAAAAAGTGGAGCTGGCTGGTTGATGATTATTCCGGTGAGACCTTTCCATTTTATTCGGTTTTTTTTTTCGTTTTTCGTGAGAGGAATTGGAGCTGGTTTTAGAAATATTGCAGCCCAGAAAAACAATGATTAATTTTGAAAAGCTTATTGGCGATCAAGATTAAGGTTGCGGTTGAGTTGCGGAAATTTCGGAATAGTATCGATCAGCTTTTCATATAATTTTTAAGGAATTCATCAGTATCAAGCGTTTTTCTTTCCCTTTTTACAACACCATCTGCGTTTTTAAGATTTGCGTGAGATCCCGATTTTGTGTGTGTATGTTTCCTTGCTGTGAGATATTCAATGGATTATGTGACATTACCACGAATGTCACTATCCCGAACGCCATAACCTTGAATGGTCATTACCCCGAAGTTAGGAGAAGTACTGTATATGATCTAAACAAGCTTTCAAGTACTTATTTAAATGCCAAAAGGGCACAATGTCAAGGGGCTACGCAACCCAAGGTTACCAGGATGTGGCCAGGTGAGCGCTTGAGGAGTGGTTTCGTGGAGATTATTGCGTAGAAAAACATACCAGAATCTGGTTCCGATTCATGAGGACATGAAATGTCTTCATCGAACCAATCCTCATGGAACCTCCATTTACCATTACTCTTTAACAAATAGTACTCATAGATGGATACACTTTTACTCTTTTAATGAGCAGTCTTATTCCTGAACGAAAAGGCGTAGTTTGTATTAATTGTTAAGAAAGTTGCTTTATTCCATCATGGATGCACGTATTCGTTAAAAACGGCTCCCTCCCCTAGACATTCCACTACTACAGGTGCTCATAGGACTCAAGACCAAACAAACTATGGAAGGGAAAACTATCATTCTACTGCGGACGGTACGATGCAAACCGGAGAACAAGGACGGACGGGTAAAACGGTTAATAAAGAAGAGACAACTTGCCTGCGGAAACGATGGTGGCAAGACCGGTCGTCGGAACTGGCTGCTGACCAACGCCTCCCGTCAGCGTTGGCCCGAGCAAGGGTGTCCCATTAGGTGCGGCAAAGCTCATGCCACCAGCCGCGCCACAGATCAATCCTGTTTATGTTTTTTTTTATTGTATAATTTTGTCAAGTTTGAGCCGGATTTGAATCGAATTGAATTTATTCAGAAGCAAGTATCATGAGAGAGAGAGATAGAAAGTCATGTAGATCAAGACTGGAAGTGCAGTGCCACGAAGAGCGAAAGTATGAACTTACCTTGAGCTGGGGTGGTGATATCGATGTAGGTTCCCGAGGGTGGTAACAGCGTTGGTGGTGGACCGTTCGAGTCGCAGATGAACTGGATGTTGGCCTTTTGTGACTGTGGATTAGGATGGAAACACGATAAGCATTCGACACTGGATCGATTAGAATCAACTTCTTACCTTCTGGTACATTTCCCGCATCTGTTTTTGGTACTGCACTTCGTAATCGGAGCGCATGACCACACCTGCCCTTTGTTGATGGCCGCCTCCACCGTTGTCTTCGCCGATGGGTTCGCTACGTACTTGCTGCGCTTCCGAGCTGGTGAGATTAGTCTCGAACGGCGAAGGTTGCTGTTGCTGTTGGGGTGCAATAACCGCTCCGGCCGCCGCAGTGGACGTTGGTTGTTGTTTCTTTCTTAGCAAGCTTCGCTGCTTATTACCTACGGGAACACCAGCTACACCAGGGGTTTGTTGTTGCTGTTGGACAATGGTAGCATTGTTGGAACCTTGGAGGATAATCTGCTGCTGTTGTTGTTGTTGTTGTTGTTGCTGCTGCTGAGCTGCTGCTAAGTGGGTTGGGATTTGCTGGGGTAGAATAGATTGCTGTTGTGGTTGCTGTTGTTGTTGACCAGGTGTTCGCGATAGACCATGTGCTAGACCGTCTTTAAATCCTTGCATCTGGATAAGTCGCATCTGGGTGAGGATCGAAGGATCGGTCGAAGCTATGTTGCCATCGACGAATACGTTCGAATTCGCAAGCATCTGGTTGTTTGCCAACAGCTGTTGTTGTTGTTGCTGTTGCTGCTGCTGTTGTTGTTGCTGCTGATCGAGGCCATCTTTGCCTGGATGCTGCTGGAACATTTGCTTATTGGTTACCCGGATCGATTCCGGAACCTCGTGCAAACCAGGTGGAGCCGCTAGCAGTTGTTGCTGCTGCTGCTGCTGTTGATTTTGGGAAATGATCAACTGCTGCTGCTGGGCTGCCTGTTGTTGCTGCTGAAGCTGTTGCTGAGCCTGAAGCTGAATTTGGCCATTGTTCAGAAGATTTTGCTGTGCCGCAGTGTTGGCACTGATCAACGAATGCGGGAAATCTAACAGAAGCTGGACGACGCCAATGTGGCCGCCTTTGGCAGCCTCAATCAGCATCGTGCTGTTGTCCTTCAGCTTATGGAACGGATCAGCTCCATTTTTGAGCAGCAGTTCCACAATGTTCTGATGGCCACCGGCACATGCCAGAGAAAGTGGAGTGTGATCATTGTTGGTTGTATGCCGATTCACATCCGCCATCTTTTCGATAAGGAACTTCACAATACACCAATGACCAGCACGGCATGCTTTCATTAGAGGCGTCCGGCCTCCTTCCGACTCATGTTCCAGTTCCGCCCCGTAGTAGAGTAGAATATCCGCCACCTCGGTGTGTCCATTCTCACAAGCATAGGTCAGAGCGGTATCGCCAGTTTGCGTCTGAGCGTGCACATCGGCCCGGTTCTCCAGCAGGAAACGTACCAGATCGATGTGACCTTCCTGAGCTGCTTCCATCAAGGGAGTAGACGCACCTAACTCAATGTCTGCGCCATGCTTTATCAAATAGTCGGCCACTTCCACGAAGCCTCCGCAGCATGCAAGCGTTAGGGCAGTTTCTTGAGTTTCCTCGGTTTGAGCATTAATATTCGCACCTGTTGGAAGGTATTGGATTGTATGAAACAGTTTTGGGCAATATTTCCAAGCAAACTTACCTTGTTGTAATAGTAATGCCACCATTTCCTCATGACCCTCCCTCGCCGCTTCCATCAACGGGGTGTAACCTTCGTCGTTGACCTCTTCGATGTTGGCACCGCGCTCGATCAGAAGCATGGCTAGGTCTACATGGCCACCGCAAGCCGCTAGCGTCAACGGAGATTCAAACGAATCCGTCGGCATGTTGACCTGGGCGCCCGAGTCTAACAGCAGCCGGGCTACCTCCACGTGGCCGTCCATGGACGCTTCCATCAGCGCTGTATGCATTTCATCAGTTTTATGCTCCTGATCAGCACCAGCCTCCAGAAGATACCGGACCATGGCCAAGTGACCCTTGTAGCAGGCCAGCGTCAGTGCACTTTCCTTGAACTCGTTCGAGTGCGTATTGATGCCGGCTCCATGCTCCAGAAGGATCTGCGAAAACGAATAGAAAAAGGATAGTTGTAACCCTTAAAAGTATCCAATGTTCGAACAGAATATGCCAATGTGGTCATTTCGCATCAGATAAGATCAAACTTGGGTCATTGTCCGAATTGAGCTCTCTTCGGAAAAGCTGACTTCAGAAGCTCACGGAGAGCATCAATGAAGCCAGTTTCCGAATCGAACCAACTGCAGGACTCCATTCTCGGGTTTAATCATTTGCTTTTCCTGTGGAGGAATTTTCCAACACTTCAACACACCTTCGCCACTCCAACGTGTCCGGCTGAGGCTGCCTCCATGAGCGGTGTGTGCCCATTCTCGTTGTGGTCCTCGACGTTTGCTCCGTGATCCAACAACACTTTGACCACCTCCTCGTGTCCTCCCGCACATGCAAACATCAACGGCGTACTGCCAGTGGACGACTGGGCGTTCACATCGGCACCATGCTTCAGTAACAGTTTGATGATGTCCACATGACCAGCGGAGGCCGTTTCCATCAGCGGCGTCAGATCGTTCTTGTGTCCTCGATCTTCAACCTGGGCCGACATCGCCAGCAGAACCTAGATTGGGAGATTTTTTGAATAGTGAATAGATAAAGATGGACGCGTCGATGACGACGACGGTGGCGGTGGTTTTGTGCTTACCTGTGCTAGCTCGTAGTACCCGGCGGAACAAGCCAACGACAGCAGCGAGTCCCCATCGTCGGTGGCCTCGTTCAGCGAGTTGCCCTCGCCCAGTAGCCGCCGAACGGTGTTGACATCGTTGTCGGTACAGGCGGCCAGCAGCGAGCGCGAGAGCAAGCTGAAATTACGAAGAGCATTTCTGCGTGTTACACGGAATAGAAGAAGAAGCAAAACAAATGTTGGTTGGTGTCAATGAAAACGGGTAACAATTTTTTGGCTTTGGAAAATAAATTTTGAAAGTATAAATAGGTTCAAAATAATCGAATCGATAATAATAACAGGAAGTAAGAGAAAGAGAGAAAAAAGGTAGGTGAGGTGCAGCAGCGGCAGGAGGGCTTGCCGCCACTGGGCTGCTGGTTTGAACTTACTTCTTGTCTCGCGGGCTGCCACCTCCTTCGCTGGAACGCATGCGGGTCAGAGCTTGGGCTGCTTCATCTGTAACGAGATGGAAAGGGAAGAAACGTTCTCAACATGAATCTGTTCTGTTCAATTTTGATAAATATTTATTAAATTAAATCTAAATCAACAAGTTGATTCGATCAATTGAAGTATAACTAGTCAAAAGGACGACAGGACTCGCGAAAGTGTACAAACAGAGATTGTACCTCCAACTGATCGCTAATATCATGTTAAATACATGTGTATTTGCAAATGACCTATATTCTTTGTGGTATTTCTCTGCGTTTTAGTGCACTGAAAAAATATTTCACTTGGCTACTAAAGGGTGTTTTGATTAAAATTTGGTCGACTTAAACTTGACGCATTTCCATTCATCGTGCATTAAACATTTTTGCACACTCCTCATTTTGAAGATGTGTGCGTGTAGCATCATGCCTCTATATTGATTTTGAGATTAGCACTTCAGTGATCAAAATTTCGTCGAAGGAAAAGAAGCAACCAAGTTAGCGAAATTTGTGAATCGGTAAATCAACTGTTACCAAAGTATTAAAAGTGTTTGGTGAACGTTTGTCGACAGCCAAGCCAAGCTGTATCGGGAGGAAATCGAAATCCGGAGGCCACAACGATGACAAAAAGAGTTGCCCGCTGTTTCGAGCGAAACCCCAACCTCTCCGTCCGAGATGCAACAAAGAAGCTGGGAGTACAAGCTGTACTGTCGACTTACAAGAAGGTGGTGACTCCAAATCGTCAAGCGGAATCTTAAGAAGACTAAAAAGATGTTCTGAGCGAGAAACAGTTCAAGGCAAACTGGCGTTCTGCGGCGAATAAAGTGGACAAGGAGACTGTACAAAATCTTATGGCAGGTGTTAAACGAATGACCTGGTAAAAGCAGGTATTCTGTATTCTGTATTAACTGAACTTGACGTATTAATAAAAACTTTGATCGACTCACACGCATTACTGTTTGACCAAATTTTGATCTGAATACCCTTTAATTACCATTTGCGAAGTATTTACACCCAAACATTTTTTTTACACCACTTCAAAATAAGATTCAATGCAGAATACATTCAGCAGCAAATTCAGGTATTCAACCTGTTCTCTAAGATGGATTTCCAATCCTCTTAGCTAAAAAGCTTTAAGATTCAACTTCCATTTCCTGGGGATGGATTTACTACTTTTGAGGGATTTATGCTAAGGCCCTCCAGAATACACCAAGACTGGGTAAATTTTAGGGCCCACTGCATTCTCTCTGAAATGGTTTTGTCAAACTTTCTTCTCACAATGATGACAATATCGTCTGCAAAGCTTCATAGAAGATCGTCTACAACTAAGGAACACATTAGTGGTGAGAGGACACTTCCTTGGATACAGGGCTGGTAGCGGATTTATGGATAAATAATAGTGACTTTAGTGACTAAAATAATAAAAATAGTGACCAAATAGTGACCAAGTAGTGACTAAAAAGTGATTTCCAAATTTTAGTATTTTTTTTAAATTTTTCATACATTTGCTGTCTAAGTACAGTAAAAATGAACTAAGTGATCGCCCCCGTTTACAAAAGTGAATAATACTGCAGCCCAGTATGACTTTTTGTGTTTTTTTTTTCGAAAAAAAAGCCTGTAATCAAGCAACTCTCCAAGGCCTCCTGCATTTGGTCCGCAGCTCATTTTTGCAAAGACAGGTCTATACGCACGGTTGGAAAGCGGCTGAAAGCATGGCCTGTCCTAGAACTACTTCTGACGAATCTTGCTTCTCAATTCCTTTTTTGAGCCGTTGCCATGTGAAGCTGTTTTCACCACCTTAATCACCTGAGGGTATTTAGGCTCACCTACAGCCGTTTTCTTAGTAAACAAATGGTTCCAATACTCCTCAATTCGGTGCTTTGTCCTCAAGGTCAGCACCTAGCATTTTAACAAGTTCCATTCGTCAATAAGAAGATCATATTTGACCAGAATCGGAAGTAACTTGGTGATTTTCATAACATACTTGGAGCTTTCACTGCATGTAACGGATGGTGACGACCTAGAACATCCTGAATACGAAGAAGTTCAGGAAGAAAAAATAAATGCCTTTACAAAAGTGTCAGGCGTTGTTTTAGAATGTTATCATATGCATACGTATTATCAAATTCTCGTTGATAAATGTTATATATTTTTGTACCTTTCTGATAGGTTCTAGGTCTTCCAAAATGTACTTGAGTTCAAAAGTTCAGATCTACATTAGCTTTTTAGGCTATATAAGGTAATAATATGTATTCAAACATATCGAATGAACCTTTTGGAAGGTCAACAGTCATTATTTGATAGCTTTATGATGTTCTAGGTCATCCAAACTGTCCTTGAGTTCAAAACTTAAGATCTACAGTAGTAACTACAGTTTTTTGGACTATACAAAGTTACGCTACGTATTCAACCATATTCAGTAAATATTTTCGAATGTTAAAAAAACATCATAAGATACATTAATTGTTATGTTATATATTCTCCGTGCGAGGAGTAACGATTATGATGTAGAAGGAGATGTTCGCTCATCACCATGAGGCACCGAGAGTGAACAACAATGTTTTTGGCTAGAATTAAAGATATGAAGAGAAAGTTTTGATAGTTCCGCTAGTGTGCGGCAGGCTTGGAAATTTAACAGATGTTTTATGAAAATTGAGCGAAAAGGGCATGTGTACAGTGGTACTCGAACCAACGACATTTTTGCCTAACATCACTCTCGGTGCCTCATGGTGATGAGCGACCATCTCCTTCTACATCATAAGATAAACGGGGATAATCTAGGTCATCCAAACTGTCCTTGAATTCATATCATATGATCTACAGTTGTAACATTAGGTCTTTAGAGTGTGCAAATATGTATTTAACAATAATGATTGAATAGCGTGGAAGGCCAGAATACATAATGCGACAACCTGGGGATATTCTAGGTACACCAAACTATCCTTAAGTTCAAAACATAAAATCTACAGTTATAACAGTAGTTTTTTTTAGCTATATATGGTGACCATCTGTATTCAAACATATTCAAAGAACCTTAAGGAAGGTCAACAGTCATTATTTTATAACTTTGAGATCCTTTAAGTAATCCAAACCATCCTGGAGTTCAGAACATGAAATCTACGATAGTAACAGTAGTTTTTTGGACTACACGAAGTTGCGTCACGGATTCAAGTGTATTCAGTGAATATTTTCGAACTTAAAAATACACAATAAGATAATCTTGGGATGGTCTAGGTCATCCAAACTGTCTTGGCATTCATAACTTAAGATTTACAGTTATAACAGTAAATTTGAGGCAATACAACGTAACAACAAATATTCAAACATATTCAATTAATATTCTTAAAAAACAAAACACATTATGAAGCAGTGTGACATGTTCCAGGTCATCCAAACTATCCTTAAGATCAAAACATAGGAACTACTACAGTTGTAACAAAAGTTTTCTGGGTTTTGCAAAGCTTCGACATGTATTGAAATATATTCATTGAATATTTTGGAAGAACAACGGACATTATGAGATAATCTTCGGATGTTCTAGGTTATCCAAACTTTCCTGGAATTCAAAATATAAAATCTACATCCAATTGAATTGTAGATTAAAATGAACAACTTTTTGGACTAACGTAATTTTTTTTAAAGGTCATGAAATGATGAGATATCTTGGGATATTCTAGGTCATCAAAACTGCGCTTGAGTTCAGAATTTAGGATCTATAGTCGTAAAGCTAGTTTTATAATCTATGAAAAGTTACTATATTCATTCAAACAAATTCAATGAAGCTACTGTAAGCTCACCAGTCACTATCAAATTATTTCGGGATGTTCAGGTTTATAAAAACTGACCTTAAGTTCAGAACTTGAGATATACGGTAGTAACCATAGCCTTTTGGTTTGGCCTACAGAGCTACGATAAATATTCAAACATGTTCAATTAATATTTTGAAACATCCACAGTCATCATAGGATAACCTTGTTAGTTTCAGGTCATTCAAACTGTCCTTCAAATCTTAAGGTCTACAAACTTTATGGGCTATACAAAGTTAAGTTAAGGTTATGTCAAAATGTAAATGTCCCTCCGGAATGTCCTGGAAGACCTTCCGGAGGGACAGCGTTTGCCAGGGCATCTAGATTTTTGGTGTATATTTCTCGACATTATATAGTGTCACCATATCGCATAATTTGGTTGCCTATCGTACAATAGGTCCAAGTGGTTTTTTTTTTAACTTTTTACAATCAGCGGTACAAAAATAGTGACTTTAGTGACCATTTTCCGAAAAATAGTGACTTTAGTGACTTTTGGATGCAAATAGTGACTTTATAGTGACTAGTCTCAAAATAGTGACCAAGTCACTAAAAAGTGACCTGCTACCAGCCCTGTTGGATAGAACCTTTCGTTGCACGTACTGTAATAGACGAACTTCCCAGCTCTGAAGTGATTTTTCTTTTTGCAAGCAAGCAAGTTCCTTTTTCCTGACTGGTAAGCAAACTGGAACTCAGATAGTGGATACTTGTTCATGTAATTTGTATTGATATAATCATTCAACACTTTTTCCATAGTCTTTAACAAGACTAATGGGCTTGTATGATTTAGAAAGCGGTTTATCTCGCTTTCCTATTTTAGGTATAGAGATAACTTTTACTAATATCCATGAATATGGAATATGGTTGAGTCTCCGCTTTGCCGTTTTGAAGCATTGTTGGAAATTTTCCTTCCGGTCCTGCAGCTTTGTAAGGCTGAAAGATGTCATTGCATTTTCTACCCTGTTTTTTTTAAATATATAATCAGCCAAATCTTTTGTGGCGTTTTCTGTTTCGACAGACATTTGGGGAGTCCTTGTAGAACATTTTTCACCTACAAGTGATCCAGCACTACTGTTTGGATCTACACAAAACTGATCCAGGAAAGTGAGTTTTTATAATCAACTTTAACGTTTCATTAGGAGTTTTTGTAAAAACTCTATCCTCATTTTTCAGATTTCAACGCTTCAAAAGACTGCTTAACCAGCAAACGTTATTATTTGTATGAAAATTGTACGGCAATAGCCACGAAACTCAAAAATGTTTTCTAATGCGGCAAGCAGCAAGAGGCATTTTTGACGCATTCCCAGCTAAATTTTACACATTTGTTTTACTCAAGACTATCAAAGGTTGTTCATATCCCTCTTCTCCCATTCTGTTCTTGAATGAATCCGAACTTCAGTCAATTGGACTTTTAGTTTAGATTGGTGGAAGTGAATTTTGTAAACAAAGAGGGGAAATAAGATTGAAACGTTAAATTCTTGAAATCCATGGCATTTTCATGCAAACTAGGGCCACCAACACAAGAAACAACATTTTTGTTACATGGTGCTGATGCTATTTTTCGTGAGGGTGATTTAAGAGAAATTTGAATCCTTTGAATCTTACTTCCTCTTTTTGTTTGCAAAGTCAGATACGTCTGTTTGAAAAAGTACTCGAGATTTGTTACTTAGGACTTATTGCATTTGCATTTGTAGATTGGGCCTGATGAATTGGTCTTTTGCCAAGTTAGAATGTACATTGGACAATGGTGATGACGGTAAGCATTAGTAAAATAATGTTCGCATTAGTTCTCTATTAGCTTTATTTTTGTACTCTTGTACCCCCTTATTTTTGCAATTCACAAATAGTAGTCCATCACATTTGAAAACTCCGACACCTGGTTACATATTTATTTAATCGGAAATCTCACAATCCTCAATCAATAAAGGAACAAATGCATCTTATATTATTATTTAAGCCTTGTTGTGTTGCAAATAAACATTACAATATCAGATGCGTTGGTTTCATCCTTTTTTTTACGAAAATTTTACATATTTTCTATACTCTTTTTGAAACCTATTTGCTGAATGAATTATCATTTCTATGCGTCTATGCGAATTATCATTTCTATGCGTCTAGTCCTAGGAGATCCCCCAAGATAAATAAGTAAATTAAGTATAGAAAGAATGATTTGTATAGAAAGAATGATAAGGCGATATAAGAGTACAAAAAAAAAGCTAGAAGCGAGCTAATGTGAACATTATTTTATTAGTCCTTATCGCAAACAAAAAAATTCAATGTACATTCTTACTTGGCAAAAGACCAATCTAACAAGTTCAATCTACAAATGTAAATGCAAAAGGTCCTATGGGACTATTCATAAACCACGTAGACTTTTTTAGGGGAAGGGGGGGGTTTGACCAAAGTCTACGCTCCATACAAAAATTAAAAAAAATGTATGGATAAAAGTCTACGAGGGGGGAGGGGGGGGGGGTCTGCGATTTTCAAAAATGAGTCTACGTGGTTTATGAACAGTCCCTAAGTAACAAATGTATCAAAACCAAAATTTTTACATGATTATGTTGCCAATTTATTTTATTTTTAAAGCGTTAAAAAACAAAATTAAAATTTTCAATCCTATTTTCGCGATTTGAAACAAATGTTACATACGATCTAATGCCATATTTGGCTTGAACTGTCCTGTACTGCAGCAGCAAGGTAGGCCATGATCATTCATTACATGTTTAACGTCATTTTGAACAATGTGGCGGACGACAAATCAAGAAGAGTACCAAACACCCAGAAGCCGTCACGGCCATCAATGCTGCTGTAAATGTTGTCATCTGAATCCAGAAGATGTTCCAAACGGCAACTTTTTCAGAAAGCCTGGTTTCTTCGAGCAGATGATGATAGACCACTACTTCCACACAACTTTTCAAATGGACATCGGCAGGAAGAAAACCCTTGCCATGAAGTACCCTTTCAATGTTTCCAATCAAGTAAGTAGCTTTTCCTCCGCCAGTAATAATTCACGCTAAAACGTTCCAATATTTCCAGGAACAAGAATTCATATCACGCAAATCGCCTTTCACAATGCGCACAGCGAATGCCATTTCGCGATTCTGTAAGCACTTCCATCCGGAATGTTTTCGACCCCAAAATGCCACCTTCCTACGAATTCATTCGATTCCCCGGCTAGACCTGCCTCCCTTGGTCCCATCTTCAACCTATCAGGAAACCTTGGCTCTTCCGGCAGCCAAAATTCTTCACCGAAAACTCTGTTCCCACAACCATAACTAATAACCTAATAGAATGAAAATACATACCTGCAGCTTCCAGCAAGGCTTCGAGGCGGGCTTTCTTGTCGTGGGTACCACCGCCCCCGCCGCCTCCACCCCCTCCGCTCTCGTGATCCATATCGTCGTCGTTTTCCAGCAGGAACTTGCCCGTCACGACCGTATTGTGGATATCGTCGTCATCCTCCTCGTCGTCTAGATTGATAAGCAAATAGGTAAATGATTCAGATTTTTCCAAAAAAGAAACAAGCGCCGAAAGTAACCCACCTTCGGAATCCTCATTATCGTCAGCATCGTTGTCGCAGCTGTCTGATTCATCCATGTCGACGTCGTTCTCGCAGCTATCCGAGCACTCGGTCTCTGGAATTTCGATCGATTGCTGATCTAGTGGGAATGAGTCGACCTGCAAGTGGGAAAAAGAAAAGAAGAACACGAAATTAGTATGGTAGACAGGGTAGGCAGGGGGAAAACGCGTGAGAAAGCATGGGAAAGCAACAAAAAGGATTTTTCAAACACTATTATGTAACATTTATTATTTTCGGCATACATTAGTTCCAAGTACTATGAGCCAGAACTTTAAGAAGGGCTCATTTCGAAATTACAAAATTTTATTGATGCGTCTTCTGAAATAGTCATCATGTATCAGAACTTGTTTATCAGGGAGGCACATTTTGCCCTGTATTTTCCTATCTTTTTTTATTCACGATTTTCTACATTTAGATATATGCGAGACACGGTTCGTTTCAAGGATTGGAAATTTTGCTGGAATAATATTGCAGAAAAGCGCAAACAAGCAGCGACTCCCACACGTTTAGATCATCAATCACCATACTCTATATAGCAGCTACTGCATTCCACCTATAACTTAGTTCAGAGATACCGGTGAGTTGTTCTGGGGGAAAGGAACAAGAAATTGCGGAGGAAATAAGATTCTTATCTTATTCCGTCCTCCGCCTCTGAAGTGGAAAGACAAGGACGAAGAACGCAGAAAGTGCATAAGACCATCGATCGCGAAAAACAGCGAGGGGTTGCGGGAAGTGCGGCCGAAACGGATGGAATTGCATTTCGGTGGATGCTTCGTGAGGAGAATGAAACAGCAGCAGCTACTCTTTTCTTTATTGCACATTTTACGACGCCAGACAAGGGCGGTTCTGATGTCCCACCACCGCCGCCACAACCACCACCAGGATAATAGTCAACCATTCACCAGAGCCAGCCAGGGCCATGATGTAGTCAGTGGTGTGGGTGGTAGTTGAATCGTAAAACTGGGTCTTGCCCATTACTGGAAGAAGGACGATGAAAATGGATGGAAAATCCTGACGCGGAGTAAACAACATCTTAATCCAACTATGCAACCACCGACCGACCGGACTGTCACGAGGACAAGGAAAATGATGAGCTAAACGAGACCAATTTCTCGCTGTCTGCCACCCACTCACACTGAGGGACGTTTCTTTGTTCTGTTCAGGACGAATCGGCAGTGGCATCAGATCTGGTGAGTTTAGGTTCAGCAGCTGAAGTTTAATCGATTCAAGGTGGCTATTACTTCAGTTGGTTTACCGTTAGTAAAAAGTGAATTTCAAGGTATATTTTCTGAATGCTCGTCAGTACTGCATTGCCCAAAATAACAAACAGCATCACTTGTTATAGTTTTTCCCATCCCATAGATTCGCAAAATTAGTTTCAACAGAATTTTTGAGGCGGCATTTTATCGACTAATAAAATACCTACTTATTTTTAAACTATGGAATTTCATAAACACTGTTCCCGATGAGCCATCAGCTTGAAGAAAGTTTAATCAGCAATGTGCTCTCGATTTTGACCAAAACATCCCGAGCAGGAACGAATAACTTGATAACTGGCCTTGGTATTAAAGAGCGCTGCATAAGAGGTAAAATACCGGAGAATAATACCATAAAATTGATCCCGCAATGTTTTGCGGAATCAATAAATTACCGTAAGACAGAACCAAAATAGTACCTCTCAGGTATTTCCAGGTATCTCAAATAACCAATTTGGTATTCGAGGGATATTTTGTTTGCAATTCTTAGGTATTTTACCTCTTATGCTAAGCTCTTAAATGCCAAGGCCAGTTATCAAGATCATAATTAGGTATTCATATGTTATTTTATCCTGCTCGTGATACTCTATTCGTGATGATAGCATACAATACAAAACAATAGCAGAGACAACAGTGACGTGCAAAAGTGACAGTGAGCGGTTTGTTATTGCCGCAACTTCTAGACTCGCTCTTTTTGTTTTAAAAAAAATCAAGAGAGGATACTTCAGCTCATTTGCAACATTTGCAACATATCTGCTCTTGTTGGCAAATGGCAGTACAAATCCTCTCCTATCTCCCGCACATAAGATCAAAAACAGGTTATTATATGGATGTGACACCACTGGATAGGTAGTTGTAACCAAAGACTTAATTTCTTCAACGTTTCAAAAAAATTCTAATTGGATTGATTAACTTAATTGGGGGCGATCACGGTGTAGTGGTTAATATCCATACCTCTCATATCATATTCATATATTAAATATTATATGTATGCACTAACAAGCTAGCAATTTGTTAAATTCTGAACGACATAAAATTAAGTTTTCACATTTTTGAAAACATTGCCATCAGCAGAAATGTCTTAACGCTTGGCGAAAACAGTACAAAAATGTCATGACATTTTTTTCCACACCAGTTCGCTTTAGCGTGTGTTCAATTTGGTCGAAATGGAAAATGTAGAATGTTATGGAAACAATGTCAAAATATAGTGGCCCTTATTCCGAAAGTCGAAGTGACTTTTGTCACTTGATGAAGTGAGAAAAGTCACTCACAGTTACGTGACTCTTCTGGCGAAATGGAGACTCACGTCACTGCGAGTGACATTTCTCACATCATCAAGTGACACAAAGTTACTTCGACTCTCGGAATAACCCTTAGTACATTTACCACCACTGTGCTTGCCACACACAAAGAGACATCTTACGGAGGGAACAAACCAGCCAACGAATGAAACTTAAATTGAAGGAAAAACAAAGAGATCAGGGTATATTATTTTGACATTGAAGTTTTAGCTGAACTAGAAGGAAAGCCGGATTCTTCCTGCCCTTCTGTTCAGAAAGGGGAACATGGTCGAGGCAGATTTCATGTGTGAACAGGCTGCCACATCAATGTTCAAAAGTGTCTTCACCAATGGACAACTTGAAGATGGGATGGGGACACCGGCGAGATGCTCCTGGAGCTCAAGAACTAGGCTTATAGAGACCTTAGGTGAGGGTGCGGAGGTACGCGCCCTCGTCTCGCAGGTGACGATTCAGTGTAAGAACCTGGATAAGATCACCGAGGTAGACAAGATCTCCACTGAAGCAACAGTGAAAGTTCGAAGTTGCCGCCGCAGACATACGTCTGCGGAATGGTCCACTCGGGACCCAGGTGGCAACGACGAAGGTAGCGGCAGTCGACGTAAACGCGGCGTTGAAAGTGGCGCAAGTGAAGGTGAAGGTGGGATGGTCGATATGCCCACTTAGTCTACACCAGCCGTCGAAGGTGTGTCTCAGATGCCGCTAAGGGTGTTCCAACGAGCCAATCGTAATACAGGTAACCCAAATAAACCTGAACCATCGTGTGAGGCCACCCAGCAGCTGCAGTGTCAGACAGTTCGCGAGTCGGCATCGGGTATCGCTATAATTTCTTACCCATACCGCATCCCAGCCAACAACGGCAACTGAGTTGCGGACAGGTCCAATATGGTGGCGTTACGGACGACGGGCAAGTACCCGGTTCAGGAGGTTGTGTCTACCACAAACGAAGGCTTCGCGGTTGTAAAAGTGAATGCAGCTTCTACGCACCGCCAAGATGGTCGATTGAACAGTTTTCTAACATGCTCGATCGTATGACAACTAAGCCAACTGGCCTAAACGCGTTGGTAATAGCGGGGGACTACAACGCTTGGGCGCTCAAGTGGGGGAGCCGCCTTACCAACCCCAGGGGCCAGATTCTTCTAGAGGCCTTTGCTAGGCTCAATGTGGACCTAGCCAACGTGGGTACCAAGAGTACCTACAATAGAAACGGAAACGGGCTGCTTAATCATTGGATCCATAGCGCCCATTAGGCGGTTCGTTATGGTATCGTCCATAATACAAGGCAGCGTGCGGAAGGAGGAGCATCCACGTATATGAAGGACGTCCTACTTTGATGTAGAGACTTTTAAAGAGGCGCTTGGGAGGGAACGAAACTTACACGAAACTCAGGAACTTTGCGGCGGACGACTCGTTATGACACTTACACGAGCGTGCGATGCGACCATGCCGAGGGAAGTCAAACCGAGGAATGGAAGATCCCTGGTGAACGGAGTCGATCGCCGACCTCCGAAGAACATGCCTCCAGGCAAGACGGAGAATGCAAAGAGCGCCGATAGAATCGAGTGTAGAGGGGTGCTAATCGCCACGAAAGCCGCACTAAAGAGAGAGATAAAAGCCAGCACGTAGAACTCATTGCGATAGCAAAGTCGCTTAAGGTGAACAAAGCGCCGGGACCGGATAGTATTCCGAGCCTGACCATCAAGACTGCTATCTTGCTGAATCCCGAAATGTTCAGGGTGGTGATGCGAAGGTGTCTGAACGAGGGCGTCTTTCCGGATGCCTGGAAAATGCAGACCCTAGTGTTGCTACCAAAGACAGGGAAGCCATAATTGGATCCATCGGCATAGAGGACTCGAGGATTACCCCCTCAACAGACTGACAAAATACACGGAGGGTATAGGCGGTCTGCCATGACTGTGGAAGCCATTCTGTCCGTCACTATTGACGTGAGAAATGCGTTCAATAGCGCCAGTTCGGTGGCTATCGCCGACTCGCTTCAACGCCTTCAGGTTCCTGGGTACCTGTACAAGATTCTTGGAAGCTACTGCCAGAATTGCGTACTGGTATACAACAGATGTAGGCCAGAAGCGTGTTCAGATCATCGCAGGCGTCCCACAAGGTTCGATCCTGGTTCGATTTACTATATATTTATATCACTTTAGTGATAGTCAGTCGGTGCGAATCAAAACAAACCCAACAAAGGAGAGAGTTCCTCTCCAATGTGCGCATCAATAAACAGTGTGCACACAATAGATCGCTAGAATAACTATACAAGCCACAAGGGTTTGCCTGTTGAAATGGCGGACTTGTTCCGTTGCTACAACCTACCCCGCAGTGGGATGTTAGGCAAAGATTGACGTCCATGGTTCGAGTACCATTGGATACATGCCCTTTCGCTCAATTTTCTAGAAACATCTATTAGATTTCCTACCTGCCGAACTCTGACGGAACTTTCACTTCCTCTTCACATCTTTCATTCTAGCCAAAAACATTAATGTTCACTCTTGGTGCCTCATGGTGATGAGCGAGCATCTCCTTCTACATACATAAATAGAGTTGATAAATTCACATGCATAAGCATTTTAAATTGCTTCGATTTTGTTTGCATCCGTTACCTTTCCATGCAATGGTCAAAATACAGTTTTTTCTTTTATTTTGAGTATTTACACCAAAAATTGTGATTTTTTTAAAAACTGCCATATGATTACTTTTTGCCCAAAACGTAAAATGTGATTCGAATGAGGTCGATAAGTTGTTACGTTCTGGAGTTATCACCGAAAACAAACCGTGTAAAAAAAGACCTTCGTGTATATTCAAATCCACCTAAAATTGCGATTGAAGGATTTGTTAAAATTAGAGTCTCTAGCTCTTTTAATTTCCACTTTCAAACCGAATCAATCAAAAACATGTTTGTTATGTTGGACCATTGTGTATGGCAACGTTGCGAATGAGCCTTTGGTTTTCTTTTGGCTTATTTCATCAAATGGAGAATGGAGAATAAGAAGTAAACAACGGTGTATCCGAATAAACTGAAGGGACCCAATAATTAAAAATTCTAATCCAATCGGATTCTAGATCAAATATTTCTATATTCCAAAATGTCGGGGGAAAGCTCGAACCCATCAATTATCCAACTGCATTGCCCAGCAGTGTTTCAACGAATTCAACCTTGCCCCAAAAACGAACCGATTCATCAGTTACCGGACATAGCCTCACCACCCCATGCCGGTGCCCAGATGGGGTTGCGTGGCGTTCTAGCGTCAACGAGAAAAATTATTACCGCTGGCCATATCTAACCCGTGTGCCAACCGGGGCCGCTCGGTCTGCCCGATTGTTGGTTGAATCAGCACACGCATACATTCAGTTTTTCTTTTCACTCGATTTATTATCGATCGTATCGCTACTAGCATAGTAGGCTGGCTGGTGCAGGCAGCAATGTCGATGCAGTCCTCCTCTAGCTCCTTCAGATCGCGCTCCCATTCGGGAGTTTGGAGCAGGGAAAAGTGGGCAAGATAATGCCAAAACCCACCTCTTCGTGGAAAAGTTCGGAAAATTAGTCATCGCAGTACCGCCGCAGTCGTGTTTGACAGGCAACGGAGGGCGGGTGGGCGCATTAATGTCTCCCACGAGATTTTCAGTCCATTGATGACGATGATAATAATGACCGCTGGACACGATACACCCTGCCCCACCAGTTGGAAAGGATAAGGGAACTTTTGTTTGGGTTTGGTTGCTCTAGTGGTGGTTATTTCACTGCCGGGGGAGTGCAAAATGATAGCTTTCACCGACTAAAAAAAAATGGATAAGTATAGCTTGATCGAAACGGTTCACAGTGGCAATGGTGTGGTAGACTGATTGTCGTCATTGCCTGTGTACCGCGCTGCGGTCGAATCACGAGCTCTAGGATGCGACCTTAGGATAGACAGCAAATGGATGATAGGATTATTTGTAAGAGTTCAAACAATATCTTGCAATTTGTGAATTACGCCAAGTAACTTAACTCGCTAGGAGAAGTCATGCATGCATCATCAACAAGACTTTTTGCAGCAATCAGCATGACTTTAATATGAACTGGATCTAACATCGCAGATGACTGTCGTGTTTTCTTTGCTGACATCAGGCGAAATTTGGTTAAAATTGATATTTAATCACAGACAAACATACACTGAACTTTTTATAGCTTTTTTTCTCGAGGCCTCACCTATCACCGACGACCAAATTATCATAGCCTCGGTTCTTAGAAGCCACACTAACCCATGCCCAACCGGAATTACGACGTGTGCTTAAATAATTACGGAGGTTCCTCCCTTAACACAGTCGGTAAAGGTGCAGCTAAAAAAGGGTTCGATTCCCAGTCTGGTCTGGTAAGATACCTTAATTTCCACCCTCTACATAGAGTATGATTGTACTTGCCACACAATCATGCTAATGCAAACATCGAAGGCTCTCAATTAATAACTGTGAAAGTGCCTTTAGAACACTCAGTTGTGAGAAGACAGTAAGCTAATTGTGACGAACAACCAGCTTGAAATTCCAAGAAAAAATGAAGAAAAAGCTTGAATAATCAAATCCCCCCGATTAATCAAATAACCCTTCAGCGGGGTTTCAATCGATCCGTCTGGTGACCCTGGCTACAAAACTACAAATAGCCTAAACATGAACATGCGAAGCTTTCAAGTTGCCTCCATCTAGCTGCTGGGGCATCATCATTACTAGAAAAGAAATTATTGTTTTTTTTTTTGTTGTTGGTCGAAGGGAGTGGAAATCAATACACCACCGACCGACCGACCGACCGACCGACCGCGGCGAGATATTCGTCCTCCTACACGAAACGTGACCCGTGGCTTATTATGAGGCAAATCGAAGCGACACCTCATCAACGTCGCCGGAACGCTCGAGAACTTCCATTCATTCATTTTTACAACCCAATCGGTCTCAAGTTTTGACATTTAGTCACACCACTCGCTTATTAAGAGCATTCATGTGTCGCGATTAGGTGCATATCGGTGCCCGCTGTCTATGCTAATTAGCATCAACATATTCGACGATCCGAACCGCGCGTTCGGATTTGGGTTTGGGACGCATATAATAATCATTATTGTCACTTCGCTGTTATATTGGATCATAGACGTGACCTCGTCGCACTCGAAGGTGAAAGCGCTGGCTTGGAAGCCTGAAGGCTGATGCTCTCCCCCCACAATGCAATGTACGTGCGTTCGAACGTCGCCGTAATGACGTGAGGTCGGAAAATAGGAAGCGCACTAATCACAACTTCCTCTCACGCGACACTTCATGCAGTCTGCGGTAAAGAATATGTAGATACTTCGTTTACCTTGGTCGGTCGACGCCATTAATGGTTAAGGCTATTAGGGCTACAAATTTACTTCGTATGACAGTTGGTTTTTTTTGTGTTCGTTTGTTTTGATTTAACGCTATGTAAGTGTGATGAAGTGATATTGAGCAGCATTGTTTTGCAACACGGCGCAACTTAAGGCCGATAAATCAAACGGGTAATAGCCCGATCACAGTGGCTGCTTTCAATATGTTACCTTTTTCTCATGGGTTGGCTTTTCGTATTAACTGCGATTAGCAGAATTGCTACACCCTTTTGCGCTGCATCTGGCAAACTAACTCAGCCAATACTTTAATGCTTTAATACCTTGACGTGTGATGTTGCCGAGTGACTCGACGGAGTTTACCACCCATCAATCCCCAGTGGATGCCGTATTTTTTTTTCCATGTCTCAATGTTTCGTTCCTCGGAAGACGACGTAGGTAGTTGGATACTTTTTGTCGTTGTGTTGTATTGTTGTCGTTAGTCGCTGTTCCTCCGGCCGACCATCGTGTGCTTGTGATTGCGCATTTTCTCTCTCCTAAATAAAATGAACTCCAGTGAACTGTAACAGCGGGCAAGTAGGTATTGCCAGCACCGTTGACCGTTCACCGGCTATAAGTTTTGCAGCCATCCACACCCGGTTGCGCAAAGTTTTCGACAGTGGGTGCAGCGGTGTCGTTCGATGTTGAAGCAAAACTATTGTACTTTTTAGTTGAGAAAAAAAAAACAGTGAACTCGCCCTCACCCAGTATTTGTCAAGTACGGAAGGCTTTGAGTTATAAATAATCAGGAACTATTCTCATTGAAATTGTTTGAATTTCACAAAGCAACCTATTCATATCATTAAGTTACTAGATATTTAACATAACTTTTAACATTATGCTTATTTAAGAGTTTTAAGGTGGTTTTCTCTTCTTTCTCCCGTTCTCTGCCCTATTCTATGACCGCGAGAAATACCATATGACATCGTGCATAGGCCATAGGCCAGCATTGTCCTTTGCCTAAAGTCAGCTCTTAGTAAAGAACGGTCAGCAATAAGTAAAGAACGGTATAATCGTAACCAATTTTCAGCCAAATTTTCTAACACAAGGTAAGCGAATGTAGTGGTAATAATACTAAATACTACTAATATACTAAATATCCATGACATAATATATAACAGGGAAAGGGAAGGGGCATCAGGGCACCCAAGTGAAACGATTTGGATAGGGAGCATGGGACTGCCTCATTCCTATTGTTAACAGGTAGTCTGTTTGTTCTGTCAATCGAGGGCTCTATTCTAGTGCTATGCAGCCATATCCAAACACTACACTGCACGCCGAGCTACTTTGCACCACGCTAGCACGTGCATTATATTCGCCACTTTGACTCCGTGCTTCCAGACTAACACCCAACACGGTGGGTACAACATCAATGTCAGTGCTCGTGATTTGGCTTTGGACACCGTGACTGATGCTTCGGCAAACACCACAGCCGAGTGTTTCCGATTGTGTCCGATTGCAGAATACACGCGTGGTTTATTTATTTTCTTTCTAACCGAGCCGTGCATGTTAAATTCATTCAACTTATGCGCCCGTCACCCAACAGCCAAGAAAACAAACCAATAAGCCAATTGTCAAATTTTTAGAATCATCCGACGAGCATTGCTCTATCCGTGGCAACCAGTGTCATACTGGGTGTATGTTGAGAGCTTTCTTGTGATCGTAGCCACTCGGCTCGAGTATTTTTCCAAAAAGCAAACCCGGTGTCAAAAGCAATACACGAGCGGGTACACTCGTGTCGCGTGCATTACGTTGCGGGTTCATCTATAAGCACGACACTAGAGTGGTGGATTATAGCCACTTGGTGGTGTGTTTGCAGTCCAGTTCGGCTCTCGTGCAGAACAGTCTGGTGCTTTTACCAAGGCTGGTGCTATGGGTGTAAACTTGCTTTGGGAAGGAGATTCTCTTCCCTATACAAGTCAAGTGCATTTGGACCGTGCTCTAATTTCCCTTCGAGCATCGGCTGTGAACGGTTGTGTCGATGCTTTGTTGTCATTTATTGTGCGGTGACTGATCTTGTGAGCGTTGAAAAAGAACAATGCTTCCCGGCATAGTTTAAATTATATTTTAACATGATAAGCTGTAATTAAATACATTGCTTTGCAAATTTTCGAATTGTCTTTAGAAGGGGGCGTAGTGGTTAACATCCATAGCTCTCACACCAAAGTCACGAGAATCTCACCCCCAGACAAGTTACGAAAATACCCAAAAGGTATTTGAGCGACTACGACGGGAGATGCACCAGCCCATCTCGATAATAAAGGAGAAAAAAAAATGTCTTTAGATTTACTTCAATTAGACCTGTAGAAAGTTCATGGTAACTTCTAAATAACAGCAATTTTTGAACTCGAATTTAAATTTAAATTTTTGTTTTGCCAAACATTGTTTAATATTTTTAACAATTCAAAGCTAGAAAAACTACACCAGAACCTGTAGAAAGTTCATGGAAACTTCTAAATAACAGCAATTTTTGAACTCGAATCTAAATTTAAATTTTAGTTTTGCCAAACATTGTTTAATATTTTTAACAATTCAGAACTAGAAAAACTACACCAGAACAGTACAAATTTTATCTAGATATTAGAAGAGCGCTAACAAGAAAAATGCATTGAAACTCTAACTATTACATGAAGTGACCAGTTAATGTTCAATAGACCATGCCAAAGAACTTACGATTCTGGTCATATTTCCAAGAGAAAATTCAAGACAATACTTGAAGAATTTTTAACACTTCATTGTCGTGTAAATTTACAGAATGCATTAAAGTTAATTTCAGAGGGGGAACTTCTAAAAAGTGGGGCTTATTCAATGGTTATTACGGGGGAAAAAACAAAGGAATGCTAATAATAGTCATATTATTACAGAGGCGTCTCATCAATTAGCGCACATTGTACACTGAACGACCATGCAGAAACGTTTAATGTTTTAATGAGTAGTTGATCCATGGACGGTCTTGGGGAGGGGCAGAGGTGACACGGTCCAGTCCTCTTCAAAATGAATTTCCCTTATATCAGTTTTCTACACCATGAGCATAGGTCCAATAATTAAAGAAACCTCCATAAATGCAGATCCGGCCCCGGGGTAATCAGTATTATCCTGAGTTCACAAAATTCGATTTCTCGGGCGAGCGAAATTGACCATCTTCTGTAAACGAGTCATTTTTTTCATTTCATTTGCATTTTATTTTCATTTCATTTTCGTTCCATTTTAGTTTCATTTTCATTACATTTTCGTTGAATTTTCATTTCATCTTCGTTTTATTTTCGGTGCATTTTCATTTCATCTTCGTTCTATTTTTGTTTCATTTTCATTTCAGTTTCGTTTCATTTTCGTTTCATTTTTGTTTCATTTTCGTTTTATTTTTATTTCAATTTCAAACTAAAGAGATTTGCATAGATTGTCTTGAGTCCTTTACAAGATTACACAAGAATACTGTATAGATTCGTTAACTAAAAATTGCCTAGAATTTCAAGCTTGTTCGATGATCAGAATCTCTAGAGAAATGAACAAAAAGAAAATCCAATGGAATAAATACATACATCTGAACATGATTGAAGAGGTATCTCGCGTGACATTTTGAACCAAATTCGTTTAGAATCACGGACAAGACACTCTCAGAATCTGATTAAAATTTGTCTATAATTTTCGCCTATTAATCTTGCTTATAATCTCTTAAAACTCTTAACAAGATACGATCTGAATCTTGAGCTTACAAACATAAGAAAAAAATGCACTCCCGAGCAAGATTCCTTAAAACACCTGAACAGGATTCGAGAAATATTATGAAAATGTATCAGTCGCCCACCTGAGTACCCAGGTAACCAATAAGCAGTTCTGAAACGACTTTACGGCAGTTTATAAAGCAATTAAGTCACCTTAAATGTAACATAAATTGCCGAAACTGGAGAGATTCGTTTAATTCCCAAGGAAAACATTCTCATAATCCGAGATTCGCAGAAACTATCTTGATTGAGATTGAAAAAAAAATCTGAGAAGGATCGCCTAAGAACCTTTAACGATACATGCTCAATATATCGTACAATATCTGCTAGGATTTTCAACAATTGTGAAACAATACAATTAATAGTTATTGGTTCAAATTTGTTCGGAAAATAATGATTTTTTCTAAAGTTAAGAAACATAACAACCCACGATGTCTCAGTTTACATTAGATTCTATTGTGATAACAATAACTCCTATTGTCATCTTATAGTTGTGCACAATAAGATTAATTGTACATACTATAGATTCGATTGTATGGTTACAATACATTAAATTGTTAATCTATGAGATTTTTTTATTCGGGGGATGTAGTCAAGTGAAATGAGCAAATTTTGATTGAATTGTCAAACTAAAATAACTTGAAGAATATTATTGAATATTGAAGATTCAGAGTTTAGTTTATTTATTGTCGTCAATCATAAGTAGACCGTTTGTTACATTTTTTTTTCCTAATAGTTATAATCGAAGATATAAAATACACAATATTAGACTAAGCAGCGTATAGCATTGAAGTATTGCTTCAATTTGGATTTTGTAATTGTAAATTCAATTGAATCGCTATGTAAATTGTAGGTAGCCATCATCTGATTCAGAGGTCCAAATTTAGCGTAGTTTGTGCGATAGTGATTTGTGACAGTCTTGACCCAGGTAACCAGTAAGCAGTCCCAAAGCGTCTTTACGGCAGCCTATCAAGCAATTAAGTCACCTTAAATGCAACATAAATATCGCATTTGGCTGCTTTACTGCAATGCTATGATAATGGTTTATTAATGCTATTTTGAATTCCAAATGCTTATTACAGGCTACAGGCATTCAAATAGCATTTGAAGTACAACTTTACAACAGATATCATTCAAGATGCTATAATATAATGCTAAAATAATACTTGTAGCATCTGAAATGCACATTCAAGATTGATTTACTGCATATGATAATGATTATTGGCTACCTGGAGAGTTATATCCTCTCATGGTCCTTAGCAGAATTTGCTTCGACTTTTGAGATTGGTTCATCCCTGAGGACATTCACAAAGAGAGCTTGTCTGCACGATTCAAATGAAGTTCCAAGAAGGACTTATTTGTAACACTGAGAAAAAATCGTATTTTAATAAAGTTAGAATTAGAGAAGCATTTCTCAGCACACTAAAAAATTAAACGAGATTAAGCGATATTGTATTATTAAACTCGCCTAGGATCTTCAGTAGATTTGAAAAATATATTGGTATTGTGTAATTGGCTTCATGCGCAGGACAATAAAATTGACGACGTCTTGAACAACGTCCTGAAAGTTGTGATGTGTTCATAAGGTTCAAGAAAACTGATTGGTCACATGACATCATCGAATGGTTCCAAAAAGATATTCAATGTTCTCCAAACTATGTTGTTATGAAGATCATTCTATTCCATACGCCGTATTAAGTCTTGATCAGTGTCTTCAACTTATAGGAGCAAAAGTTACTTGCCACAAATAAACTGTTGTGCAGTCGGTAAAGCCACGGTATCACAAAGCCTGAGACGACGGGCTCCATTCCCGAACCGATCAACTTTCCTGGGCATGAGTAGATATGACAAAAATAGTTCGAAAGTTCAACTTCCATTTACAACATACACCTTCAATCAAGTCTAAAGTTAGTCTAACAAAACCGAAACATCTTAAACTACATTCAAATTACTCGAGTTACACATAGGGCGGATAAATTATCCCCGGTTTTTTGCATAGTTGCAGGAATCTGATGAAAATCGAAGGAACGTTCAGTCAGCCTTTCAGGCCACTCCCTAGACTGCCATTTTTCCATTTTTAAGGGAATTAATCACCAATCGAGTAACTCCTCTGTTTACACTTTTGAATCTAAAATGACTAAATTTGGAGATATCCATATCAACTGTGTCTGCAGTCATCATTTGAAATTGACCAATGGATGCTTTTAGAATCTGCTCACTACAATTTAAAAAAATATCGTTTTTAATAATTTTCAAACATGTTAATAATAACTGGAAGCAAACGAATTAGTAATTGTTATCCAAATGAACACTATTGTTTCGCTAGCCACGCGTTGATTTTGTTTTTAAAAAAGCGGAGGTCGAACACGGGAACATGAAAGGGGGAACTAACCAAAACGAACACAAACAAAAGCGCATTTTCGAGAAAGCTGAAAAACAAACAAAAGAGCATTCCAAAGCATTCCGTTCCCATATGATATTATAGTTATTTGAATGAGGGATAACGGTCCCTTCTCCTTTTGTCTTCTGGAACCGTCTGTTTCGGGGGGAATAGGGAAAAAAGGAAAGATGCAAGGACACACGTCCTAAACAAAAAACCATCACAAATGCTTCCGTTCCTGATCCTGCTCTCGTTGTCGTCTTCTCCAAGGCCAGAAATGCTCGCGGAATGGAATCGCGATGTCATGAGTTTGAAATTCATGAAATGCAGTTGATGCGTGTTAGATGCCCAACATTTTGAATCGGATAGCACGAGAAAAATAAAACAAAATTAACCACAGGCGGAAACAGCGAAATGAGTTAAAGGGGAAATGACGAAATCGACAAATTTTGTGTTAGGAATGGATGCGGGGGATGATTAGGTAAAAACGTAAACAAATAATAAAATAAAGAACAGAAGCCGAATTGAATAATAATAATAAAAAAAGAAACAACGAAACAAACACAAAATCGATTGATATTGACACAATTGGAATGGCGGTGGCGGGCGCGCACACGGCGGTGGTGGCACACTTACCAGCAGATCTGGCCTTAGACAGAGACAAGCCAGCAGAATCTAGAAGAGATGGGAGAAAAAAAGAACCGGAAAAAGAATGTATATGTAAAAGAGCAGAGGGGGGAAAAGGAAAAAGAAAACTGTCGAAAAATGAGGATTTCGATGGCGTGGAAATCAAATGATTCGTGGAGGATGGCCCTATCTGTTGTACGGTTAGTTACGGAATGAATGGGAAAAAAAGGTGAACACATGTGATCTGCAAATCGGAGATATTCAAGAACGATGAAAGCATGGCCTATATCAACGTCCATCATGAATCATTGGTGGCGGAAGGGCGAGAGAAGTTAGGGCAGGGGATAATCGGTTTGAATGACATTACGACGGATCTAATCAAACTGAATGAGTTCAATTAGGCAATTGATGACCTAATGGGCAATGGAAGTGACGGTTCGCTTGTTATAGTGATAGTGAAATGAATGAAATCATGTGACACACTAGTGCAAAAAGTGTGCGAGGAGTTTTATTTGATAAGTGTACATGATTAGGAGAAATGGGCGTGAATTTCGTAGCTAGGGCTTAGTAGAATTGTTGAAGTTTGTATCGAAAGTTTGACTGCAGTCCTTTTACAAGTGGAACGAGTTCAAGAAATCACTGTCATGGATTGCAAACACCTGGATCGAAGGAAGAACTTCCATACCACAAATATTGAAGCTCAAGTAAAATTATTTGGGTCTATCGAACATATTTTCAAACCGAATACTAAAGCGCATCTTCAGATATTGCCCAGATTACTTTGGAGGCGATTTTGTGAAGCAATAGTAATTTCGATGGTTGGAAGTTGCTTTCTCACTACATTTCTCTTGCCACGTAACAGTCCTCTCTGAATCTGCGAAAACTCAAGCGAAAACTCAACCAGGTGTGGGTTCGTCCCTTGCGGTAATCCTTTATTTTCGTTCCAGAGAAATAAAAGTTGCTCTTTAGCTTAGAACAAAATGAAGAAGGCAGTTAAAATATCCACCTGGACTCTTAGTTTTTTTTTTTTCCATGCATAACTTTGAACAACTTCGGCTGCATACAGGTATAATACATTCTAATGCTTACTTGTGTGTTCAGAAAGCGTTGATTTTGTGAATGTATGCTTTTACCGCACTCAATCGAGGTAGCTTATGTAATTTGCTCTATGGAAGATCCCACAGCAATTTATGCTGCTAGCTCGGGAATGTCATACCATCATCAGCCATTGCCGGTCACTGCTATCCGCCTACAAAAGCGTGTGCTTTTGAGCATGACAATGGCTAGATGCAAAACATCATATGGGAACAATGCTGCTCATATTCCGCCGAATCAGTTTCGCGGCGGTAGTGACAAACCTTGGCATTATTGTAAGCCCCCTGTGAATAGATCAAGGCAGCTGGAAACCATTTCCACTGGCCAACAGTTGTTTGCTAATTGATTGCCGAACCTCCAGTTCGATCCCAATTCACACTCCGATATCCGAGATCGAAACCAAAAAACCGGAATAGCAAGTGGCGTGAGAAACAGCTCTACTAATCGACGACGACCGACCGACTGGGCCGGCACAAATAAATTGCAAAACCAATCACCCAGCAACCACCCCCGCACCCGGCCCCATCCTGCCGGGATCCGTTCAGTTCGATTGAAGTCATCCGGGGAGTGAGATAAGGTGCAAGCTTCTCGCAACCTAAATTGCATATATAGGTATGCTTCGCGAATACTACGAACAACTGCAGATTTTGCTGTGTGTTTTGGGTTATGTAGGTATACACTTTTTTCGCTAATGCGCGTAATTTGCGAGAAGAAAAAAAATCGTACGCTTTGCTGATGTGTGCAGTAGAGCGGCGTAAAGAAGACAAGATACGGCGGATAGACGGGCTTTGCTGGCTCGGGTTCAATGTACTTTTGACATTTCTTGCTCTCCATCATCGTCGGCAGCAATAGCGGACAGCGCAGCACAGCGGCATCATCTATATACCAAAAATTGCGAACCGAGATTTGGTCAATGCACACACCAAATCTAGATATTTTTCCATCAT
This sequence comes from Aedes japonicus, assembly GCA_034211315.2. Taxonomy (NCBI): domain Eukaryota; kingdom Metazoa; phylum Arthropoda; class Insecta; order Diptera; family Culicidae; genus Aedes; species Aedes japonicus. The sequence continues at coordinate 186,478 of JASCZW010001642.1, read as the reverse complement.
CCTCTTTTGCTGGTGTCCGCCCTCTTCGCACGGTTCACAGCTCCATCAGCAGCCATCAACGTGATTCGCAAAAAAAATCTTTATAGATAAAAAAACAACACACACCGCAAGGGATGTAACGTAATGGACAAACACATCAACTAACTAAAATCGTTTGCCTTGGCGAAGTAGTGGATTGTTTTAACGTCCGAAGCATTTTTTTTTCACTTTCCTCCGTTCAATCTTCATTGTGTTGTGGCACAGGAAAAAGTGGCGAAATTGCTCTAATAGACCAACAGCAACAAACGTGGACCGCAATAGTAGCAGGCTGGGCACGTGAAGTAGTTGGTAACTTTGGGAACCTTCACTCCCATGGCTTGCTGTGATTTATTTCACGGTAGTTGGGCTCGACTCGATCACACTGGAAGTATTTTTGAGTTGAATTACTCCATGATGTTTAAGTTGAAAAAAGTACGAAATATTCGTACTGCAACTATCCTAACGTATCGTTTTTCGTGCAGAACCTTGTATTTTGTACGCACCTCGAAAAATTGTTACAAAATTCGGAAGATTAAAAGTTTTCTGTAGCAAATTCAAGTGAAAGTGAATATTTAGAAATGGAGATGGAATAGCAATAAGACAGATTTTGGTGAAATTGAGATTATTCCATCTTCACGAATTCTGTAGATTCATTTTTGTTGCATAGTTTGACGAACGTAAGATTTGCATTGGTACAGAACAAAAGGGACTGGCATATGGCAACGTTGCATATGAGCCGCATCAGGCCCTCACTCTCACTAATCATTCGTTTTCAATTTATAGAAAACAAGAGATGACAAAACCATTCATATCCTCAACGTTTCAACCTCACGAGACGCCACTGTTCGAAAAAATTATACTCGTGGATATAATTTTAACGATTTTTATTTGTAAGACAGAGGAGGAAACAAATCGATTTAGCTTTCGGGTTGTCATAATCTTGCATTTTCTGAAACGATGAGCGATCAGTCATGTTATCTAACCTTTCAATCAAATCATAAATTGCGATTCTCTGAAAGCTAAGCTGTAACTAGAGATTGTCACAGTATTTTCCATCTTATCTGCGTTCGAATACTAAAACTAAAGGAAGTATTTTAGACAATTCTAAATAGCGAGAAAGAAAGAGCGCAGTTGGGCGCATTTGCAATGTTGTCGAACATTCGTCAAATCGTGCAAGGCGTCTGTTTTCTCAAGATTGGCGATAACACATACACTGCATAGGCCTATCATCGTTGATCGATTCCCTTCGTCGACTTTCTTTTCTGTGAATAACGCGGCCGCAGAAGCATTTTCCATGGAATTTAATGTTCAACGTGTAAACTAAACGCGTTTTCTATGGACCGAAGCTGTAGTTAGAACCACTAATCCACGATAAACCTAAGAGAAAATCAATGAAAAGAATCGGTCGACTAAGATAGGCCAAAATGTTCGCGAGAATTCTTCTAAATCTTTGGAATATTGTAAATTTATGCTTTCAAACAATGCGAAGTGGTAAAGCAAAACGTCCTGGATGGCGACCATTTTTGGATTTCAACATCCATCAACTTAAGCGGGCAGAACGAACAAGAAAAAAAAATCACAAGCGAATGTTATTTCCACAAAATACATTTAAATTCCATTCATTTATAAAAAGCGAAAATTTAATTCAATGTGGTGAACTTTGCATGATAAACAAAATACATCAAGGGACGAGGCTCACTAGAAGACAATGTTAGCCTCCTACCACGAGTTCAGATTGACCTTAATGAAATCGAGTTAGTAGACGAATTCGTGTATCTGGGCTCATTGGTGACCGCCGATAACGACACCAGCAGGGAGATACAAAGGCGCATTATGGCTGGCATTCGTGCCTACTGTGGACTCGGAAGGACGCTAAGATTGTTCGATCTTAGCCGAACTTCGCCGAACTACAAAGTTGACCATCCACAAGACATTAATTAGTTCGGTAGTTCTATACGGCCACGAAACATGGACATTGCTAGTGGAGGTGTCTTTGAACGGAAGGTGCTGCCTACGATCTACGGTTGAGTGCAGATGCAATACGGAGCGTGGAGGCGACGAATGAACCACAATTGTATCAGTTGCTGGGAGAACCTCCCATCGTGCACATCGCTAAAATCGGTCGACTACGATGAGCTGGGCATGCCGTAAGAGTGTCAGCCGACAGCCCTGTTAAAATGGTTCTCGAAAACGAACCGACGGGTACAAGAAGAAAAGGCGCGCAACGAGCAAAGTGGATCGATCAAGTAGAAGGCGACCTGCGGATTCTCCGCAGACAGCGAGGCTGGCGAGGTACAGCCTTGGACCGATTACAATGGAAACAACGTCTGTGTAAAGAAGAGGCCACACCGGCCTTGGTCTGATTGGTAAGGTAAGGTAAGAACTTTACATGATAAACGAGGAGGGCGTGAGGAGTAGAAAGAGCGCAGATTGGCACTGGTACTGTTCTAACAAGAGTACCCGTGTGGCAAAGTTTCGAATGAGTCGAACAAAGTTCTCTTTCTCTCCCTACTCTTTCTTTTAAATGATAAAGAAATTGCAGTAAGAATAGAATAGAATAGAAATCTCTGCTTTAAGGTATTCAAAATTGACACGAGACTTTGGAAATTTAGACTTACAGTTTACTTGTTCAGTTTTCAATGATGAACAATAAAAAAAAACTTAAAAACTTTTTTTTAAACTTTCACTAATACAATTCTCACGTCCTTTGAATTCCTTTACAAAAACTAAATTTAATCCTCTAAAATCTTTGGATTGGAATTGGAAGTACTTCTGACATGTTGTAGAAAAAACTTTGGTTGTGAACCAGAATTAATGAAATTTTGCTCAACACCAAAACAGGGTTCAGTCATTTATTAACCTCACAGGAATTTCATTATGAATACTTCTTATTATTTTTTTCGCTAGGAAATAACTTTTTAAATGTTCTATCTGTATTAATGAGGCTTAGACTGATTTAACATCACAGAAAGGCACCTCCACCCTATATATCGCACTCATTAACACACATGATCTGGGACCAACAGCTTTCAGTGAATAGATATTTTTTCATCTCAGAAAAATCTAACCTTCCTCGATAAGGATTAAACCCAGACCCACTGAGGTTCCAAGAAGCAGTCGCGCTTCTCACTACACCAACCGGCGCCGGCTCTCAAAAGGCCTAACGATCTGTAGAAATGTGTTTCTGGATTAGGTTACGATGGAAATGGTACTGTTGAATCTCTTCAGTATCGCATTCCTAAAACGTATTTTCTTTAACATCTCTCTCAACTTTGCCTGGAAATTTATTCAAAACTCACCATAAACAGTAATCAGAGTATGCATGAAATTTTGGATGTATTCATCTTATTTCAAATGCATACCGAAGCTTCTTTGGAAGTTGCACCATAAATTTCTTGATTTTTCCTTTAGAACTTATATACTCATAGAAAACTGGATTTGACCTACCAATAAGTACCGTTGAAAGGCTATATTTTGATTTCAACAACTTTTATGATTGATGAAAATGTAAGTTTGCATTATTAAAAATTAAAAAAAAAAATATGTCCCAAATTGGTTAGTATGTTCTACTTTCATATAATCAAATATTTTATTTCTAGACGGCGCCGATGTTGTAGTGGGGAAGTGATTGTCAAGACGGTGATCCCGGCCCATGTGTTGATGGGTTTGATATGTACACGGTGTTCAATAGGTTCGAATTTTAATTTTTATCATTGTGTAGGTAAGCGCCATGTACTTATTCTGTATTGTTGTTGGTGTCAGTTCGATTGTTACGCGCGATGAAAGAGTATCGGGACATCGTAATTAGGCGTTTGTGAATGGTGAACGACCTGTCAAAATATATTCCGGCTGCTGAAATCGCATGGGGTCGCGATTGATTTGATTTATATTATTGCCGTTATACTTGCAATAAAATTACTGTTAATCGCCGCATAGCGAGCAATCTTGACTGTTGGCATTGCAATCAAGACAACAGTTATTTGAAGATTGTATGAAGTTTATTTTAAATTTATATCATAAGTTTTCATGTTTATAACTGAACAAATTAGTGTTATTTCGGCAGTGGCCTTTGGTGAGATCAATCTGATTATAAATACATTACGAAATTTTAAATTTTCAAATCTTAAAGTGTGTTTAAGTGTGCTCTTATACAAATGATATCGATAATGTTTACACGCGGGGCTTATTTTGTGTGAAAGATACCTCAGAATTGGCGTTAATCGCCAGACATTCTAAAATAAGTTGCTGGATCATGCAGCAGTCACTTTCTAGCTCGCGAATTAAAGTTGCTTTCAATGGATATGCGAAGAAAAATTCGATTTGCGTGGATTTTTAGGAGCCTTTTGGATCCTTTAATAACTGTGCAAAATTTCCCCTCGATTGGTTTAACTATATTTTAAAGCCCGCATTTTTACTTTTCCCTGGGAAAACTTACTTTTACAAAGGAAAATCTTGCGAGGTGATCCTCTAATAATAACTAATCCAATCATTCTCTGGGAAACTTTTCTTCGAGTTATTTAGCTAACTCTGATTTTTTTTAGAGGACAACGAGTCACCTCACCAGCTTTTTTTCTGTAAGTATGTTTCCCCATTGAAAATCCTATGCAAAATTTAAACCGCGGGTGCTAAAATATGGTTTTACCGATCGAGCTAAAATTTTGCACAGTTATTATAGGGCCCAAAAGGCTTTTTCCGAAAATCATACTTGAACTTAAATTGAAATTTTGTCTCAGGCTACTGGTCACTTAAAGGATTGTTGCAAACAGATTTCTTCCATAATACCATTGCCATGATAGATTGAGAGATTGAATACACACACATACAGGGATGGCTAAATTACAGTACCAGTCCTTCATTACTTGGTACTTCAATCAACTCCCTGTTCTTTTTTCGATATTAACAGTAAGTTAACCATTCAAGATAAGGATTAATGTACTATTTATTTGCTGGTTACAGACAGACCATTGCAAAATACTGGATCAAATCGCATCTATATTTTTCCCCTATTTGACATCTGGAACAATTGTTTTCAATTCCGTCATAACATACATTAATTTGGAATAGATTGAGAATCAGCTAAGCAATATTTCCTATTCGAACAAACTACAAACCACTTTTTTTGTTGGACTCACCTATATACAATGTCCATCCTGAAATGCACAAGTCCACACGTAGCTTGCATCTTGGCAAAAACAACATGTCTATTTTCAATTCATATTCGCCAGATTTCAGTTCAACTAAAAAACGTTGTGCTGGGTTGGAAGACGATGGACTTTATTCTGTGTAACATTTTTGACTCCACCCATCATTGCGATGGGTTTAAATGCATTTTTTTTTAACTTGAAAGTATCCTAACTCATTTAAGTAATCACTAGCCCATTATTTATAATTGACAAACATTCTCAAACTGCAGTGAGCAATGGAAACAATCGTGATCAGTAATAGCTTTTCCGGATATCCCAAACCCAAAATTGGATCCCGCGAAATTTCCAGATTTCCTAGGTTTTCAGATAATAGCCACCTTGATGCACGTGTAACTTTCACGTGTTGTTTCTTCTTTTGTTTTAAAAGCCGGCAATTTGCCAGTTTGGTTACCCTAAAAGTATGTACTTTATTTTCAGTGCATACCACGGACGAACCTTGCCGCAAGCTGTCACCTTTCTACAGTGGCAGTTCCATTCACAATGTGCGAATATACATAGCCCATCCGGACGACGACGACGGTCCCTGAGCGGTCGGTCGGTCGGTTGGTTGGAGGATGGTAATGGTAATGGTACGTACGGCAAAAAGCAACAATCACAACCTCGCTGGGTATTTATTTTCTCCCGGCTGCTACGTTATGCACCTATTACTCGGCGCACCGTTCGCTAGATTTTTTTTTCGCTTGTTTCACTGTTATTCGTTTGCCGCCGCAAGACTGAGCAAGGCGTATTTGCAAAAATTTGCGAAAGTGTCGATTTGAATGAATAGGTAATTTGGCGTATTTTTCTGCACTTTTCTCTCGCTCTCCGCTGGCGTCGAATCTGTTTTTTTTTCGTTCGTTTATGTATTGCGTTAGATAAATTATCGTAGTTGCCGCGATTGCTTCGCAAGGGTGAAAAAGGAAATAGTCGATAAACAGCAATGATTCAGAGTTTGTCTTAGCACCGCACAATGGGTCAGAAATGTAAATTTGGGCACGAGCTCGGGATCTCTTCGTTTATGCGTAAACGGATAGTTTCCCGTTTCTTTTTTTTTTGAAAAATGGAGCCGAAGTCTATTTATTATGGAATAGTGGATAAACAACTGCCATTTTCAGCTGCATAATGCCTTAATGAAAGATGCAAAATGCATCGAACAATTTTTTTTGCCACGAAACATTTTTGACCCATAGTCTACCACGCGTTTTACAGAGAGGTAGATAATTTCCTATATTTAATGCCAGTCACTTGGTCGGTGCCGGACACCAAGTAGGGTGAGTGGCGGCGATATTCGTCGTCTTCGGCCTCGTCGACATCGCGGGGATTATAGTGGCGTGCATGAATACCTGATGAGAGGAGACACACCTGACTGACTGACTGCCTTTGCGGAAGGTGCCAGCTTTGCTGCTGATCAGAAAAAGTTTTCTCTAGTTGCAGTCCCTAGACCCAGCATGTCGATGTCATCGATCTATCGGTCTATGTTCATGTCATTTTAAGAATTGTTAGACTGCCTGAACGTGAATAAATAGAACAGTAAGGAACTTTTCCACCTCTCACGGTATTTTTGTATGTACCTTCACGGAATTTTGTATGTAACATGCGACGTGGTTGGAGGTGCTCGAATATTTCTACGGATTTCATTCCTTTTGGATGATATCAGAGACGTAATGAGGAGGTTGTGGAAATAATCCTTGGCAACAAGTTTTTGAAATATGTGTAAAATTATTTCATAAAGTGACAGTTATTTAGATTATTAGATTCAGATAATTCAGGAAGCTTACATGAACACTAACATCAAATAGTGAAAGAAATAGCTGTGTAAGCAGTGCATCTTGAACCACTTCCCAGTAAAAACTTAGAAAAACTCAAAAGTCATATTTATGATGATATTTAAAATTAAAAAAAAAATGATTCTCGATATTTTAGTCTGTTGAATGATCAAAAATTGAATTTTGAGTCAAATTAAAAACATAAGCGAGTATAAATTATAAATATTATGTTTAAAGGAAGAACAACTATAAAAGAATTATGACGATGTTAAGAAGGAAAAAATTTCTTATCATCATGAGGCTTTTAATTGTGGACAGTAATTTGGCTAGAACGAAGATGTGAAGAGAATTTGTTGATAGTTCCGTTAGTGTACGACAGGCTTTGAAAATTGAATAGAAGTAGTTGAAAATTTAGTGGAGGGCTATTCGAAAGGCACTACCCGATCGAGCACACCATCTTTTACAAAGCTACCCAAACCCTGGATAGGTAAGGGAAAGGATATGCCCGTGACTAGCAATAGAATGCGCACCTGATCAAATACTTTAGTGAGCTTGGAATGGTTTTAGCGATGTTTGTTCACACTTCCCGTAGGCTTTGGGAGAGAAAAAACTATCTCCAGCTGGAGATTTTTGAAATTATGCCGGCTAATGCGTTGATTTGTCGAGCAAGAACGAATAACTTGATAACTGGCCTTGGTATTTAAGAGCTCAGTTTAAGAGGTAAAATACCTGAGGGTAATTCCATAGAATTGTTTTCACAATGTTATGCGAGTACCAAATTGAGGTAAGACAATACCAAAATAGTACCTTAGGTTAATTCTTAGGTATTTTACCTCTTAATTTGAGCTCTTTAATACCAAGGCCAGTTATCAAGATCAAAATTAGGTATTCTTATGTTGTAATCCAGCTCGGGTAAGCAACATGCCGAATATCGTCGAAACGTCTATGCAAGGCCTGGGATAGCATAGATTTTATAATGCTTTGGAGGCAATTGTGGACTGACTGGAAAAGTTATTTGAGAAGGTGTGAACATATTTTGATTTATCACGTATTTTTGTCTATCTTGTGCTGCGCGAGTTCTTTGGTTGGCTTTTGTTTCGGAGTCCTGAAGTCTTTCCAGTGTTGTTAAGTGTTTCGTCAATCCTTTATTGTCCTTTCATGTCATACTACTGTAGAGTTCGTTAAGTTGTATTTGTCTAATTTTTGGTACGTATTTACTACGGGAAAAGGTTCGCGCTGTTAACGGATTAACAATATTTACATGAAATATTTTAATTTGGAATTATCTTAAAATAATGAATATACGACAGGCAGTAGACATTTTAAGCATCAAACATTATACGTGTCAATAGACCTTTTTGACAGACCTAACCCTAATTTTTAATAATTTTCCTTTAACGGCAATGAGCTTCTTTTAAAATTTTTTCTATGCACTCTTGATTTACTTACAAATTTTTGAAACCTCGGATTTTGTTCCACATTTTATGGTAAATAACCAAGTGGAACAAAAATGAGGCGGTTTGGCAACTATGTAAAGTGGTGAAATTATTGTCATCACAAAATTCAAAACCTTTTCTAGCAGCACTGTTAGTTTGTGACATATCTTTGACAGTACTTTTGTTACGTGTTTTTTTTAAATACAACGATTGACACTTTGTTACGAGACTTTCTGGTGGAGTACCTGAATAAGAAAACTACCGCCATGTTTCACGCGAGCACTGACATCTGCTTATAGGATTATACGAGAAGAGCTAATAAGTTGATATGAAATTCACCACAGAACAGAAACATCAGATTGGTGCAGAGGCCCAAATCGGTATTCATCACATTAAAAACAGTGGCCGCATATGGGTTGAAATGGTCATTTAACTGTTTTTTTTCTAGTTTTTCAATAGTTACAGGCTTCAAAAAAGAAAAAAAATACAGGTAGGTGGATTCTGTATCAACTGTCAATGAATGCATTGTTATTATTTGGTGCTCAGTGTACGTTTTCTTTTGTGAAGTTGTTTGATTTGTCCAAGCCCACAAAAAGGCTAGAAAAGGCACAGAAACAACGCCGGAAGAACGGAAATTGATACTTTATATTTGTAATGAAGGTAAAACGTTTGCGGAATATCACGATTGTTTGACAGAAACGAATCAACAACACGAAGCGTATAACAGAGATCCCACGATGCAAGAGATTTCACAAGTATGAAGAGAACTGGTCGCCCAAAACGGTTGTTTAACGAACGAGACTGCCACAAAATTGTGAGCTCGTCGCCTGGACCTGAACAAAATCGTTTGCAACAAATCCATACTTAACGTTCTCAAAAACGATTGATACAATGCAAGATTTGCTGGAAACGCACTCGGCTTAACCAATAGCTGGATGCCAGTAACTTCATCAATAAGGATATGGATATACTACACAGATAAAAAGAAACACTGAATTTTCTGCGTTATCTAATGCACCTAAAGGAAATGCTAGATTTGGCAGAAAATATTGGGATATTTCATTTAAATGTAAGCCAGATAACGCCTGAATCTAGCCTGATGTATGAAAGATTCCAAACATTGCTGTACGACGCATGAAAGATTGCAAACAATTTCGTTGTTTACGTCTCCTTTGGCTTGCAATTAAACGAGGTGAAATTTTACGTGTTTGGTAAAATGAATTATTGTTTTCTGTAAAGACAAAGTTATGTTTACCGACGAAAGCAAATACAACATTTTTGTTTCGGACGGTCGTAGTTTGGAGTGGAGAGAGAAAAGAGACTGTAAGGTAGTGTATGCTGATCCTTTCGAACAGTATGTTATAATGGATTCCCCATTATGGATAAAAAAACATTCCACTAATAATGTTCTTATTACACCAAACATGAGGTACGAAATTATAATGCTTGAAGAAAATATCTTTTCATCGACATGAGACCCTAGGAGTTGACTGCAATTTCTGATTTTAATTTCAATAAGCGTCACTCCACATTTAATACTGCGATAGTGTTTGATTTTATAACCGAGCGTTTTATGAATTTTGCTTCCTATTGCATTCGCATGACCCTCTTATTTCCAGACTATGCTACTCAACGCTAGTTTATAACAATAATAAATTTATAATAATAATCGGTCTCGATCAATAACGAAGTAGCAAACCACGGGTGATCAATATGCTCATGCTCATGCTCATAATAAATTTATAATAATAATAATATCAGTGCTACCCATTAGCTGTCAGCTTTGACCGGCTTTGCCTTCCTTTTTTGCCATGGCGGGACGGAAGACAAAGCAAGACCGGAGAACGATTGCTAGCTAGAACCAATCTAGCTACTTTGATTAAATTTAAGACCACAAACATCCTCACGGACTAGAGCCCTACGTTATAATTGGAATACCAGAAACATTTCACGTATCTTGCAGTCGGCCTTTAACAGTGACGAGAAGTTGAATAAACTACTATCTGGAGTTAACATAGCACATGATGGTGTACTGAACTACCATTGGATATTTTTGAAAACAGCATATTTTGGATTATCTGAGGCAATCAGTCGAGAGTAGTACATTGTCTTTTGGCCAGATATTACATCTCAATTCAACTCTTTTGGTCGCTCTTTAGTTAAACAAAATGTGAATTTGGATGAAATTGATAATCTTACTTTACAATTACAATTGCCAATTCTTGGAATGGCGACAATATTTAAAATACTTTAGCTAGAACATGTATAACTAATGATTTCATACGTTTCATATAATGGAAATTATTCATATGAGAAATCGTCAATTTGCTGAAATAGGCTCGACGGCAAAAGTTTCATACAGTTACATTCTTTAAATTTTTAAATTACTTCCGCTTAAGCGGTTTGCTCACAAGTTGTTTTCATGAAATTGTTTTCATAATCTACTATAAACTCTTCCTCTATTTTTTCGTGAACTATACAATTTTTGACGTAGACCACGCCTTTGTTTTTTTATGTAAGAGAAAAATGGAAATACACTAAGGTTTTTTTTTGCACGGTTTTTTTTTACACGGGTTGTTTTCAGCGTTTGTTTTCAGTGTTTGTGTTTGTCATCGACCAAATTCAAATCACATTTTACATTTTGGGCCAAAGGTAATCATATAGCAGTTTTTCAAAAAAATCACAATTTTTGGTGTAAATACTCAAAGTTTTAAAAACTGTATTTTGACCTTTGCATGGAAAGGTAACGCATACAACCAAAATCGAAGCAATTTAAAATGTGTATGCATGTGAATTTATGAACTCTATTTAGTATTTTTTTACACGGTTCCATACCAAAAGTTGAACGTATCCCCCGTGCAAAAAAAACCTTAGTGTACAAATTTCATTGTATGCGAAATGTGAAGATAAAATGTTATTTTTTACAAATACATAAGAAAATTCAGGAGAATTTATGATGAAATATTACGTTAATAGCGTATTTTTATAATTTTATCAAGATAATCTCTATTCATTAAAACATGAATGACAATGGCGGTTAAATCTTCAATGTAAACTGCTTAGGCGAAATTTGTACTTCGAACTTTTAAGGAACTCGAAGAGCATAACCGATTTCGAAAATGCAGAAATGTCTGTTCTCGAAAATGAAAACGACGTGAATGTACTGAGAATATAAAAACCTTTGTGACGTCTTTATGTTGCGTCAGATTGGTAATTTCATCGAATGATCTTCCGCTAAATAAATCATTTCACCGTAGAATATTTGATCCAAAATGTACAAAATGGTTTTTGTTAGAGATTAATCAATCATTGAAGATAAAGAAATTGAATTTTTCCAATCAAATCGTTACCAGCAAAGAATCGTCCTATGATAAAGTCAATAGTCTTCCAACATAAGTTTTAAATACTAAAAATTTATCGAATGGGAACCATGTGAAAGTTGACTATTTTTAAACTGTGTGATTTCATGAAGAGAAAACTGAAAAGATAGCATACATTTTCGAATATCATATATGGCGAATACCCTAATATGTATGTAACTAATAGTAAGTGAAACAACTTAGCGCAGTTCTGCAACATTGGGAACCAATCATAACTTTATAACCAATTTGGCAGCACTGCACCATATTCTATCGAATATTCAGTGGCAAACACCGAGAACAAGCGGTGATAGTTGGCAAACGACGACGTCAGCTGACATTGGTGCGGTGTCGGTTGAATTGGTTTGCATAAATCATCGACACTGAATGATCAATGGATCTCGCGGTGTATGGCTCAACCTCCATAGCTGGAAAAGGGAGGGCGGTTTGTCCAGATCACCACCAAAGTGGAAAAGTCCTCGAAAATTGGAAATGCGCGTTAGCAGCATACACACAGTGCCACGACCTTCTCTTTCACTCGCAACTCTGTGCAACAGTAAGCGTACCATTATCCCGCATTCCATCGTCACTATCATCGCCATCATCATCGACAGCGGTATAGTAACAACAAAAATACCCCGCACAAACACGAAGCAAGACCTACAGCGCTTTTACGAACTCGGCACAAATGGATGGCCGTCGTCGTCGTCGTCGTCGCTGTTCGCGACGTAACTGTCGTATACAGTGGAATTGAATGAAGATAACAAGCAAATGAATTATGAATTATATGTTCAGTTGTGCAGCATACCATATGCCTACAACTACACCGACAGACAACACTGGCTTCAGTTTGCTGGAAATCCATGCGGCATACGATCCAAAAGGCTGCACGCTTCACGAGAGACGGTCGTCATCATCCGTCAACGACGACGGATGACGAACTGGCCGCTACCCTTCTCCACACTTACGGTTCGGTGTACTTCCGATGAACGAAAAACTAAGCGGATAGTGATTGTTAATGTGAACCACTCAACGCAAGTATTGCTCTCTCACAGCAAGCAGTTTATTGGAAATTGTCTGAGCTCCGATCGGATAAAAGTAGCAAACGCTGGTGTTTCATTGCTAGTACCTTCGAGAGATGTATTTCAAATGCGATTGTTTTGTTGACCTACAATTAAGTTTTCCCTTTTGTCGAATTTGTCTTAAGTCGCTGGGGAAATCGATTGGACTTGGACATGGTTTCGCGGGGGGAAGGGGGCTTTGACATGGTTTGGTGCTCTTTGGACATTGCAGAAAGCGACGCTATTTGAATGAAGGGCAAGCACTCTTTGGGGTAAATATATCCAGAACCAGTGAACCGATAGAAGATTTATGAGACAGAGTACTATGGTAAATCCTTCTTATGTTAGGATATATGTGCCAGGGTTGCCAGAAGACCAGAAGTATGATGTCGGGCTCTTCTTCAATCAATATTATACTATATTTCGAGTAGACAGATCATGTCTAGACCTGAAAAGTTTGCTTCAAAAAACTGTACCTCTTTCAATTGCAAGCCAGTCAGCGTAGACAAAGTAATTGTTTGCATCGTTAGGCGATATACACGGTCTATTTAGGTAACTCCGTCTACTCAGGTGAGCAGTTCTGAAGCGTCTTTACGGCAGCCTATCAAGCAATTGAGTCACCTTAAATTCAACATAAATGCCGCTTTTGGCCTTATATACAATGCTGTTATAATGCTTCATCAATGCTATTTTGCATTCGAGTGCTTATTACAGGCTAAAGGCATTTAAATAGCATTTGAAATTCAACTTTACAACAGCCAGCATTCAAAATGCCGATATAATGCTAATATAATGCTTGTAGCATATTAAGTGCAGATTTAGGGTTGATATACTGCATACGCGAATGCTTATTGGTTACCTGGGTAGCTTTCAATGTATGTGCGTGCATTAGATATCGCTTAAAATTACATGCTTTTTTTCGTACGATGTAAAGAATTTTTTAATACTATTAGAGCCCTCGATATTTTTTTCGAATTTTAGAACCATGGCCATATTCCGGAACTAAAATGATACTTTTGGCAAAATAAAGAGTATTATAAAAAAATAAACGTGTTTTGAATATTTCTTCAATTTTGTTACCCTACTAATGTTCCTTAGACCGATGCATACAATTCAAATTAAATATTTCCGAAGACGAAAATACGGCGTACCGAACGTTCGAAATCGACCTTACATTGTCCCAGAGAAATAACCAGTTTTAGTTTAAATCCATAATTGGTTACTTCTTCTCTGAGGCTTCCGAAACGTATTTTGGGTACTACAAAATGGCTGCCATTTTCAGTCTGTTGAATTGAATGATTTCTAATGACACGACAGCTCTAAACGCCTTGCATTAGTTACGATTGCCAATACAATACTCATCGTAATGAGCCGTCAACCTTCAATTCGGCTAATGCAGGGCACTCCGCTAGTGGATGATTAACATCTAACTCTCTTCCGCATCCTTGTCAGTAGGCAAAACTGCCACTAAGCCATGAGGGAGTCGTTTATGCCCTATCCTCAACAGAGTTAGAATCTTTTGATCTGGAGGGTTAGGCATATCGCTCCGCTCTGGTGCTGTGTTTTTGATTTGGCGAACGCATTACGGTTATTGTACTAAGATGTCTCTCAAGCATAGAAAATAATTGAGATCCATGCCATTGGTTTGTCATCGTCACCGTGCCACCATATTTTGGAATGAGTAAATCACTATCCCATTTTGTGAGTGGATCTAACAATATCTTTACTGCTGGTATAGATCGATCTAGATTATTTTTCAAGCGTTAACATAAATTAAATTGTTTTCCTAATAGCATCCTAACTGTTGGTATTAATCGGTACACTGAAAATTTATATTCGTAAAAAAGCTTCCACTCGCTTTGTAAACATGAATGTTGTACCTAAAATAAGTGTCTCATATATTGTATGAAACATGCATATTGATTTTTATCTAGTGAAATGTTATCATAACACCTTTTTGTATAGTCCACGAAATAAATTTCGTGAAGACCAGCCAATTCCGGCTTCTCTTCTATCGCACGATGTTGCTGCTGTGGTTGGCGTGAATAGTTTATTTATACCAAAACAAATATTAAGGCGCTGTCGCGAGTCCCAATGGCTTAATGAGACCAACCACGGATTCAGTATCAGCGCTTTCCAAAAATACACGATCGAATCCATAAGCTGGAAAACTCCACGTGGTTCTCTACCAGAGAGACGTTTCTTTTTAATTTGTAACAAAATATTCGTAATTATTTATATTGTTTTCGTACAATGCACCAACGTTCTTTCTGTGTCAACAAATGCTTCATCCTTTTGGAGTTTGGATAAATTACGAAGGTAGCTTCATATTTAGTACAAATCAGTTTCGTTGCAGAAAACAACGAATAGATTTGTTAGATCTACTTTTGATTTCGTAATTTAAACTAAACTTAATTTTCAGTGTACAAATCGATACTAATATTGCAATGTTTTACTAGACGCCGCATCAATTCAGCTTATCGTTTACCAAAACGAACCCTGCTGCTACCCAATTCTGTTATCGAACATCCCAGTGATTCCCCGAGGAAATGCAGAGGTGTTAATGGCTTAAAACAAAGCACATATTCGACATATTCCTGTCCTTTCCTTATTTGACCCGCATTCAAGCGGGGCCAGACTTTGTTCATAATGTCGAAAAGAGACAACTAACCGCTAAGTGGCAGTCTCTACTTTGGATACCTCGTTGCTCATTTTGGAATATGTACTACAAAATGTCAATAAGTATCATAGCGATAAACGGTTCCCACAGGATTTAATTTTATTTCAAATATCAAATTGTATGCCCGCAAATCCCACAACACACCCTTGGGCAATTGAAAAATAGAGATGGCGCTTGAGCAGACCTGCAATGATTTATTTTTCAACATTGTCAATCTGGTGATCCCGTTTCAGAGTACATCCACAGGCAAATCTGGCAATAATTCAACGCTATTTAACCTCACCATGTTATTCGAACAATTTTGAAGGATTGTGTGCTCAGAAATATGTTAAAGAAGGATGAATGATACTTCTATCAACAAAAGAGGCATTCGGAAAGACTGAAAAGTTGAATCATAAGATGTCCTGCTCAAGTATCAGTGTTATTCGAACCTTCTCCCAGAACTATCGTCAATTTATCCTTATGGGAAATCTTTTTCGGTTCATCACTTGATGAAACACTTAGAACATATGAATTTGACATGAGACGCAAATCAAAATTAATTTTCATCGACGAATTTCAACAACAATTTCATGATGTAGAAGGAGATGTTCGCTCATCATCATGAGGCACCAAGAGTGAACAACAATGTTTTTGGCTAGAATGAAAGATATGAAGAGAAAGTTTTGATAGTTCCGCTAGTGTGTTACAGGCCTGTTGAAGTGGCGGACTTAGTCCGTGCTCCTTCAACCTACCCCGCAGTGGGATGTTAGGCAAAAATGTCCTTGGTTCGAGTACCACTGTATACATGCCCTTTTCGCTCAATTTTCCTAAAAAAAAAAAAAAAACATCTGTTACATTTCCAATCCTGCCGCACACTAGCGGAACTATCAAAACTTTCTCTTCATATCTTTCATTCTAGCCAAAAACATTGTTGTTCACTCTTGGTGCCTCATGATGATGAGCGAACATCTCCTTCTACATCATAATCGTTACTCCTCGCACGGAGAATATATAACATAACAATTAATGTATGTAAAACAATTTCATGCTAAATTTTGTATCTCGAAACAGAAACGGACGCAACTCGTGAAAAGGTGTTTGCTTGAATTCATTTCTTGGTGAGACCATTCTGTTACGAAACAAAAACTCGTTCAAGGTTATTTCGATTCGCAACTACTTCTTTTTCGTTACTAAGATTTATCCTTCTCTCTACTACACTACAATTAAATCGATTAAAAGAAAAGAAGCGGACGACTATGAGCTACCACTACTGCTTTATCTTATCGCATCGAAAATGATTCAATACATGAGCATTGTAAAACAATGGTTTACATTTCTTTTTTGTCTTTATAGTTCTGCTATTGACTGCAAAATACTTAGACAATGAATGATCGAATAAACAACTATTGAATTCATAAGCAGTTCAAACTGGAATGTTGAGTTGAGAACGGTGAACAGTGAACTCTCACTCTTATTCATATTTAAGTGATTTAGAACTTTTCTGGAATCTTGCAATTCATACTTCAGTAATAATGATTATCCATTTAAAATCAACAATCTCGAAAACGCATTATTTGCCGTGTGAACATCATCGGAAAGTTCTGGCAACCCTGCACAGACCACCGACCGAGCGCCAGTCGTACAGCAGCATGTAGCGAAGATCTGCAACGAATCCAGAACAACGACGGGTGCAACCCACCGTAACGCCTCCGTTCAGAGACCAATTGAACTCGTTTCCAGTAATTAAAGGGCGATACGGTCAAAATTTGGTCAATATCAACTTGAGGTATTTCTTTCAATTTTGCATTTAAAAAACCTGAACACCCCTCATTTTGAAGGTGTGTGTGTGTAGAATGTTGCTCTTATTTTGATTTTGGAATTCACTCTTCAGTTGTCAAAATGCCGTCCAAGCAAGAAGAGCAGCGTATCAAAATTTTGCTCGCGCATCGTGAAAATCCGAGCTACTCGCACGCAAAGTTGGCAAAATCGCTAAAAGTTGCCAAATCAACCGTTACAAATGTAATTAAAGTGTTTGGGGAACGTTTGTCGACAGCCAGGAAGTCTGGATCGGAGGGAAATCGAAAACCGGAAGCCGCTTAGACGACAAAGAGAGTTGCCGGTAGTTTCAAGCGAAACCCTAACCTATTTCTCCGAGATGCCGCAAATAAGCTGGGTGTATCGTCTACAACCGTGCATCGAGCCAAAAACGAGCCGGACTATCGACTTACAAGAAGGTAGTGACTCCAAATCGCGATGATAAACAAAATATGACGGCCAAAGCGCGATCCCGGAGGCTGTACACGACGATGCTGACGAAGTTTGACTGCGTGGTAATGGACGACGAAACCTACGTCAAAGCCGACTACAAGCAGCTTCCGGGACAGGAGTTTATACGGCAAAAGGAAGGGGAAAGGTAGCAGATATTTTCAAGCACACGAAACTGTCAAAGTTCTGCAAAGAAATATCTGGTTTGGCAAGCCATCTGTACCTGTGGCTTGAAAAGCAGCATTTTCATAGCTTCCGGGACTGTCAACCAAGAAATTTACGTGAAAGAGTGTTTGAATAAACGTCTGCTGCCTTTCCTGAAGAAACACGGTTGTTCCGTACTGTTTTGGCCGGATTTGGCATCTTGCCATTACGGTAAAAAGGCCATGGAGTGGTACGCCGCCAACAACGTGCAGGTGATTCCCAAGGACAAGAACCCTCCCAACACGCCAGAGCTCCGCCCAATTGAGAAATACTGGGCTATTGTCAAGCGGAACCTAAAGAAGACCAAAAAAACTGCTAAGGACGAGCAGCAGTTCAAGGCAAACTGGCTTTCTGCGGCGAAGAAGGTGGACAAGGTGGCTGTACAAAATCTGATGGCAGGGGTCAAGCGTAAGGCCCGGCGATTCGGATTTGGAAAAGCGGAAGCCTAACTGAATATTTTTCCTGAATTTTATACTAATTGAACTTAAAAAAGAAATTTAATTTGATTTTTTAAATAAACGATTTCACCGATTTACACGCGTTTTCCCTTGACCAAATTTTGACCGTATCACCCTTTACGGAACCGTTCTTGGTCTGTGATCTCACCGGAATTGAATGACAATTTTCCCTTACAGGGTGGATGCCACAACTACAACAAGGAAACCACTGCTCCACTAAACTGATGATGAGTAAGTCGCCGTTTTGGCATGTGGAGAAAACGTGCTCATCAAGCTATATTGTGTGTTAGCAACTCATTCATCTGGTCAACCGCTTACCCACTTACTCCGCTGATGTGTACTTACAATGAGGACTTGGATCATATTTTCCAATGTATATTTCACGCTGTGTGCCAGGCCGAACGAAGAATGTGCATGCCCACGACAACCCTAAGTAGCAGAAACTCCCGAGCCACTATTGTTGCGTCATCACATAACGCGAGAAAGCCAAAGAAAACTAATGAAACTTACTACTACCACACACACTCGCGCAGAGCATAGGAACCTGGCAAAATGAAAACCACATGAAATGTGGTGCCCTTCACTAGTCGTGCAATGGGTCTGGCTCTTTTCTCCGGCTACTGCTGCTGTTGTTGCTGGTTTAGTAGTATGTAGATAGTCGTCGCTCTGTCGAACAAAAGTCGAAAATTCGAACACCGCTCTATAGCGCTACCAAGTGGAATACAAACACCAGCAGAGAGAGCTTCGAACAAGGAACATAGCGACCTGAAACTGGTGCTGCGCTGCGGCTGCTGGCTCGTTGGACAGTGATGTAGGTAGTCATGCTGTGAAGGGGAGTTGAGTTTGGCGTTTTGAAATTACGTTCAAAATTCATCTTCACTTATGCTGGCGAATTTGATTGTGTAGGTTCAATGTAAAAGCGGGGATTGTTCTCCTAATCAGATTGCTGTTCCCGACTACACGGTCGTGTTCATGTGTCGCCTTGGTTCGTAAATCGATACATTGCTTTGATTGTTTTGTCTTGTCTACCGCAGCCAGAGTCTAGTCTGGTTGGATAGAATGCTGCGTTGAAAGGGCTGTTGCATGAATGGTGGCCATTATTAAATCAAATTCTTTCGACGATCGAAGGTTTAAGTAGAACGAAGTCTGGTCGTCCCAGCTAATACATGCTTATTCGAGTGTCAAATTTAATGTTTAATTATGAATAAGATGCAACAGACATCTTCTTGATCCAGACAACCACCCTTTCCCCATTTTCGTACGAGTCGGATGTATTTCATTTTCAATGAAAAATCTAACACGATATACGTTAGAATATCTCATCCGGCTAGGAAACGGTGATACGGATTTTTTCCCGAAGCTTCTTCGATTTTTTCGTCACGAAAGAACATGCCAGTGTTTCGATGACCGCAATTATATGCACATTTATTGATGTTATTATTACTTTCATCATAACACCACAGACAAACCGACATAACACATTGAAAATTTTGCACTACAAATCATTGTCACTAACACACCTGCGCCATCTGTTGAGCACACTGTGATGGGTGATAAAGGTGATAAAGAGGAGGGTAGTGTGCTAACGTCAAACGTAAAGCAATCTACTATGTGCGCCACCTGTGGCGATACTACCAACTAAGAAACATTTGAATTGACCGTTCAATCGATGAAGAAACTGCGAGTGACAAGTCTGTTTGTTTGTGGTAATACTCTTCAAATTAAGTTTCTACTCTATCGATTACAAATTATTGTTCGGCTAATTTCAAGTAGACTAGTTAGTAAAAATCTCATGCATCATACTAAGAGAATGACAAAAAAGTTAATCGTAGTTCATTTCTTGTCCTGATAGTGAGATGGGCTATTTTTTCACTGTGGAAAGACGATCGTGAGATTTAACAGCTCTGGATGCCACTCGTTCGGAAGGTGGAATAGGGGTGAATAGCTACTGAGAGGCTTGAGTAAATTGGACAAAAGCAGGAATCCAATGATAGGAGGTTTAAAGTCTTTGTTAAAACCTGAACAGCTCTTGCAACAATGCCGATAATTTTGCCTAGTTCGATCATTCTCGAATACTTTTTCAAACAGACGTATGTGATTTTGTAAACAAAGAGGGGAAGTAAGATTCAAACGATAAATTTTTGAACCCCTTAGCACCTTCATGCAATCTAGTGTCACGAACACAAGGAAAAACATTTCCCTAACATGATGGTGATGCTACTTTCCGTGAGGGTGCTGTGAGTGCAGTTTTGAGCAATTTACGTTTGAATGTTACTTCCCCTCTTTATTTACAAAATTAGATACGTCTGTTTGAAAAAGTACTCGAGAATGTTCAAATAATCAGTTTCGCTCGGCGTTGAGTGTGCAGCCGACTGTAACTGTATCTCACTTTTGGCTGTTTATCAAGAGACTTGACTATGGAACCATAAGGATTTTCAAAAACCCACATCAAAATATTACCAAGAACAACTTACGAGATCCAGAACACATAGATCAATGATTTCAGTAATACAAATCTCAGCTCCTACAAAACAATCAGCACACGATTTGTTATCCAAGGATGGTGTACCACTAATATAATAAATCTTTGAATTCAAAGCCTATTTTCTAATCTAATCTCACACTAACGCAGCCAATTCTTGAAAGCATCCTGGAAAATTATGGTTTCTTGTATACATAATTTTTCTTGTCATCGGCCAGGCCAACTGCTTAGTATGGGCCCTAGAGAGGATTCCAAGAAGTAAAGCGATTCCAGAAAGATCTAAAATCGCTCTACTGCTTTGAATCAAGGGAAGGATCGTTGGGAGCATAGATTAGTTTATGCTCCTTTTGCGTGTGGGTGAACTTTTGGCATTTGAACCGAAAGCCTGGCAATAATTGCCAAGGTTATAGCGCCTTATCTCGGTCAGGCTTTGAATTCAAAGCCTTTTTTTCCAAGTAAAAAGCCCATTTTGCTTGAATTGACCAAAACTCATCATATTTGTTCTAGCGGAAAAAAATTCAATAATAATGTCTATGTCAAATCTGCTGATATCTATCATTGGCAATGAAATTATGAAACTTATGTAAGATATCAAATTTTTCGTTCTGTAATATTTAAGTAACAGAAGATCTCAATTTATCCACCAAAGGCACATACTTCGAACGTGATTCTTCGAAGTAGTAAGAGAGGAACGAGTCAAAGCACGATGCGGCTCATATGCAACGTTGCCACATGCCAGCTCGTTTTGACGCCAGATATCTGTCAGCGTCTTTTTCCCGGCGGCATGGTCGATAGTGCTCGCGTGACACTGAAAATGGAATTATTTGAATTCAGTGCATTCACAACAAGTAGTGATGTCTCCTGGACACATTTGAATAGAATTCCAAAGAACATATGACCGAATCTGAAGGTATTTCATGGAATATATTGAAGAAATTCAATGTCAATTTTGCATCACTAGACAGGACAATGTTCTTCCGTAATTTTAACGTAGATTTTATAATAGCTCTAGTCTTTCAACTTTAACAAAGATTTTTTCATCGCAATTCTCCACGTCTGGATGACACTGGAAGGCTGCAACTATATATTTTTACCTGATGAATTTTTGTTCATTCAAAGCAGCATATATCGGTTTTAATCACGTTTCAGCCAACAAACTTGCGAAGGAGTTCTACAATTCTACAAGTTAGAAAAACAAAACATTTTAAAATCAGTTTTGAAACTCAAAAGCCATCCACTGATGCATAAAAAAGTTTTGTCTTCTAATTATATTAGAATTCAAACGAAGCCCTAAAACCAGTTGTAGAAAGTTTGATACTCTTTTTTCTGGAGGATCTACGAATGTCTAGGAATATGTTGGATTTCAATGGCATTGAACTTGCTCCAGACCTTCACCTGGACTTCCTTGAATAGATTTAAGACAGGTTCCCGGAGAACACACGGGATGCAAATTCAAGTTTGTGTCTGCCGATAAGGCCCTGTTAACCAATAAGCAGTACCAAAGCGTCTTTACGGCAGCCTATCAAGCAAATAAGTTACCTTGCAACAAAATGTCGCTTACGACTACTTAACTGAAATGCTATGATAATGCTCCCTCAATGCTATTTTTCATTAGAAATGCTTATTAAAGACTACAAGCATGTAAATAGCATTTGAAATTCAATTTTACAACAGATAACATCCAAGATGCTGATGTAATGCTTGTAGCATCTGAAATGCACATTTAGGGTTGATTTACTGTATATGCTAATGCTTATCGGTTACCTGCGAAGTATCTGGGTAAATGTATACAACCCTTCATTAAGGCTCATAAAAGTCCAGTAAAGTTCTGGACAGATGTGGAAGGCTGCCACTACAGCAACAAAGTAGAATTCGTTGACAAGGATATAAATCCACCCGGGCTACAAATGGTGAGTTGACAACTAGGCAGGAGGGTGCGACCGACCTCTGGTCCTCACAAGTTCCTACCTCACGTCTCCACGAGTCATATGATCACAAAAGACTGCCAGCTGAAACATGGAGACGCTGGTTGGCGTAGCCTGGGCAATGTTGTCAATCTGACAATAGCGAAGTGAGGGGGTGCGACCGGTAAATCATATCATATCTTTCAGGTCTACCAGGTCATCAGGTATTAAAAAATAATTTAACATTAAATTTTTTTTTTCTCATGGCAGTCATACATTGTCTAAATTTTCTGGTTCATAATGGATGCGGAAGTTTGTCTACAATTGCAACAAAACAGCAGTCGGCACAGATGTAATTTTCAGTTCATATTATAATATCCCTCGACTATATATTATCATAAAGGACATTGTTTATTCATAACCATTATCAATCTTCTTTATCACCATCATTATTATTTTTATCATTACTGGTGTTTTTGGGATTTATATTTTAACATTTTTTTTTTTTATATGTCCAATTATCATTATGATCTAGAAATATCTAGTTGAACAAAAGAAGCTGCGACGGAATCTATGGTAGGCTTTTGCACTTATTACTTAATGTATTTTTTAATTTGTTTGCAAATGGACCTTTTTCCAAATCTGAGCTGTTTGCCATTCGGATAGTGTCTGATGTGTCTGTATCATAACTCACAATATCATTATATATGATGAAATTGTTTTATTGATTTTACTTCTTAGATGATTTAAAAATCTCTTGTTTTTTGTTGTTGTTGTTTGTTGTTTTTTCCATTTGTCTTTAACTCCCTTACACAGGAGCAATAATTATATGGCCAGCAAAAATAAAAGCGTACTGCTGTTATAAAATCAACATCAAGCAGCAAATAGTGACCATGGCAACAGTAAATTAAAATGTATATGTTATTTTTGTATAATTTAACAAACTTTTTTAGGATACCTCAAATCAAGATTTTGGGAAATTGCTGCTATCGCTGAAAACAAACAAAAACGTGCATAAGCGTGAAACCACAGAACTCTACACTTTAACACTTTACAACATTTCTTACATTTCAGGATCCACCAAAGGGAGATCATAAATAATAGATACCGAGTTATTACAGTATTTTTCATTTACATAAATACATACACTATTATATAAATATTTCATGGGAATGGGAGGGACCATCAGGGCACCCGATTGAAGCACTCTGGATGGGGAGAGTGGAAATGCCAACTCCTCATTGTTAACAGTTTGTGAATAGAGGGCGGGCTCTTCTCCCCGCCCATTGGGGCATCCTCATGTTAGATAGCTTGCTCTTTTGACCAATTGTCCAATCTTGTTGTTGGAAGGAGATTCTTTATATCCCTGTGGATAGTATAAGTGATGTTGCATATCGATCTACCCACCCCCCCTTTTTGGCCCTTCATACAATGGCATGATTAGGATAATCAGTGGTTATTAAAGCTTGAAAGTCTAACAGCGAGGAGAGCTCACTGCTGTCGGATTTAGTTTCCGTGCTACAATGGGTGGTAGTACATATCATACATCATACATACAAGGATATAAATCCACCCAACTGCCTGCAATTCCTCCCAATCAATAAGGTAAAATTTGAATAAATCATTCAAATATAAAGCACACTGCCTTTAGAAGTTTTCAATTACTAACTCCGGAAAGGGTGTTAAGAACTTGAGGCCCGATTTTCGACATTAATGTCGAGACACAGATTCAACCAACCTGCCAATTGTTTCCTTTTGGAATGTCACTCCAAGCTTTGGAGAGAACTTGGAACAACTCAACTGTGTTTCGGTGAATGAAATACCGCATGTTTTCTATTGGGTTTGGATCAGGTAAGTTATAAGATCACTGTAGCATTTCAAATCAGCGACATTTCCTCTTTTAAAAGAGGTAACACCACATTTTCCACAATCTTTTGAAACATGGCATTGTTCCTTATCCCATAAATGCGACGAAGATGTCTGCAATTTTTCCCAGAGAAACATCCTCAAACCATCGAACTTCCTCCGTCACGTTTACCGGTCGTTTTACTCATTTCGTTCCGTTGGAATCAAATGTGCGATCGCACGGTTCAATCTTGGGGTTGTTTTTCTCGGATCATCTTGAAGATCAGTAGTTTTTACCGATCCACTTTTTTCGTAGCGCTCCAGTAAACGAGAAACTATCGATTAGTCTTGGCCTAGTGTTTCACTAACTTATGTTTTTTAAATCATCATTGTACACGTTACGCGACACTCGACACGACGTTGTGTTGTCAAAGTTGTCACCAACAACGGAAATTGCTAAGCAAGGCATCACAAGCTTTGAGCAACTGATCACGTTGGCAAATCATTAAATTATTGCTCGACTAAACTTGGTTTGTGTACCATTATTGAAGGTTGCTTACATTTTGTCGGAGCAGTGCTGTCAACGTGCTTTAAGCTTTATGATACTAAGTAGGGATGTTAGATCACTTGTTGGAAGGGCTAAAGTAATACTTTCGCCACTGCTTACTCCCTCGAAAAGAACAGAAATTGACAACTCTTCCTAGTTGCTTAACTTTTGTCCGACACTACATTGAATAATAAGTGCTATGGAAAATGCTTTGGCAACCGCGTTATTCACAAAACAGAAGAAAGTCGATGTAGAGAATTGATAAACGAAGATAGATGCTTTAAAAAATTTAGCCGTGATTTATTGTTTTACCTTGATACCAATAAATTTAACATGACGAGTTCACAATATGTTCTATACAAAGTAAGCAGCATTTTTCAGCAACAACCTGTCGGAATTGCATAAAGCATATGCCAGATAAAATGTTCCAGGTATTCTTAGGGAATTGATCAGTTATTGATATGTAACATGACATAAGCGTCCCATTTTTGTCGTTATTGGTCAAATCGAATGGTCAGAACCGGAAACATTCCGGGTAATTTAGGATAAGTGACTGAGTCTAAATTCCATAAACCAAGATGGCAAGATGGCGATACCTTACATCAAATTAGTATTCAACAACCAGTATTTGGCGATAAAAACAATTACCCAAACCTGATCAAATCGTGACTATTTCGTGAATCACCCGGAGAAGTAATCTGTGGCTCAGACTATGAAGTGACTAATGATTGAATTTTGTAAAAAGAATCAGATCACACCATTGATAGATTAATTCAAGTTCCATGCATCGTACCGACGTGTTTTCATCACAGCCCTAAACTGCTTGCATAACACTGTAAAAGAGCCCATATTCATTGATGAATTCATCCAACGACTTTCTATTTGATGTATTTGAATTATTCAAACAAATGAATTGGTGGCTCTGCCTGCAACTTAGGTTGAATTAAGACGTTGTTGGCTTGCACGTCGAACACTAAATTCTATGTCAAATGAGAACCAATCAATGAAGAGATAGGCCTTTTTTATTCTTACGCGAGGTTTTTTTTAGAACAATGTACAAATACAAAATTTGCCAATGTTTATTTTTATTTTAATTAGTGAGCAAGAGCTTCTTGATCACCGGGGATTAATAAAAAAAAAACTTTCTAGCCAAACAGGAAAAAAGAGGCTGTGTCCCAAATGTAAACAAACTACAATTTTATGTAAATCAAATAATTTCTAATTAATTTAACAACACATGTGATAAACCTTTATGAAAAGTCATGTTTAAAGGATGTTTTAAATCATTTTCAAAAGGTCCAACCCCATCGTCATCACCAGGGCCTGGTGGTATAAAGGTACCAATGGTTTCAACATAATGCATATCTGATAGATTCTTCTGATTGTACATTCGTTTATGTTGTTTTTACACTGCAGTGTTTATGTAAATATTGATTGTTTTTAGATACTGTATGCTCCGAGGTCGTAGAAAAACAATTTAATATTCACTCAATTCCGAAATGCCACTCTTGATAATTTCAAGGGCCTTTTGCTTTCAAAAAAAAGAACTTTAAATAGGATCTTAATCGATTACATAATGCCATGAAACCAAAAAAAACACAGCCTGGTTGAATAACTGACAAAGTTATGATTTCAAAGAGTGGTGCCAATCTTCTCCTGAAAATTACTCAAAGTTTACATTTTAGCACATAGGCCCATTTCACGTATTTGGCTAGATGTGATACAAATCAAACGATTTACGTTCAAACGTTATCAATCAATTCATCCATAATAACAAAAGAAAAGAAAATCCGGTTCCACCACACTGAACGAAATGTTCATATTGAGATACTCAATTTCACCAACCAATTCGCACATGCTTGTTTACCACGTTTCCCTGCCCTGCCGGGCCTGAAGTAATCCTTTCTTCGTAAGCCACAATCCATAACTGTTGTATCCCGTCCGTTCGTTTCTTTCTTCACCTTGTCTAACAGCAGATCCACTTTTTCACAGCGATTCACCATCTCATCGGCAGCAGCCTCAGAGAGCACCTCTTAAACTTCTTCCCCACCAGCCAGCCAGCCAGCGAGTACTTTTTTCCTCTTCCACTTATTGGTTAATGTGGATTTCTTGTTCCTTTTCGGACGTCTTGATCGATTTTAAATTTTCACACTGCACTGCACTAAATTTTCCCGTTTGTCACAGTCCTTGGAAATTGTAAGGGAACAAAACACAGTTGATTGCTTCTATTTTCTCCCCAAAGTCCATGCTTTTTTGTAGGTTCACACAGTTTCATAAATCGATCTTCGGAGGAAAACCCTCACGTATCACTTTTTTGCACTGTTTTCTTCATTGGTTTTCTTCGATATGAATACGAAAAACACACGGCAAGGTACACATATAAGTGGAAGCCATTTTCTAGCGAGTTCCACTTCGTTCCAAATTCACACCAGTTTTCGTTTCTTTTTCTCTGCTCGTCCTGCTTGGATGGTTGGTTGGATGGATGGATGGTAGTAGACATCCACACTGTCGAAGTTTTTCTCTACTCGATATATCTGGCTGCATGCACTACACTAATCGATGGAACTACAATTCCACAAACTCAACGTCGTCGTCGTCGTCGCCGTCGTAATCAGGTGGTGGCACCCCGAAATCACTGCAACTACACCGTAGTTTTTCTTTTTCTTCTGCAACTTTCCTGTGCCCGAGCAACCCTCATACACACCACAGTCTGCCCGTAGACGACGACTTCGTTCGATTGCTAATTCTGCTGATGATGGGAAATATGTGACTCATACGCCCTCTTCGTGTGCACCAGTATATGTTGCATGTCACGGGTGGAAAGGCAATTTGTTCGCAGTTCTCGTAAAATTAAAATCGTAGAATTAAGCTTCGTCTAGCAACCTCCTTATTACTATGCAATTCCAGGATCACTGGGGAGAATCGATCAGTCCTCGGACTTGTCGAACGGAGGCAGAAAAAAAAGACACGGCAACGTCAAAATCTTCACACTCTCGTCGCCACTCTACTCGGTCGTGTCAGTGTGCGTTGGGAATAATTTCTGTCCGTCAACTCGCCAGCAGATACCACACAAACACACATTGCTCAAAGGTTCCAACATCGTGACGGATAGTGTAAACAACAGGTGTGCGGTGAGAGCGTAGCGATTGTGCCGCATCTGCATGAATTCACCACTACCAGCGCAACGGTCTCAAATAATACATATTCTAGGGCGAGCGTGTGTAAGCACCAACACCATGCTCTCAACCTCACGGGAAACGAGACGTATTTTGTGCCACGACACTGCTCTGCACCGACTGAGGCCGATGGTATAGTAAACGCGTTGCGGCGCGAAGCGAAGCGTTGCGGAAAAGCGAATTGATCAAAAGCGAAGCGCAACGCGAGCTATGACATAGTGAACGCGTTTTTTCACGCGTTTGGTTGCATGGTGTTTTGTTGTTTTTCGCAGTGTTCAATATGGATTCGTCAGACGAAGAATATTTTGCCTCCCCGGGAACAATTGATTTTATTTTTAATAAAAAAGGGAATTCTCTGTACATCCGATTAACCATAACAAAAGAAACGATGTACAGTAAATCTGAAGGGGGTGCAATTATGACTTCAAAGTACGCACTTTGCTTGAAGACTGGAATTATTCATAAAAGGCCTAAAAAGGTTTTATACAAAAATGCCTAAAAAGGTTATATGTCAAGAAGTGAATACATTTTAGGTATTTTGCAGCATGTAAAAGAGATTACAAACAATGCATTTTTTCAAAGGTGATTGTGTAAAGGAACTACCCAAGTAACCACAAGCATTATATTCAACCCAAAATCAACATCGGTAATGCGGGTCGCATCAATTCAACAGTTCTCAAGTAATAAAGCGTTATATAAGCTTGAAAAAGTAGTGATGCATTACCAATGCTATAACACCGACAAACCGACATGAATGACAATAGCAAATGTTTTAATATTTCTGTTCAAATTATATCTGACACCTATCTTCGTGTTCGCTGAAAACGTTTATTGAAGCCACAAACACGCTTGGGAACTTGATGAGAAGGTTCATGTCTGAGCAATTCTGGACACATTTATTTGATCTAGATAAAATGATTCTATAGGTTTTGACAGATGGGATCGCTGCACATTTGAATCGGTCGTTATGGATTCTTGATCAATAATGAAGATTGAGTTTTATGTCGGTTTGTCGGTGGCTATAATGCTACTTTAACCATGTCTTATGGCATTACAAAAGATATAACTTTAGCTCGATCTTAGTGGGGCCCTTTTCAGCTTTAATCAAACTTCAATGATGCACTAGACGTAATACATATGCCCTATATATGCATGCTATTATAGCCTCGTGGTTACTTGGGTAGTCACTTTATGAAATGAAGATGGATAAGAAACTTAGCACCAATATCTCAAAACTTTGGATCTGCTTTTTTTATTTAAATCAATGACATTCAGTATCAATTTATCTTAAAGCATCCACATGCAAATAAAATACATCATAAGAACATGTTTCTTCTTGCTGGGATTGATGATTTGCAGGAGAAAGTTTTCATTTCCGGTTATAGTATCCATAAATAAAGATCAATCTAAATTATCTAATTAGTGCCTTGTAGCCTGTCCATGATACTTGATGCTGGTTTGGCTTGCAAGAACCCTTTTTGTTTTTATTATCAATTTTGTTCCGGCACAGGCAGTCAATTAGAAAAATCGATGTTTCCACTTTAATGATGGCCTTGTTTTTATGTATTTTTTCTATGACACTGGAATAAGAAAATAACTTAAAAGTATTCATTTTCTGGTATTAAGGCATTTTTTGACGTATGGAGGTTGTTCATTAAAATGCAAAGAATGTAGTCAAAAAATTACTACCTCAGAATAACCGTGTAGAGAAATTCATCGGCTCTCGGTTTTGATAAAGTTTTGTGGTTTTGTCCCACAACACCTTTTTCGCAAAAACTGCATAAATTAAATTTTCCGCATCCATACCCATTTTGTCAATCACCGTCAGCAGAATAACAAAAAAACAGCCCAGCAGCAGAGCCTCTAGCGTTTACGCGCGTCAAAACACCACTCGGGCTGCTTAGACGCGTTTGACGGCCGGTTCGCACCGCATCGCGTCGCGTTGGCTATACCAGGTTTACGCGGTACGCATATATTTTCATCAAAAGTGCTTTGACGCGAACGCGTTCGCTCGCGTGAACGCTTGCAAACGCTTCCACTATACCATCAGCCTAAGCACCAATACCATGGCCTACTCAACACTCACGGGAAACGAGACGTATTTTTGTGCCATGACTTTTCTTTCACTGCACCGACTGACTGACGATCGGATTGAGGATGGAAAGCGGGGAATGCTGAAGGTGACAAGAGTATGGTGTGGTCTCCAAAACACACTACACCTACCACCATAGGTGCGAAGGGACAGCAAACACACTCATAGAAAATACCGATTTCTACGAATGGGATCCCTGTTGGCAACACTGATGAAGGTCGTTTCTATTGAGCATTGCAAAGATCAAACGGAATGCTCTAGACGGAAACCCATCTTGACCACCAGAATAAATCAACATCATCATCATCAACCTTACTAGCCACCAACACCGAAAGAGAAAAATCAAATCATCTGGCATCGATGTGTAGCAAAATAAAATCATCATCAGTGAACCTGAGAGAGTAAAATCAAGGAATGGGAAAAATTTCCGCTGCTGCTCCGTTCGATCGGCCTTCTTTCACTCGTCATTCGATTAATAATACCGAGTTGCTGTTTTTTGATCCGACAGACAGAAGACCACACGCTACGGCGGTATTGGTTTGACCGGGATGACAGCTCACACACACCAACAGGCTGGCGCAGAGCTGCTCACCAGTCAAGTGGTGTGGAAGAGAGAGGATAGACAGATGGAATGTTCACTTTTTCACGTACATACGTACAATACGGCAACGGGCAAAGAAACCAGTCTGGTTGCACAAAGTTGGAAAACATCATGCTGAATAAGTGAGGCCCGTGCTGGCAACACGGCCATCTATCCATTCCGTCCTGTCATTGCTGAAATTTTCCACTATCTTTCCAACCAAAAAGTCTCGTATCCCGTCTTTGCGAGACTAAAATCATTCCCAGCTTTCACGTCCCGTTTCGTTTTCGATCCAAAGCTCGGAAACCTTGAGATTGTTCGCTTCTTTCGAACAGGACCAATCGTAACCTATTATATCACCTCGTTTGCGTCTCCCGAATACTCCGAGGGGGCAACAATGCAACAAGAATGGACAAAAAAAAAAGAAGGCAAGGCTAGAGAAGAAAGAGAGCGGTCCAAGAACGGAACCGGGACCAAGCATCGCACAAAGAAGGAGTGCACAGAATTCGACGAAATTTTTGCAAACCAACAGAAAATCGATGGACGTGCGTTCGAGCTTGCTGCTGCGAAAGAAAGAAGGAGGATGAGAACCACGAAACTGGCCAGAAATTGAAATTAACGGATAACTCGCAATAGAGAACTTAAATTACTTACGCTGAAAGCAGGCAAATGAGCAAATTTTAAATGGAAACTGGATTATTATTAATGATGAGCAATCGGTCGGTTTCCTCAACTGAACATTGGAAGGAATTAAAACTAATTGATGCAAAGAAGTTTTTCCGAACCAGAAATGGGTCTGTTCATAAACCACGTACTCATTTTTGAAAATCTCATCTCCCCTACCCCATTTTTCATCATACAATTTTTTGAAATTTTGAATGCAGTGTAGACTTTGGGCAGACCCCCCCCCCTCCCTTCCACAGAAAAATCTACGTGGTTTATGAATGCCCCTAAACGAAGAATCGAAAATTTTGATATGCTGAATCGCAATCTGAGTTTTGCAGAACCTTTCTCTACTTGGCTAATAAGAATACTTTAGAGCTTTTCTACAAATGAATGTTCACATATGAGGACCATTAATTGTAGAAATTAGACGAGGTAAGGTCATTTAGAGAAAATTGCAAACGTTGTTAATGTTTAGTCTGATGTTTATATCTATAGAAGTGATGAATCATATCCCTCCTGTGACCAATCATCAGCCGTTTCAGATATTGCTGATCTCAAGGATTTGCTACATCTTTCCACTCATATATGTAGCATTTTGATATTCCACGCAGGAAAGCATGATGGTCCATATTTCCAAACGCATTCCATGCTTACCTTGAAATAACTGTGCTTCACCCAGTGGTCGCCCTAGGATACAGGAGTATTTAGCAGCCTCCTTAACCCGTTGATGTTTGGGCTGGTGATGAGTCATTAGGTGCAATGCCATTAGCCCGAGTGAGTCACTAGGCCGAATGGGATACTAACCAAATGTATATTTGCATAACATGACTAATATGTACAGCGTCCTGTTCCCGGTTGCGACTTACAACATTTCTCGCCAACTTGTTCAAAACGACGCATATGATTTTGTAAACAACCAGGTAAACAAAAAAATCAAACGTCAATTTCTCGGAACTCTTTGCAAACTACACACCACTATCATGTCAGAGGAATATTAGACTTTGTGATAATGATGCTATTGTGTGTGATATTGCGAAGAGTTCCGGGAAATTCACGATTAATCAAGATATCAAACAGAACAATGCATCTGGTCCCAAGTAACATTGGGAGACTCTCCTCGCGTTCCTACGGCTATGTTAAAACATGTTCAAGTATTTTCGACGAACAGTACGATAATTTAAAGTGCAATTAAGGAACAAATACGTCAAAAACATCAGCAAATCGTTTAATAGACAAACTTTTAACGAAAGAGAAAATAGACGAAGAGAATTTCTCGATTTTACTTAGTACCTAATGCATTGTTCAGCTTGATATGTCGTTTTGAATAAGCGTCGACATTTTTTTTTGGGGTTAACAGATATTCGAATTTTGAGGGTCCTCCCTTAGCTCAGGCGATAAAGGCGCAACTACATAGCAACACCGTGCGGAAGGTGGCTGGGTTCGATTCTAGGTCTGGTCTAGGAATTTTTCGTTAAGGAAAATTTCCCGACTCCTTGGGCATATAGGGTATGACTGACTAGCCACACAATCATACTAATGCAAAAATGGTAACTGCCATCGAATGCTCGCAACTAATAACTGTGGAAGTGCATTTAGAACACTAAGTTGAGAGCAAACAATAAGCTAGTTGTGAAAGCAATAAGCTTGCAATGCTAAAGAAGAAGAAGATTTTTTTAATTTTATTTTAATATTTTAAAGTCAATTGTTAATATAATGTCACAGTCACTAACTATATCTCTCGTAGCATTTGAAACTGGTTTATCTTCGTTAATCGGTTCTCTTTTTCGACTTTCTATTTGGTTGATCACAGCTAAACCATTGAGCTTTTGGCGCTGCTTACAGCTTAGGTCGAAACGTTACGTTCTTAGCTTGTACACTGAACAATTAATTTAACGGAAAATGCTTTTGCGACTGCATTATTCACACAGAAGAGAAAGTCGATGAAGAGAATCGATCAGCAACAATAGGCCCTTTTCAAATGTTAGGCAAGATATATGTATGAAGTGAACTTACGGCTGGAGAATGGGGATTTTTTTAAAGAATAAATAACAAATCAAAATAGATGTACTGTATTAATGAATGGTTTCATTCTTGGCACTTTAGTCAGTAAGGTAGGATTAGGAGCATATGGATGGGATCGAATCCCGCAACATAAGCGCAACAATAGCTATAGTTTTCAGTGTATAGTGTTTATAAGAAAGCGGTTCCCATCCCAACTGCGTTTCAAGCTGTTGTGCAGAGACATTACCCAATCTTTGACCTTCAAATACCTTGGACTCATGTTTGATTCAAAATGCACTTGGAGTACTCACATTACGTATATAAAACAGAAATGTCAACAAAGGATCAATTTTCTAAGATCAATTTCCGGTGGGGTGATCACCCGGAAGACTTAACTAAACTCTACAAAACAACTATACTTTCAGTTCTCGAATATGGCTCTCTCATTGGAACGCATTCAACATCGTTCTTTACGTATTACCCTTGGCTATATGCATTCACCGCATAATATGAGCCTGTAGGTTCTTTCAGGAGTAAAACCGCTTCTGGGAGCTCTCAACTAGAATACTGATAAAGTGTGGAATCAGTAACAACCTTGTGATTGAACACTTCGAAGAAATGCTCGAATTGAATACCCAGTCTAGATTCTTACGAATCTATATTAACTGTATGTCATCCGATACATAAATCTTCCATGCAATAACTCTCCTAGTGTGCGCTTCCCTAATCACAGTTCCTCCATTGATTATGATCTCTACAGAAAACAGGCTAATCAAGGATTTCCAGATGAACTTCGACCTTTTTCAATTCTCCATATTTTTATTAAAAAGTACCAACATGTCAATTGCAATAGTCGCTTTTTCCATGATGGGTGGCGCATTGATGGATCCACTGGTTTTGGTGCCTAAAGGGCGATACGGTCAAAATTTGGTCAATATCAACTTGACGTATTTCTTTCAATTTTGCATTTAAAAAACCTGAACACCCCTCATTTTGAAGGTGTGTGTGTGTAGAATGTTGCTCCTATTTTGATTTTGGAATTCACTCTTCAGTTGTCAAAATGCCGTCCAAGCAAGAAGAGCAGCATATCAAAATTTTGCTCGCGCATCGCGAAAATCCGAGCTACTCGCACGCAAAGTTGGCAAAATCGCTAAAAGTTGCCAAATCAACCGTTACAAATGTAATTAAAGTGTTTGGGGAACGTTTGTCGACAGTCAGGAAGTCTGGATCGGGGGGAAATCGAAAACCGGAAGCCGCTGAGACGACAAAGAGAGTTGCCGGTAGTTTCAAGCGAAACCCTAACCTATCTCTCCGAGATGCCGCAAATAAGCTGGGTGTATCGTCTAAGACCGTGCATCGAGCCAAAAAACGAGCCGGACTATCGACTTACAAGAAGGTAGTGACTCCAAATCGCGATGATAAACAAAATACGACGGCCAAAGCGCGATCCCGGAGGCTGTACACGACGATGCTGACGAAGTTTGACTGCGTGGTAATGAACGACGAAACCTACGTCAAAGCCGACTACAAGCAGCTTCCGGGACAGGAGTTTTATACGGCAAAAGGAAGGGGAAAGGTAGCAGATATTTTCAAGCACACGAAACTGTCAAAGTTCGCAAAGAAATATCTGGTTTGGCAAGCCATCTGTACCTGTGGCTTGAAAAGCAGCATTTTCATAGCTTCCGGGACTGTCAACCAAGAAATTTACGTGAAAGAGTGTTTGAATAAACGTCTGCTGCCTTTCCTGAAGAAACACGGTTGTTCCGTACTGTTTTGGCCGGATTTGGCATCTTGCCATTATGGTAAAAAGGCCATGGAGTGGTACACCGCCAACAACGTGCAGGTGGTTCCCAAGGACAAGAACCCTCCCAACACGCCAGCGCTCCGCCCAATTGAGAAATACTGGGCTATTGTCAAGCGGAACCTAAAGAAGACCAAAAAAACTGCTAAGGACGAGCAGCAGTTCAAGGCAAACTGGCTTTCTGCGGCGAAGAAGGTGGACAAGGTGGCTGTACAAAATCTGATGGCAGGGGTCAAGCGTAAGGCCCGGCAATTCGGATTTGGAAAAGCGGAAGCCTAACTGAATATTTTTCCTGAATTTTATACTAATTGAACTTGAAAAAGAAATTTAATTTGATTTTTTAAATAAACGATTCCACCGATTTACACGCGTTTTCCCTTGACCAAATTTTGACCGTATCACCCTTTACTATGAATACTTATCTCCCTTCCGGAAACACCAGGAACCTTTTTCCGTATATGTTGCCGAGCTGGCAACAATCAATTTCGCATTGGGGATAATTTCCGACACGCCCACAGAATATTATTTCATCTTCGCAGATAGTCTCAGTCCTATTGAGGCCCTGTAGTCGATGAAAACAGTGAGGCACTCATCTTACTTTCTTTCAAAAATAAGAGAGCAGATGTGCGCGTTGGTCGAAAGATCATTTAGGTTTACCTTTGCATGGGTCCCCTCACATAGCTCAATTCCACGCAATGAGAAGGCGGACTCTCTAGCACAAGGCGAGATTTTTTGGAAGAAGAATTTCACATGATGAATTTTTCCCATTAGTACGTCAGAGTTCTCTTCAAAGTTGGCAAAACGATTGGACAAGTAATTCTCTTGGGCGGTGGTTACATTCCATTATTCCAAATGTTTCGTCGAGATCGTGGTTCAAAGGTCTGGATGTAAGTCTTGATTTCATTCGTGTGATATCAAGACTTATGTCCAACCACTACTCGCTAGACGCACATTTCTACAGAATTTACCTAGTCGATAGCAATATATGTAGGTGCGGAACCGGTTTTGATGACATCGCTCACGCAGTTTGGAATTGCCCGGATAATGATGCCTCCAGAGCACGACTATTGGATACCCTAGTGGACCGAGGTAGAAAACCCTTCCGCGAGGTAAGAGATATTTTGAGAATACGTGAACTTCTCTACATGCAAGCGATTAACGAATTCCTTTGTTTGTCTAAAAATGTAATGTCATCACCCCTCTCCCCACCACTCTACTAAAATCCCTACCATTGTGTCCCAGTTACCTTTTGTTTCCGTGCTACTTGTACCTGCCCAGTAAGCTGCGGTTTAGTTCCTGAACGGGGCTACAGAGACCGACGATTCCGTAGATGTCGCAACCATGAGCAGTAAATTATACCTTGAATAAGTTACCTGCCTAGCCCCTTCCAAACGATAATGCGACCCATTAACCTCGAGCCAGTCAAGAGTAACCCCATTTTTACTTACATCGAAAAATAAAACATAGTTAAAAACAATATTGCACACACATGAGTCAATTTCACTAATCACTGGAAGTAAAGTCGTTGGTCCCGGCACATGTGTTGATGGGTTCGATTTGTAGGGTCCAGGTCATCTTCCTAACGTAACCAACAAACCTCAGGCTGAATGTTATGTAAGTACAACATCATTGAGGCCATATTGAGCCTGTTGATGTCAATAACAAGTAAATAAATAAATAAACAAGTACGAAACAACAACAACAATAAAAGCAACAATATGTTTAATTTGCAGGCAAATCATTAATGTTCGAACTAGTGCTTAACGAAGGTGTTGAACGAATCATAGAATTTAGATAGTTTTGAACGAACCATAGAACTTAGATAGATAGTACATCAGTTTGTAAAGGTGGAAGAAGCTTAATAGGTGTTCGACTCATGTAAACCTACCCATGTAGAATATCCTGATAAATTAAAGTAAAGTTAAGAGTCAGTCAGTGACCATTTATGACGCATATTAAATTTGTAAAATATCAGCGATATTGAGTAATTATTATGAAAGCTCATAGGACGACAAATTTCCGAACAACTCAGGAAAATTTGTAAATCATTATGCAAAGAACTTACGCAAGAATAGTTCTATGAGCTCCCTCATTGTTTTGGGATATTTATATCGTTTTAAAATTCAGATATTTATCAAAGAGCTGTGGTCGTTTTTGTAATTGCATACTGACAATTAAAGGTTTCAATAGTTGTTGTTGTTTCGTATTTACGTGGCTTCCAGCCTGAGGCTGGCTCGTCACGCATATTTCAATAGGAATACTTCAACCCTTAAACGAATGATACACAATGACATAGGTATTTCACTTCCAGTTTAAACAGGTCTATTTTGCATTTCACGGGTAACTCTGACTAATTCTTGGTCTAGCAAGAATTACAGAAATTTAAACATTTCAAAGATTTCTTTTGATTTTTGCAAATTTTTTTGAAGCTCTTTTAAATATTCTTTAGGGGTGGTATATCGGACTGAGAAATATGTTTCTATTGACTGTTGATTTTCATCAATAAGTCTATCGTATACAAACTCAGCGGTATTGCAGACCTCCAAAATCTTATCATTTCATTGCACTAACGAATATATTTGCTAAAATTTACAAAGATTTCTTGTTTGAGTACATACACACTTAAAAATTATTCATTTTACACGAGACGTAGTTCATGTTTGTAAAAAGTCGGGGAACGTTAACAAAGATTTTGTGTAAAATTATGTCTCTTGAAACTGACACATACGCAAGTCGACAAAATTGCATTGACATCGTAGCATGAAACGATGGCGGAAACGTACATCAGACTTAGGGCTGAAGCAAATAAGATTGGGTTTATGATTATTGCATTGGAAACAAAATACATGGCACGAAGAGGCTCCCGAGAAAACAATGATAGCCTCCCACCACGAGTCCAGATCGACGGTGAGTTGGTGGACGAATTTGTGTATCTGGGCTCATTGTTAACCGCCGATAACAACACCAACAGAAAGCTATAGAGGCGGATTACGGCTGGCAATTATGCTTACTTCCGACTCCATAGAATCCCAAAGTTGAATATCCTCTTCTTATTTTTTCATAGCGTTTCAAGCTTATTGTTTTCGCAAATAGCTTATTGCTTGCTCTCAACTTAATAATTGAAATGAACTTCCAGTTATTAATTAAGAGCTTTCGATGCCTGGCACCATTTTTGCAGTAGTATAATTGTTGGCAAGTGTAATCATACCCTATGCCCAGGGAGTCGAGAAATTTTCCTCAACGAAAAATTC
The DNA here is from genome assembly GCA_034211315.2 of Aedes japonicus. Classification (NCBI taxonomy): domain Eukaryota; kingdom Metazoa; phylum Arthropoda; class Insecta; order Diptera; family Culicidae; genus Aedes; species Aedes japonicus. The sequence continues at coordinate 147,721 of JASCZW010001642.1, read as the reverse complement.
CTAGACCAGACCGGGAACCGAACCCAGCCACCTCCTGCATGGTGTTGCTTTGTAGCTGCGCCTTTACCGACCACTACGGACACAAAACATGGGCATTGCTTGGGCGTCTTCTAAAGGAAGGTTTTGCGTACGATCTACGGTGGAGTGCAGACGGAAGATCGAACGTGGAGGTGGCGAATGAATCAATAATTGCATCAGTTGCTTGGAGAACCTACCATCGTACTCAACGCTAAAATCGGTTGATACTGTGTGCAGAGCATATTGTAAGAATTCCCGACGACAGCACAGTTAAAATGGTTCACGAAAACGAATCGACAGGCACAAGAAGAAATGCAGCCATGGACCGAAAATAATGGAGACATCTTCTGTATACACCAGAGCGCACCCCGTTCTTGGTCTGATTGGTAAGGTAAACGATGTCTTTATAACGAAGTCTATTTTGAAATAGGATAAGGGGATGTAATGTTAGCCTAGCTCCTTTATTCAGCCTATGTACCAAATGTGTCATTAATTTAGCGAAAATCAACAAAATCATGTTGCTATTATGATGACCAATGTAATCCGAAGCAATTGAGACAATATTAATTAACTTATAGTTGTTCACTTCCACGTAATTTTCGATATCTTGAACTTTTGGGACATCATGATTTCACTGGTTAAGCTGAGCAGATGATCTACACAATCTTCAAGTGACCTAAATTTGGCTTAATAGAATCGATAAAGCAAGTAATGCAGTCTGGATGTGCCGATAATAGTTACACGTTACAAACAAACTGTTCACATAGCTATAATAACAATGATTATACAAGAAAATCGTAGACCCAATGTTGGGGACATATTTTTTTGTATGTCCCCAACTATGGCCTGTTGTATCAATAACGTGGTAAAAACGTTGTTGTTGGTAAAATTTCAAGTGGAAATGCATGAATTAGCGGTTGTTCATATTCAAATGGCTCATCTAACTACAAACCGAAGGATCAAAATCATTGTATAGTGAATTATAATGTTTTCATAATTGCATGGCTGATGAATCGTATATGAAAATCACTTAAGTGTTTTGAAGCTGTTTTACTTTAGTTTGTTTTGTGAAATTATGTGTTAAGCGACTCAGCTGGCAATGCCTTAATTCATAATATTAGAGAAAAAAAAACATACAAAGACTGCATTTTGTAATAAATCCATCGAATGGGACGAAGTTGCATCCATGAATAGACCCAATTTGCTGCCTATAGACCGACATTAAATCCATATCCCTCGGATGTTTATGACTTAATAAAATAAGTTGTGTTACTTCTCGTGATACATACTACCAAACATCTTATCAAACATATCTTAGCAAGTGTATAACTAGTTGAATCTCGCTTACAGCTTAAAAACTTTTTGAGTTATGATAAAGAATGTAATCGATCGTTGCATAATAGGCTGAGTCAAGGGACACATACCCTACTTATTCTTTTCTGAATATCCACAGGTTTAAATCCAGGGTACCATAACAAAACCAAAGTTTATACAAACAATGAAAGCTTCTATTGCAGCTTCCTTGAGGGTTGTTCACCGAATTTTGAACAGATTTGTTTTGAAAAGTCTTATGTTGGTGGTAACGATTCTAAAATTTTACCTCTTCTTGAAATTTCCTATTTAGTAATTCGAGAAAGTAGTTATTTATTTATTGTCAATTACTGTGTATAGGCAGCCCCAATCAACATTTTCAATCCGCGCCATCCACGATATAACCTCCCTTACTCGAATTCCTCAATTATATGTAGCTTCTTTCATATATTTCGGGTTTTACATATACTAAACCCGGGGTTACTTTCTCATGGATCATAAGCTTCCTCTTCATTTGATTTTTTTAATGTTTACAAGTAAACTTCCACCCTCTACTATGAAAAGATGTACCCAAAAACCTTTTTTTCCACTATAAATAGTAGAATTTGTATATTGAGTGACAAGCACAATAATAAATCTGTGAAAAATGTCCTAGACCAGGATCGGAAATCGAATCCGCTGTCTCCGGGTTTCTTTGTTGTTGAAAGCAACCTAAAATGATGAAATCCATAATGAATCCCAGGTGATGCCTAAACTAGTATGAAGGATTGAATGTCAAACATGAAACGGAAAACTGTACTACCATGGATAAATCGACATGGAGTTTTCATAAGGGCCAATGTCGCAAACGTAAACAATGGCTTCTTCCGCAAATTTTTCGAGAATGCTAACCTTATCATAGTGAATTACCACGATGATTGTACAGAAGAAGAGTTGACCTTTACAATAGAAGTGGTAGTTTACTTGAGCGAGTTAGCATTTTCAAGAAATTTGGGGAAGAAGCCATTGTTTACGTTTGCGACATTGGCCCGTATGAAAACTCCATGTCGAAATATGGATTAAGCAGCTTTCAAATATTTGAGAAGTTTTATGAAAGCTTATGCCATGAATATGCAGGAAAACGTAAAGGCGACTCCGATAGTAATAAAAGAGAAAATAAAAGACTCTCTCATTGTTGTTTTGAACCTTTGGAAAAGTTTAGTTTATTACAAGTTTATTTAAGAGAGTGACTCCTAGATCCCTTCCAGTGTCTCCCAAGCGAGAGTTCAGGATGGGAGGATGTGGATCCTTACACAAATTTTTGTTTGTAAAAAATCGTGCGGAGACGTGGAGTCAAGACATCTGGAAAAACGTCTTACCTTATTAATACATGGCCCCTTCTTACAGTGCTCACTTACGCCAGAAAGCTTTTTCACTGACATTACGCATCAACAGGGGTGCAAATCAAACTTAATTTGCCAAACAATTTATCGGGTCTTGCAAATTATACAAATTATAACAGGTTTACTAAATTCTCTAAGAACTATACACTCAGAAGTTGCTCTATCCAAGAACTGCAAATATCCTTAAGACACCCCGAGAAACTCCAATATTCCCGAACAGCATATCCCCCCATACAGTACAATATGTCAACAATCATCTTTCTGTGGATAAATTTTCAGCGCATGTCTGCCGATCCTCGACCGACACAGAAGACACAAGGCTGGAATCGAAAGGAGCAATAGAACAGCCACGAAGACTGCAATTCCACAGAGAAACGGTGATGGCAAATGCAGCACACGTACACCCGACACAAACACGGACCAAGACTCAGTGGATTTCGGTCGGTCCTTCTTCGTAGGGGACAGTAAAAAAAAAGATGCCAGAGACCCCCCAGGAAAGAACTCGCAGACGTGCTGTTGCAGATTCAGTGAGAATATCGGGAAAGGCAAAAAAACAGCAACCTCGCCTTGTTGCAGGTGAGAAAGGAACGAAAATCTGAAAACAAGGGAAATCTAGAGGGTGGGGAACTATGAGTATCACAAGAGAATGAGAAACACCGAAACGGGATCTCTCTTTCGGGTTGCAGATTTTCTGCTTTTTTTTTCAACATGATCTCGGTATTATAGGTTTGATTCGTTTGGCGAGGATGATGATAATCTTCATCTTAAACATTTCTACTTTAGAGTTGACTTAGTTTTATTTTACCTCCGATACCGATTCCTCGTCCGATTCCGATGAGTCCGAAACACGGGGCTGGAACTCGGAGAACGTCGTCTCCGTGTCGGACTTGGCCGGGGATGAATGCTGGCTGCTGGACTGCCTTCCTCCTGTTACACCACCTCCACCACCAGCACTGCCACCACCTCCGACAGTTGTCGTTCCGGAGGTGGTGGAACTGTTACTTCCTGCTGCTACTGTGGACATTGCCTTTGCATTATTCGCCACTACACCACGGTTATTGTTGGAATTTCCACCAGAAGAAGCACTTCCTGTAGTTACTCCAACTTCCGGTTGGGTACGACACGAATTATTCTGCTGCTGTTTCGGATTATTCCCTTTGGCAGCAGTTCCACTGCCCACAGAAACTCCGTTACCACCACTACGATTGCTTCCACCACTGGCACTTACACTAGCGCAATAATTACCACTACCACTACCGATACTATTACTGTTGGATGACGAAGACGGCTGCTGCTTGTGCAGGGCCTTCGAATTCGATTGATTCACCAGCGAAGATTTCTTCACACTGCTACTGCTGATTCTAGATTTGTCCCGGTTCTTTAATCCGGATTGTTCCGCATTCTGCATCTTGTCCGGCACCGGTTTCGAACGCCGGACACATTCAACTCGCGATTGACGCACTTTTCGACGCACTGAGGGCTCACTTTCGCCCGGAAATTTCTCGCACAAAAACGCACTTCTTTCTGAACACCGTCGTCGTTGCGTTGTTCGTCGTTCGTTTGCCAGTACAAATTTTCGCCATATTCGATTTTCCACAGTACAGCTTTCATGTGTGCGAGCAGGACGGGCTGCGATCGACTGTTTGCCTCTCGCTTTGGCCAACGGTGTTCAGACTGCTAGCTTTTCGTCACATCCGGAACAAGAAATGAAATGCTTTTTCAAGTCAGTGCATGCCCTTGCGAAAGTGAGGCAAACTTGACAGATCGCTAATGGAGCGCTCAGATATTACGTTAATATGAACTTCACTTATTGAAAACATTTCTTAAAGACACTATTACGAGTGCATGCAAATATATAAAATAACAGAAAAATCTATTTCCGAGAGTCTTATTGTTAATGCATCAGTTAAATGAAGAAGGCATATTGTCAAAACAGTGACCATTCGCTGATTGAACTTCCATTAATTGCAACGTCTTTTAATTGCAAGTTCACTAATTGTAACGTATTGCAATTAAAAAGCAATTAACTGTCATATACAAATGTCAAGCAGTAATCTGTCATTTAAAGTGCGACCCACTATAGAGGAATCTAACTTGAAAAAAGAAGAAGACACCGAGTGGTGATAAATCTGACAGCTCCCATGTTAAAGTATAGGACAAAACTTTTAAAATGCTTCTAGAAAATTCAAATGAATTTTTAATTAAAAGTGGTTCGTTGTATGATGTAAGCAAAATCCAAAACTGCACAGATTTTTCAGGAAGTCCAACATTTTTGAGTCATTATTTTTTATTGGATTACCCGCATAAACACAAACCATTCCTGGACCATTTCCGTTATTGTTACGACATTCACCTTTATAGTTGACAACTAAAAACTAACAATTTCCTATAAAGTCTTGACAATATGCCAGATGGTAAAAGGCCAAATAACAATATGCTGAATAGGCGGTTAAGTTAGGTTACCATAAAAAAATTGCTATTTTAACGAACAAAATTTTTGCTGTACTCTGTACTGTAATGAAAAACCTTTCAATGACAATATGGCTTACATTAACAATATGTATTAATGTAGAGGTTGTATGGTGAAAATGAGATTGAACTATTTGATAACAATAACATAAAATGTGATAGTACATCTTACATTCAAAATACAGTTTTGACTATATAGCAAATTGTTTTTCGTTATGCGGGTAGTTACGGTAGAATAATAGTAAATTAAGAAATAACGAATGAACTAAACGATTTTTTTTTATTGAATTATCATTTTCAATGAAAACTTCCATGTTTGTGTATTATTGAGTGACAAAGTCAGCGGGACCGGATGACGAAAAATGAAATAAGCCATGTTTCTTAATAGTTTGTTTCATTTTTTCCTCAAACAAAATATCAGTTTGATTTAACCGCCACTTTGGTTAAATCAACCTAAAATTTCAACTTGTATTCCCTTGGCAATGCAACCTGTTTTCTGGTAATAATATACCCCTCTTGAGGTGGAAACAACCGAAATATCTTTAAGTAGAAACAACCAACCTGCCTTTTTGGTTGAAAACAAAATTGTTGGTTTAAAACAACAAAACAGATTTTTAAACAACTAGTTTTTTAGTTGGAATGAGCCTGCGCACGCTATAAAAAAAAGTTACTTTTAATGTGAGCCATGTCTTCAAGCGTCCTGTGAGAGTGAGTGAGACAACACCATAACACGGCTCACAGTAAAAGTAAAAAAAAAACAAAACAATTCTAGAAGCGTGCACCGAGGCATGCACAGGCTCATATCAACAAGCAAGTTTGTTGTTTCAAACGGGACTTTTTTCTCCATGACCCACAAACTGCTCCGTTGGGTACGTTGGGTACACTGAAAATAAACCTATAATTTTTATTTTTAAAATTGTTTAAGGGCCAATCGGTCAATTTTTGCTTCGAATTGAAATCATGTGAGCCAGTATGATTTCCAAAGAGACTGATAGGGTCCGCATATAATTTTCAATGGGACGAGAAATGTCAATCAAGTGTGTTTTCACTTTGCCCTATTCTATCCATCTTCGCACGTAAAACGAAATAAATAACCGTGCGCGAAAAATAATCAGCTGCTTTGTTGTTCTAGAAGTTCCCGTGTGGTGGTTGAAGTACTTGGTTTGCCAGCGAAAACCACTTAATTTTTTGAAGGTATTACTAGAGATGTTCTTCTTTTCCTTTTAAAAGTGTTTATTTTGAATATTTCAGATCTGCCGAGCATTTTTTTCATTCCCGCAGAAGAGGTGCTAAACGCGATAGCTTTAAAAAGTTGGGATAGTAATTGCACGGAAACTCTCTTCAACAAACTTTACGAAAGAGGCTGAAAAAACTATTCTCGGCGATTTAAGTCTTCCTTTTGAATTCCTGGAGTGCTGCCAAGGTAAGTTTTATGAAATTTATTTATATTTATACTGTACCAAATAATGTTTTCCTGATCGCAATTATCTTTATCAGGTTGCGAATTTTTAACTGAAGAGTCTAAGATGGTGACCATTGCTGAGGTTTTGTTGCTGCTTTCCAAATCTCAGACCACCTGGAACGTCGATTAAATATTTTGCAGGATTTTAAGCTGGAGGGTACAGAAGGTATGTATTGCTTAGGTGGTTGAACGCAGGATAATCCGATGACCAAAAATCGATTTTCTCCTAGTCTGTGTACATTAAACTTAAAGTGCGTTAGAATCACACAGTGATGCGCTATACAGCGCTTTAGCTCCGACATTAGGCAATACTTTAAACCTGAAAGAAGCGAAAAATCGATTTTCGGTCGAAGTAATTTCCAACTTTTATCTACAACGGGATACTATGTAAATGAAACATTATTTATTTTTTTATAATAGTACAAATAAAACCTCTTATATTCACACATTTCCTTTTATTACATGAACAGATACCAAAAATCCAAAACTAACATTTTTATAAAAAAATTAAATCCATACACCTAATCACATAAAACGTATTAAAAAACTCATTTGAATTTTGCTAGGACAAGTTAATGCAATCCATGTACAATATTATTAATATCTACTCAGCTGTTGCAGTTAAAGACTATATATTTATTGTACATATGGTTAAGTATTCTATGGGTCATACAGAGAAATAACTTTGCACTTTGCCTAAATCTATAGGTGATTGCACTTAAATATAATAGTACGTTCACAATACTGCTTATGTTACGTTATATAGAGTATCTTAATATCAGCAACTATACATCTAGTTTTCACTGGAAATAATGTAAATGTCATTTGATATCAAGATACTCTATATCACGTAATATAAGCTGTAGTGTGAACGTACTATAAGGTGCATTGTTTTTTGAGTGCTTATAGGTGAAGTTGACTTTAACCATATTTGAGTAAATTTGTATTGAAAAAAATACTCACATATGGGTAAGTAGTAATGTCCACACTATTCTTAAACAACCCAAATTTGAGTACGATTGATTTACATTCGTCGGAAGTATGGCTACTCCAAAGTGAGTAAAGATGGTTAGGAGTAACACGTGACAATAAGTAAACATCGATCGGATTCAAGCTGATGTTGACTGTTTGTCATCTTACCACTACGAACTATCTTTACTCACTATTGAGTAACCATACTTCCGTCGAATTTGTGTTAATCGTACTCAATTTTGGTTTATTTAGAAATAGCGTGACGTACACAGATGTAAAAACATATCGAATTCCATAAAATTTACCTTATGAAACTGTATGAGCCCACAATATTTTGATTCCATACGGTCCTTTTGAAATCGTTGTGTTAACCTAAGGTTTTCTCAGTTAATCGTAATGATTTCCGCAAGTCGTTTTTATCAATTTCATAAACCACCTTATTAATTTTATCACTGTTGTTTGTTTGTAATAATCATAAGGCATATGTATGAAATAGTAAAAAGCGCACCTAAATTATTGTTTTGGTTACTCTGAATTAGTAAAAAGCGCGTTAAATAGTAACACAGGCTGGAGTTTCCAACTGCTTGGAATTTTCCTCATCGGGGAGAGCACCCTTAATGTAATTTAGCGAGCGCTACCGAGAATGCAATTGCACAGGCAACGATTTTCACCACGACGGCAAAGACGATGACCACGGCAACAAAACGACGATAGCAACACCGATGGATCCAACGGATCAAACGGACATCACTGCTTCCTGTGGTTGATCCGCTTCGTAAATGTAAGCGATGTATCGCGTGAGAGTTTATACGCGCATCTTGATCAGAAAACAGTAGTTGTACTGCGGGTGACAATTAATGGCTTTTATTTCATAACCACAAATTTATTATGAAACAATTTCAGTAAAATTCATTAAAAAAAACATAATAAAATTAAGTTATAAAATTTATAACCAATGCATATGAGTTCCATTGCACTAACAAATGAATTTCATAAGGTTATGCAATGAAACTTATATGGTTGGCATAAGCAAACCATTAGAAGCCATTGTGACAACAATCATAGAATTTCATAAGGTGATGTTATGAAATTCGAACCGTTTCCTTGTGGCCAATTTTCATAAGGTTATTTAATGAACATAAAAAGGTTTTTTGCACTAGTGTATAAATGGGTATCTGCACTTTTCAAGATTATGGGTATTCTTCACCCATATTTGGTTAACCTGAACTGAGCGTGTAAAAAAGTGTTTATAGCATTTTTTATTGCATTTTGGTAAATCCCGTTCTGTGCCATAAAATTGCATCATCTGATGACAGTTCTCGATGTCATCATCAGTTTTCTGTTGTTCTGCTGTTTTCTGCAATCCGTTCATACTCAGCTCAGCTAGCGGTGTGGCTGTATTTTTGCATGGTGCGTGGCATTGTGGCGGTGATCGTTTGAACCAGTGAGAAACATCCTGTAGGCCAGCCGGTTTTAGGTTAATTCTGTTCGGAAAACTTGAGTCCAGCCGTTGAACAATGCCGACCGTCGGAGTGAAACGCGATCTGCTTTTCAAGGCACTGGGAAAAACCTACAGTAGGTTATGTTTACCTTTCCGGTAGTGATTTGTGGTTGTGATTAATGATTTTTTTTTTTGCTTTACAGCTGACGATGAGTTCCAGAAGCTTTGCTTCGAGTATGGCTTGGAACTGGATGAGGTAACGACCGAGAAGCAGATGATCACCAAGGAGCAAGGTGAGGTGGATGCTGCCAAAGATGCATCGGAGGAAATCATCTACCGGATCGATATTCCGGCCAATCGGTACGATTTGTTGTGCCTTGAAGGACTGGTCTTGGGATTGCAGGTGTTCTTGGGCAAGTAAGTTTGATGATGGAATCGGTTTTGTGAATGAAGGAGGGTAAATGGTATTTCGCTTTGTAGGATATCTTTCCCGCAATTCATGAAAGTTGCACCTATGAAGGGAGCCGTACAGAAGATGGTGATTACGGAGGCAACTAAGCAGATTCGTCCTTTTGCAGTGGCTGCCGTCCTCAGGGATATTAGCTTCACCAAGGATTCCTATAATAGCTTCATCGATTTGCAAGACAAATTACATCAGAATATCTGCCGTAAGCGTGCGCTGGTCGCGATTGGAACTCACGACCTGGACACCTTGAAGGGCCCGTTCACTTTTGATGCAAAACCCCCGAAGGAAATTAAATTCATTCCTTTGAATCAGGAGAAGGCAATGACGGCTGAAGAATTGATGGAGTTCTATTCCACTCACGCTCAACTGAAGGCTTATTTGCCAATCATTCGTGATTCGCCGGTTTATCCGGTAATCTACGATTCGAATGGAGTAGTTCTTTCCCTTCCCCCAATTATCAACGGTGATCATTCGAAAATCAAGCTGGAGACGAAGAATGTCTTTATCGAATGTACGGCCACGGATTTAACCAAGGCAAAGATTGTGTTGGACACGTTGGTGTGTATGTTTTCCGCGCACTGCGCCAAGCCTTTCACTGTGGAACCCTGTGACGTGGTCAATCCGAGTGGTGAGACGGTCCAATATCCGGAGCTGGCTTTCCGCAAAGAGACCGTTTCCGTTGAGAAAGTTAACGCCCTAATTGGAATTAAGGAAACTCCCGAAGCGATGGCAAAAATGCTCAATCGATTACTCCCAACAACGCAAAGTGGTTCGAACAAGGATCAACTGGATGTTTTGGTTCCCCCGACTCGCCACGACATGCTGCACGCTTGTGACATTTACGAAGATGTTGCCATCGCGTACGGTTACAACCGAATTCCGAAAACCTTGCCCGGAACGATGCACATTGCTCGGCAATATCCGCTTAACAAACTTACCGAACAACTACGGGAGCAAATCGCCCAAGCAGGATTTACCGAAGGTCTTACTTTCACGCTTTGCTCGCGAGATGATATTGCCACCAAGCTGAACCACAAAATAGAGGAACTTCCTGCGGTTCACATTGCAAACCCAAAAACCTTGGAGTTCCAAGTCGTTCGAACAACTTTGATCTCCGGTCTGTTGAAAACGCTGGCCGCCAATCGCAAGATGCCTCTTCCGTTGAAGTTGTTCGAAGTATCGGACGTAGTGCTGGTCGATACTCGCGCGGAAGTCGGTGCTCGTAACGAACGTCGCGTCTGCGCCGTCAATTGCAACAAGACGGCCGGCTTCGAAGTGGTTCACGGATTGCTGGACCGAGTCATGCAACTGTTGGAGGTTCCCTGGGATAAGGAAAACGGTTACTATCTGCGGGCGGCTGACGATCCGGCCTATTTCCCCGGAAGGTGCGCTGCTATCGTCTATAAGGGAGCGGATATCGGTCGAATCGGAGTGCTGCATCCGACTGTGCTACACGCGTTTGAAATCACTACGCCCTGCTCGGTGGTAGAGTTCAATATGGAGCTGTTTGTTTGAACGTCTGTTGGAAGGTAGGTACGTAGATATTCGGTTTTGATTATAATTTGGAAGTATCGGTTTGTCGCGGAAAAGAAATAGATTGGCCGATGGAACAGACTTTATTATGGAATGCTTGTTTCTTGGTCATGGATGACTTTCAAGTTTACGCAGGGCAATTTTGGGAAGATATACAAACAATGTTTCGTGCAAGTCTCTGCCAGCACCTGTCCTCGATCCATTTCCTTAATGAAGATGTGTACGAGAGGGATATGCAACCTAGGACAGGACCTGCCAGCTGTTAGTGCAAAAACAAGACCATTAACCTGTCAAAAAAGACCGTTTTTTATTGGTCGCTTTGACAACACCCTCTACCGCCTCCGTCGAGTTATGTTACAAGCAGGCAGTTTGTTGTTGGTTTGGCGGTGTTGCTAGTAGTCACTGCTTTTTCACTTTTTTCGTTTGTGACAACTAGAACAAAAGTTCACTTTTGCAGTGGTTTATTTTAAATCAGTTCGAAATGAAGTGCAAAGCGATAAATTGTGGTTGCAGTGACGTATCACAGCAATCATAAAATTATAAGAGGTCATCTCTCTCTGAGCTGGCAGGTCCTTTCCTAGTATGCAACAGACATAGTTGTTGAAAAAAAAAGAGTGACATTGAGAAACAAGGCAATCGGTGACTTTCAGTACTGCTGATAGCAACCGATGAAGATATTAATGTCAAGCTCTTTTTATCAAGCGCTCATCCAAGAAGGGTGTGTCCAAACTAAATAATAATCTCTAATAGCGAATTCGTTTTTGATCCAGTTTCAAACTGAATCGGGTATCAAAATTGGGTCGGCTTGTTGTGTGATAAACGTCAGTGTGTTTGGTTTTATTAGTAACTTATATCGGATGGAGAATTGCACTGACAATAGGTTCGGGTATCGCAGGTTGGAACTAGTTCCAACCTAAGTTCAAAACCGAACTCGATATAAGTAACGTTCTTGTCGAGTTATTATTTGTCGGACCTCTTCAGGTTATAGGTGACACACGTAGAGAAGCTGCGAATCAAGGGATCCCGCAATTTGCTAGTATGTACCACATATGACACCTGGCAGTTTCGAATCAAGATGTTTCAGCAACAATCATAAGTTTGAGATGCGGTTTCGAAGGAGCCACTAACGGTTGCGGCTGAAGCAGTGAAACATGAAGAATTTTAATGGGAAACCAAGTCGTTGCTGATGAATATCTAGAGTAATTCTGATCTCTGGATGACGCCGGATCAAGAGGAACTATAATCGATGGAAGCCAACAACGTGTGGAAGTTTACAAAGCGACCCGACGATGTAAAATCTTTGAAGACCAAAGGGGTAGTCCTGCTTATTGAGAATGAAAATGCACAACAGGTTCATTATAAGGCTCGACTCGTGGTGAAGAGGTTCTTGGAATAGACTACGAGGAAACTTTCGCTCCTGTAGCACGACTGTCCGTGTGCTACTGGCTATTGCTGTGCGTGATGACTTTCATCTACACCAAATGGATGTGAAAACGGCCTTTCTTCATGGCGACCTGAAACAAGAGGCATACATTGAGATACCCGATAGAGTTTCGGCTGGTTCCAACAACGTATGAAAGCGGCAGAAGTCATTATATGGACTGAAGCAATCACCACTGGAACGAGAGACTGAATTCTGTATTGCTGAAGCTGGGATTTATGTTGGATTCGTCAGCTGCCTTATCCTACTCTTAGTCGTCATCCAATGAAAACTTCATCAATGACGCTTCTGGTACACGATACGGCTTCGGAAGTGTTGATGTTGCTTCACCTTTCTTGAGTTGAAGATTCGGCATTCGTCCTTCATCCAACATCACGATCGATCTTCAATCCAAGAAATATTGTCGTCACCAAGCTAGGCGTGGCCATGGATAGGATGCGGGAAATCCTTCCTAAAGTGCTGGAGGTGTCTGAGCAATTGGACGCGATTATTGACTTTACGTCATCGCGTAACAACATTGCGAAAGACCTCAAACTGAGCCTCCTTAGACTACGCATGACTGCAGGCTGCATGTTAGTATAGGAAATAGCTGGAGGCCAAGCTCCTAGCCGAGGAAAGTGCCAAATAGTTGGCACGGCTAGCAGCCACCGAAAGGGCGAAGGATATAGCCTCGAAGCAGACCCAGACGGAAGCATCCGTCTCGGTCGAAAAGTCCACCCTATCCATGGTGGCGGGGACCTCCATGCGAGCTAGGCAGTCCCCGGGCGAAACGGCACCTGGCGCTTCTAAGAAGCGTATCGTGTCGGAAGCCCCAGTAGGAAAGCGAACGTGGCGGTGGGGTCAGAGGGTCCATCCTCGCGACCAGCTTCGGCTGCCCGCAAAGAGAGGCCCCGACGCTAAGCCCAGTGCGAAAGGCGTGACATCCAGCTCGCGTGTTGTCTCGGGCGCCGAAGGGGGCCCTAACGACAACTAGCACATTAGCAGACGCTAGTGCTAGGAGGGGGACGAGTGACGACCCCAGGCGTGGCAGGGAAAGCCACTGGAATAAGGTTCGGAAAAAGGGAAGTAAAACCAAAAAAGAAAAGGACAAGCGACAGGTGGCCCGCAAGCGTAACCGAGGAGAGGTCCTCATCGTCAAGACGGAGGCGTCAAAGTATTCGGAGGTCTTGAAAGCGATGCGCGGGGACGCTAAATTGGCAGGCCTAGGCGCCGACGTGCGGAGTATACGCCGTACCCGCACCGGCGAGACGCTCCTGGAGCTAAAAAAGGCGACAACGCTAAAAAGCCCGGCGTACAGAGACCCGGCAAGACAGGCCTTAGGTGAGAGTGTGGAGGTGCGCGCCCTCGTCTCGCAGGTGACGATCCAGTGAAAAAACCTGGATGAGATCACCGAGGCACACGAGATCTCCACTGCACTAAAGGTGACAAGGTTCAGGTTGCTGCCGCAGACATACGTCTGAGGAAGAGTCCACTCGGGACCCAGGTGGCACCATGAGGGTAGCGGCAGTCGACGCGGACGCGGCGTTGAAAGTGGTGAAGGTGAAGGTGGGATGGTCCATATGCCCACTAAGCCTACATAAGCCGCCGAAGGCATGCTTCAGATGCCTAGAGAGCGGGCACATGTCCTGGGAGTGCAAAGGATCGGCGGCTCCAACCGAGCATTCATCAGAGCCGCTGTGGGTGATCGTTGGGGGACACTTTCCGAGCCACGACCCGAGTCCATGGACCACGCCGTCGTAGATTTGTCCCATGATCAGCGTTCCAGTATCTTAGACCTTAACGCTGTCATAGCGACGGAAGGGTGGACGGCTCCGCCGAACACCCGAGACCACGTTGGCATTTACAATGGCACAACGGGGGCCCGGATGGTATTCCGAACCTGGCCATCAAGACGGCTATCTTGCTGGATCCCGACATGTTCAGGGTGGTGATGAAAAAGTGCCTGGACGAGGGCGTCTTCCCGGACGCCTGGAAAAATCAGACCCTTTTGTTGCTACCAAAGACAGGGAAGCCACCAGGAGATCCATTGGCTGCGGTGGGAATCCAGCGCAAGAGCCGAGGAGTACGATACTGTGCAGTGGTCGCCCTTGACGTGAGAAATGCATTTAATAGCACAAGTTGGGTGACTATCGCCGACTCGCTCCAACGCCTTCAGGTTCCTGGGTATCTGTACAAGATTCTTGGAAGTTACTTCCAGAATCGCGTAATGATATACAATACAGAGGCAGGCCAGAAACGTGTTCAGATAAAGGCAGGCGTCCCACAAGGTTCGATCCTGGGTCCGGTGTTATGGAACACGATGTACGATGAGGTACTGCGGTTTGAGTTCCCGAACGGGGTGAAGCTAGTCGGGTTCGCGGACGATATCACCCTGGAGATATGCGGTGAATCCGTCGAAGAGGTCGAGTTAACGGCCTCGCACTCCATCGGCATTGTGGAGAGATGAATGAGCTCCAGGCAATTGGAGCTAGCCCACCATAAGACTGAGGTTACGGTGGTGAATAATCGGAAATCGGAGCAACATGCGACGATCAGTGCAGGTAACTGCACAAAAGAATTGAAGAGGTTCTTGTGGTAGCTTGGGGTCATGATCGACGATAAGCTGTCCTTTGTCAGTCTGCAAGAAAGTTCTTTGTCAATCTGCAAGAAAATCCTTTGTCAACCTGCAAGAAAGCCTCTATGGCTATATCGGCATTATCCCGCATGAACTCCTGGCCAGTGTCGCCCTGTCCATACTTAGGTACGGCGGGCCGGCATGGATCACCGCTTTGAGTATCAAGAGCTACGTTAGTAAACTAAAGGGCGATACGGTCAAAATTTGGTGAATATCAACTTGACGTATTTCTTTCAATTTTGCATTTAAAAAACCTGAACACCCCTCATTTTGAAGGTATGTGTGTGTGTAGAATGTTGCTTCTATTTTGGTTTTGGAATTCACTCTTCAGTTGTCAAAATGCCGTCCAAGCAAGAAGAGCAGCGTATCAAAATTTTGCTCGCGCATCGCGAAAATCCGAGCTACTCGCACGCAAAGTTGGCAAAATCGCTAAAAGTTGCCAAATCAACCGTTACAAATGTAATTAAAGTGTTTGGGGAACGTTTGTCGACAGCCAGGAAGTCTGGATCGGGGGGAAATCGAAAACCGGAAGCCGCTGAGACGACAAAGAGAGTTGCCGGTAGTTTCAAGCGAAACCCTAAGCTATCTCTCCGAGATGCCGCAAATAAGCTGGGTGTATCGTCTACAACCGTGCATCGAGCCAAAAAACGAGCCGGACTATCGACTTACAAGAAGGTAGTGACTCCAAATCGCGATGATAAACAAAATACGACGGCCAAAGCGCGATCCCGGAGGCTGTACACGACGATGCTGACGAAGTTTGACTGCGTGGTAATGGACGACGAAACCTACGTCAAAGCCGACTACAAGCAGCTTCCGGGACAGGAGTTTTATACGGCAAAAGGAAGGGGAAAGGTAGCAGATATTTTCAAGCACACGAAACTGTCAAAGTTCGCAAAGAAATATCTGGTTTGGCAAGCCATCTGTACCTGTGGCTTGAAAAGCAGCATTTTCATAGCTTCCGGGACTGTCAACCAAGAAATTTACGTGAAAGAGTGTTTGAATAAACGTCTGCTGCCTTTCCTGAAGAAACACGGTTGTTCCGTACTGTTTTGGCCGGATTTGGCATCTTGCCATTACGGTAAAAAGGCCATGGAGTGGTACGCCGCCAACAACGTGCAGGTGGTTCCCAAGGACAAGAACCCTCCCAACACACCAGAGCTCCGTCCAATTGAGAAATACTGGGCTATTGTCAAGCGGAACCTAAAGAAGACCAAAAAAACTGCTAAGGACGAGCAGCAGTTCAAGGCAAACTGGCTTTCTGCGGCGAAGAAGGTGGACAAGGTGGCTGTACAAATTCTGATGGCAGGGGTCAAGCGTAAGGCCCGGCAAATCGGATTTGGAAAAGCGGAAGCCTAACTGAATATTTTTCCTGAATTTTATACTAATTGAACTTGAAAAAGAAATTTAATTTGATTTTTTAAATAAATGATTTCACCGATTTACACGCGTTTTCCCTTGACCAAATTTTGACCGAATCACCCTTTAGAGAGTACGCGTAGGCTTATGTGCTTAAGAGTGGTTAGTGCATA
Organism: Aedes japonicus; assembly: GCA_034211315.2. NCBI lineage: Eukaryota > Metazoa > Arthropoda > Insecta > Diptera > Culicidae > Aedes > Aedes japonicus. Next base: position 131,080 of record JASCZW010001642.1, on the reverse strand, counting down.
CCGAACGGTATAACGCGACGTGGTCTGCGTCCTAGCGGGATGATACCAATAGGCATGGTCATAAAAGAGGCATAGTGGGTGCTTAACAAGCACAATAGCCCCCTCCCCGAAGAAAGGTGGTTTCGGGGAGGGTCCAGGGCTTAAGGCACAGGTGGGTTTTTAGTGGGTCGAGGAGTTGGCACTTTCATCCCCACACCCTGAGTTCTGCAAGTGTCTGGTTGCAACTATTGTATAATGTTTCCTTGCTGATCATGATCCGTTTGATTTATTTTTAGTATTTATCCGAAGCTTGTCCTTATGACTTCAGGCTCGCACGATCCACAATTTAAGCCTGTATGTTTAATGACACTCCACATATATGCATGATATTGTCCAGGAATTCGAAGTACCCTTGCGAGCTGTTTAATGATACAAATTGACAACACGTTACACAACCGGTCATATCATGATAAAATTTAACTTTTACAACTGTGAATAAAAGAAAAAAAATAATACCTCCATGACAGCAGCGAGAGCTGCGTCTATGAAAGAAATAGCCAATGTAAGGAGCCTTCTCAGCTACATACTCTCTACATAAAAATGGAAATGAAATACAAAAAAATGAAAAGGACAGGCGGATTTCAACGACGACCTACATCGGAACCACAGCGATTAGCATCCAAAGTTCGTCCGCCAAGCTTCCCAGATCAATTGAGGTGTTCGCTCAACCAAACTTCCCCTGATAGAGCCATCGGATTGAACTCGCAGCCTCTTGTCGCACAGTTTCATCAAGCGCTTCCGTAAGCCTTCCAGTTCCGGACACTCAGGGTCACACACAATTTAGTAACAGAGCCAGTTTACTCACCACTGTCTGACAGTTGACTAAGCAGCATCGGCACGACACTCATCGCATCTAGTTTAAGAAATGTTACAGTTTTCAACGTTAGAAGCGAAAATGATAATTGAAAATTTCAACTCGAGGCAAAATGTGACAGCTAAATCCAAATTCATCCACCTCCGAGCAAAGTCTACTCAGCACTTTTCGATATGTTTCGGCCATATGTTACGTTTATATTATTGTTGTCTAATTTCTCTAATAACAAAGTTAATATTAGAATTTTCGTCATACTATTCTGGTAATATTCTGGCCATTAGTGTATTTTGATATGTCGATTGAAATCATTGGATGATTTGAAAGTCTCTCACTGAAGTTGTGCAAGAACAGATACCTTGTTCTTCCGATTTGAATGGTGCAATTTTCATACTGTGAAAACTGCGTTTCATGCTCGGCTTCTGCGTCATTGTGCGCTGCAAACACATATGACCCATTTCTGCCCGAAACCTTCACAAATTAGATCTGAATTATAGCACCGATGATCCCCGCTTTGATGCCTGCCTGCCAGCCACTGTTGATGTTTAGGCTAACACGTGTTCCATCTTTCATCTCCTGTGAGACATCATCACAAAAAATATATATAATTCTGAACCAACTAAGAGCACATCATCAGGTCGGGCAGACGGTGGATGCGCGTGCCAGATGGTGACTCCTGTGGGTTCCTGAATTTAGGCACAAAAAGTCAACTGCTGCCGTTGTTATTATGTTTCGTTTGTTTATTTTTTCCTCGTGCTTGTGGTAAGATTTTTCAAAATTTAGTTACTAAAAATAAGCCTGCTTCGACAAAAAAAAATCCGAGTGAAGGTTTTTGAATTACAATTTTTGAAAATTATATGTAGCGTCATGTGTTGCGTAACGTCCATGGGTTGAAAGCGAAGATCACTCGGAAGTAGCAACAATCTCAATTCATATGCATAAGGTAGCAAAAAAGAAAATAAAACCTCCCATCGGAAATAGTTTTTTTTTCTTCTTTCGAACGATCCGAATCACATAAAAAATTGTTTTTATACCTCCCTTCGCCGAACCGAACAAGTGTTCCAATTTGTCTGCTTTGTGAGTGAGTGAGCGTATCGATTAAGCCTACTTCCCTTCATTTTTATACCCATATGGGTTCGGTGTGAAGGCTCCAACATATTTTGGTTTCTTTCTCTCTTTTATTTTTTTACACCAATTTTCCAGTCGTAAAGGATTGTTGTATCCTTCCTTCCTTTCGGACTCGGTTCTTCCACAAACTTCGTTTCCGAGCAGATCCTGTGGCTATGCTCGGTTCTCGCGTTATGTACAGCTGCTGTCGTTTTCGAATTTTATGTAGAGCAAGCCCTCAGCTCGCCTGTGATTGGACGAATGGCACGTGGCCTACTGTTCTTCCCCTTCGGGTTGTGCTGGCAATGGTTATTCGCTCTCTCCCTCTCTTCGTTTCTCTTTTGTTGAGGGATTTATGTTTTATGCTCTTCTTTGTTTCATATTTCGCTTTGTTCCTGGGATAAATGGAAAACGAGAGAAAATTTCTCTCGCCACGAGGATGCGATGGTGATCTTTGGGCTTCATTGCAGTAGTGGGGGTAAAAACAAAACGCTGATCCCGAGAACGGTATAAATACTACCCGTTGTGTCAGGTTCTGGTTTAGTTTCGAAACGTAACTTTCTGAACAAGTTCTGTCTTTCAGTTTTGAAGTGAGTCAGAGTTCTTCAATTTGTGCCAGTTATTGAAAGTGATCTCAAGGGAATCACCATGACAACGGATTTCAATCGTCACCAGTATTTCTTCTACGGTCCGGAAGCGGTCAACGTGAACGTAAAAATGGAGCAGATCGAGCAACACATAAGCACCGACGATTACTACGGATGTTTTCCACCAGTCACCAGCCAAGGAATGAGCCTGTCCAACATGATGATGCTCCCGAGCTATGAATCTCAAGCAATCAACTATCCCGAATCCTGGATGACACCTTCACCGTCCAGTTTCGGTTCGGAAAGTCCCGATTACTACTCAACGAGCCCACCGGCCTTCATCGACGTTGAGGAATGCAAAGAAAATCTACTCAAACAAGCCACTCAGCAAGCCGTGCTTCCTCTGTCACCACCAATCGCAGCGACAGCCGCCATACCAGCACTTCCGGTCAAAAAACGTCAATACCGTCGAACACCAAAGGTAAAAACGGAACCACTGGGAATGGAAACTCAAGCGACGGCAACTTCCGATCTCTCCTGCAATAGCTTGCTCTTCTCCAAGGCACCATCCGAGTCTGCTGCACCGGTAATCGGAAAGAGAAAACGCAAACCAGTCGCACCGCTGATCAAGAAGAAGCGTCGCCTTGCCGCGAATGCACGCGAACGTAAAAGGATGCAGAGCCTGAACGATGCGTTCGACCGGCTTCGGACGTGGTTGCCCAGTTTGGGCAACGATCGGCAACTGTCCAAGCACGAAACCCTGCAGATGGCGCAGCAATACATCACGGCCCTGTACGAATTGCTACAGTAGGGGGAGACGGACGGTTGATTCCGGGCGCCGCAGACGAGTGATTCTTAGTCAGTAGTTGTCAGTAGTAGTGTTTAAGGAAGTTCTGTACATATCGTTTCAATGAGACAGTGAGTGACAAAATCATATGAGGCTTTTGCTAGAGATTGGCGGATACTAGGCGGTTGGAGTTTTCCGACCGGGATTTCCTTTTCCTTCATTCATTCCGTGCCAGTGTTAAGTAGTACTACGTAAATAGTTATGTTAGGTTTCTTTTTTGAAGCTGGTTTGTACTATAGTTAGAAGTTAAGTTTGAACAAAGAAGTTTAAATTATTTTGCTGATCAAAACAGGACGTTGGTCAGATGCTAGATGAAAATAAATGTTGAAAAAAGATTATTGCAAACAAAATATTGTATGTTGGATTATGATAGTTGCATAATATCACATTTTTCTGTGGGTAAGAATGATCCAAATAGTTTTGGAATAGCTAATAAAAATCGGGACAAAAAATTGACAAGGCACATACAATGAATAAACTTAAATTTCCGAAATCCCAAACTTTTTCGTAATGTAATCTGGAATTCCAGATTTATAGAAAACATTTTCTTAAATTCTGGAATTAACACATGTCTACCGAACAACGATTTCCCATACAACAAATTTTGTATTAAAGCCTGTCCACGTTAAATTTCGTGAAACAAAATAATAGCAGCAACAAAAAATAGGCATAATTCAACAAAACAGATTGTTTATTTCCCAGTATTAGAGTTATAGAAGTCGAGTCGACCGTCACTTTGTTCGACAGGTCTATTTTGCTATTACAGTTGTCGAGGTCGACGTTATTTTGACAAGTTGGTCGACTAATTGACCGCTCGAAAACTATTGACTGATCTGTCACATTTTGTCGAGTGAGAGTTTGTTTTAGTACGCGTTTTTCATCAGTTAGTAGTTATTGGCTGAGGAAGGTAAGAAATACACTAAACCAGTTTTTTTTGCAGGTGAATTAACCGAAAAACAATTAACTTCTAGCAAAAAATTTCTAATCCTATTAAAAACAAGTAATTACCGTCAGTTCGACTGGCTCATCGAACTCTTTAAAATGAAGGTGGACATCAGCAGAGGCTTCTGTGGTGTGGAGTCAGCAAAGCTAATGTTAAGCAGAAGTTGTAGAAAACTGATCAAGAGCTCGATTCCTGCGGACCACCAATGCGCCTTGGGCCGGAATAGCTAAAAGTAATTTTTTTTTCTAATTTTGCTACTTTTATGATCCTAACATTGGTAAAAGTGATTAGCATTTGAAATTAATCTTGGAACTTTGATTTTCTTTTACAGAATTTCTAAGTGCATCAATTTAGTACATTAACTCCAGGGATCTGAGAATTTACCGTCGATTAAAGTTGTTTAAATTAGTCCTTGATTCCAAGAAGCACTGAAATAAACTACCTAAAATTAAATGCACATCCTAGAAAGTTCATAAACAGGCTTTCCAGAATTACAGGAAGCTACTTTCTAGAAGTTCAAGAAGAGACTTCATCAAAAAAAAAACTTCTCGGAAGGTCAGGCAGAAACTTCTCAGAAGTATAAGGAGCAATTCTTAGTTTGGGAATATTCCAAAAAAATCAGGACCAAACATCTTCGAGGATCAAGTTCATACTTCTCAGAAGTTCAGGAGAGAACTTTCTCGAAAATCAGGAAAGGACTTCTCAAAAGTCTCTGGAAGAAGTTAAGGGAAGAGGACTTCTTACAACTTGTGAACTTTCCTGAGGCTCTGGGATTCTTCTTTTCTCTGAGAAAATTGGAAGCAACTAACCAGGGAGGACACTACCAATAATTTCTCAAAAAATCATCTCTAGTTTGAATTAATTAGGACTAGGGTTTGGTGGTAGAGTTGATACCCCGTAACGCACCACGAAAAGGTGATCTACCAGCGTTACGGGTAACGATATGTCTTGGAAGTTCAGGAGAGAACTTCTCTGAAGTTCTGGAAAAGATTTCCTAGAAATTCCAGACGAAACTTTTCAAAAGTTAAGTTGGAACTTCCCAGAAGTGCTAGAGAGCTTTCCCGAAGTTTAGAAAAGAAAATTCAGAATTTCAGAATCAGCTTTTCTCGCACTTTGAAAGAATCCTTTCCAATGAACAGAAATAAGCTTTCCAGAAGCATTGGGGGTACTTTTTGTGAGTATGAGCAAGAATTTCTCAGAAGTTCAGAAACAAATTTCACCGAAGTTAGGAAGAAAACTTCCTAAAGCTCAGATGAGAACTTCTCAAAAGTTCAGGATGAAACTTCCAACAAATTTAAGGGTGTTTTCCTAGAGATTTTGGCGTGGACTTTCTCAAAGTTTCAATACACTTTTCCTCGGAGTTAAAATGGGACTTATCAAGAGTTTAGAAGGAATAAGCTCAGGAAAAAACGAATTTCGAGAGTAAAAAATTCCACAGAGGGAAAAAACTTCTCCAAAGTTCACAAGTCAACTTTCCTTAAATTCAGAAGAAGGTATCTCAAAAGCTCAAAAATTTAAGAAGATTTTCAAAAAAATCTGGAGAGAACTTCACCAAAGTTTCGAACGATTTTCTCTCACAGTTCTAGATGGGACTTATTAGAAGTTTAGAAAGTAATTAAGTTCAGAGACAAACTTACCAAATGTTTCTGGAAGGTTAGGTTTCGTTGTTAGATGTGAATTTCCAAAAAAGTAAGGAGTGACTGCCAAGAGCTTCATGATGAAACTTTCCAGAATTTTAGCAAAGAGCTTTCAGAATATCAGGAGAGAGCTGCTCTGAAATCCAAGAGACGAACCGATGAAGCAACCTGTAGAAAAATCATTCATATGACCGTAATGATATTCATTGCTCATGACAACATATTATAATATGGTAAACACCATCTTCATAACCATTTGCAAAGTATTATGAGCTAGGACACAAACACAAATTACAATTCTATGGTAAACATCTCTCCTCGTTTGAGAGATTTTATTAGTACTAAAATGTATCCTAAAACCTGAAGTTTATCAGAGAAGTATAAAAAAAATTCAAGAAGTTTATCAATATTTCAAAGAAAGTTTCAAGAAATGCAATGAAAAAAAATAAAAAAAATCTTTGTTTCTGAAAAAAAATCCATTTTAAGCTTTTACAAGCGAAGGAAAGAGTGTGAATGCTTAACCAGAAGACCAGAGAACTTCGAGATAAAATCGTTGAAGCAACCTTTGAATTTTTAAAGCTTAGAGAAATATAGCTGGCAGTAAATTAGTGGGTGATAACTAGATAATAACTCCTCTTCTGTATCATCATTAAAATAAATATCTGTCGGCATATTAAATAATAAATTCCACGGAAAATACTTCAAAGTGCAACTTTGGTACAACATTGCCAAAACATAAGTGTAATTCACAAAAAAAAAATAGTTTAAAACACCAATATTTTTTTTCGATAGTCAAAAATGATTTCTAAATTGAGGAAAGTCCTGAACTATGCATGCTGTAATATTTAAAATGACATTTTGAAATATGTCAACACTGCAGTTAGAAGCCGAGTTCGGTTGCCGACTTGATCAGATTCAGTCGGCTTCTGTAATGCGAACTCTTGCTCAACTCGACTTCTATAATTGACCCATATATCCACATTAGAAACAGTTGATTAAGATGTTAATCCTTCTTTCTATAAAATTCTCGGACTTTCTGTAGTACACCCGCCATCAGGTTCCGTACGGTATACTCAGATACGCCCGTCGTGACAGTTCGCCACCTTCTCTTGAAAACATCGGTACCATTTGCTTTCTTATTAGTTCCGAAGTGTTTCCGCTTAACTAAAGCCCAGAACTTTTCTATTGGGCGAAGTTCTGGACAGTTTTTCGGATTGGCTGTATTTGACCTCTTTTCTTTATACCATTTCATTTCAGGACAGATATTTCGCAAGATAGTGACAAGAGGTGTAAATCAGGACAAAACAGAGCTGGAGAGTCGTGGCTTCTGATAAACGGTAGCAACCGTTTTTGCAGGTGTTCTTTCTCGTACACATCCTTATTGATAATGCCGGTAGAGACGAAACTTTTAGATTTTCGATCATAACTGTGAAATACAATTCGGGAATTTGGACACCTTCTTTCTCCGGAAATGCTCAGCAACGGCGTTTCTTTGCGATGCGATAGGAAAAGCCAGATTCGAAAGCTGTTTAAAGTCTTCGAGTCGTCCATTATGATACAATAAAATGTTTGAAAAAAATTGGTGTAAAGTTCCTTAGCACGACTTTTGGCAGTGAAATTTGGCTTGTCATCACGGTTGGGAACATTTTTCAATTTGTAAACCTTCAGTCCTTGCATCTGCTTCACTTTTTGTAAGTATGATTGTGACTTCCCAACTTGGCGGGCCACCTTTCGCACAGAGATTACGGGATTTTTCTCAATAATGGCTACCACCTTCTTGTCCATTTGTCGGGAGCATACTTTTCGATTTGCCCCACTTCCAACCTTCCGATCCACAGTCAAGCGATGGTCAAATGATTTGTAAACACAAAACACGGTACTTTTCTATAGTTTCAGTTTTTTGTACCAATAGATCCGTACAAAATGCATTTGCGCACTTTCAATTGATTCGACGCCATTTTCTTGAATGTAACAAGAATCTAAACATGTTGAACCACGAAATAAAGTGGAGAGTTTCAGCTGTCATATAAGTGAAACGTTTCAGCGTGAAATAATTCAAAACTATAATGAAAGAAAAGCGTCCGAAATTTAACGTGGATAGGCTTTATTGTGCAATTTACAATTTGACATTTAATCAAATTATTGGTTATATTTCCGCCAAATCTGATATAACTGAGTTCGTCATTAGGTATCTAATTGAAGCTAGATTTGACTTAGCTAGGAAGGTTGTGAATGTTTTTTTAAAATATTCCTCGACAGTATCTGAACTTTTACGAAGATTCTCCCGAAAATAATTTCCAATTAATTGTTGAAACTTTGCAGTGCTACTTTAATAAGTTTTATGTTTCTGCTTTACATATTTGAAACTTTCCTACAGCCTTTTAAATTGCTGCTGCACTTACACAGTAATTGCGAACTTCCCAATTCTGTCAATTTTTTTGCGTTAGTAGTTCCATTAAAGGGTGAGTCGATTATCATTGCACCGGACGATCGTCGATTGGTTCTTTGCTGCTTCTTGCCACTAAGGAAAAGGGCTACGAAAACTGCAACACAGTTCTTCCGTCGGGGGGACGGGGATATCAGGACTTCAGAGGATTAATTTACCTTAAGGCTTCAGAGTTTGAAGTTTGTATCTTTATTCTTTCAATGTTGTACTCGGAATGAAATTTTCACTTGTTTTTTTTCGCAACGGCCACCTACGCTCGCTCGTTCGTTCCGTTGCTAACGGTAACATTCTCCGGGGAAGAACAGAATTGGCCTTGAGTAGAACAATATTACTGATCGGTCTGGTGAATCTTGATCTTGATGTTGCCACTACGATGGTACGGATTTTTCCATCTGGTCCGTGCATCACCTTCTTGACTAATCCCTTTGGCCAGCATCCACGATTCATAGTTTCGTCCACAATCATCTAAATCTCCGGCTGTATATTCGCAATAGTTCCGGTTATCTCTGTCGCCTCAACAACTCGGGACGGTATGCGGCAACCCATTTTCGCCAAAATCTATCAGCAAATATTTGAGCATGCTTATACGCCGCTCAACAATACAGATCGCTTTCGTCAAAATTGTGATCGTATTGCATGAAATTGTTACGACCAAGGAGTAGCAGGTTTTTGGGTTAGCGGTTCAGGATCCTGGGGGTCTTCCGAAGTATGGGTCAATCGTCGGTTGTTCACGATGTTCATCACTTCACAAAGCAGCGTCCGAAGTACCAAATCAGACGGGGTCTCTCCTTCAACATTACATTTAGGGTGGTTTCGACGGTCCTCACTAGTCGTTCCCAGCATCCATCGAAATGTGGGACTCCTGGGGGTATAAACTTCCATTCAATACCTCTAACGTTCAGTGTCTCTTCAATCGATGGTTGATCCAATCTCTACACGAGCTTCTTCAGCTCCTTGTTTACACCAGTCAAATTTGTACCATCATCTGTAATTATCATCTTTGGTACACCATGGAATGCCACAAAACACCTTATTCGTATCCAAGGACGGCACTACCTCCAATTGAACGGCTCGACTAGTCATACACGTAAAAATTACGACCCAGCGTTTTTTTTCCAGACGACGTCCTACTTTCACTGTTAATGATCCAAAATAATCTATTCCGGTGTACTGGAAAGGAAAAACGAACGGTGGAATCTTTTCTGGCGGCATCGCACGCAAGATTTTGCGAGTTTCTGGAACCTTTGATCTCATCTTTAAGATACGATATCGTTGCAGCAAGCTATTGATTACTGTTTTCAGTCAGCCAGTCAGTCAGTCAGTCAGTCAGTCAGTCTCGTGTTTGAAATCGGTACAACGAACGTTTGACCTTCGATTGGAAGAAAAATTGTGGCGTATAACGTTTGCTATAAAAAAGTGGACAACAATTTCCGATCCGCACTGACGATACTACTCATGCAGCATCAATCATAGTAACCCATGAGTCAGCAGACAAAATTTGACAGCTCTATCAGTCGAACTCTAACCGTGATGGCAAAAACAGTGAAGCAACTCCTTTCCCGTCGAAAACGGACATCGTGCGGCACTTTGTGGACGTCGGATACGCCCGTTCCGGCAACATCTTCGCACTATTAGACAATAATCAGAGCATCCAAAAAAAGTCAGGTTATGGACGGCCGACGACTATGAGTTACAAGAACCTACAAAGAATACTGAAGAGGAAGATCGAGGTAAAAGTTGCTACATCGCTGCGTGCGCTTGGCCGGGAGGTCGGTTCAACCAGCCAAACAGTGAAAAAGTACCTGGCGAACATGAACATACATGTCAGGAAGCGGCAGCGACTAAATAAGATGGTCACCTCGATTATCCCGGCAAATCGCGACGTAGCGGTGGTGATGGACGACGAGACCTATCTCACCCTGGATGGCACGGCACTTCGTATTTTTCTTTCCAACAAAATACATGATTTGTCAAGCAATCGGCTCATGTTGTTCGCGCTAACCTGGACCTAAGGAAAGTCTTCAAAAACGTCTGCTTCCACTTCTGAGGTCACACGATAATGCTACGCGTTTTTGGCCAGATTTTGCCTCTTATTATAGATGTTCTGGAGTAGTACAAGGCTAAGGAGGTAAAGGTACCGCAGCATCTCAATCCCTCGAACGCACCAGAACTGGGGGTAATCGATAAGTACTGGGCCATCATGAAGCAGGTACTGAAATCAGGCAGTGAAATCAGAAAAATATATGCCGAAAATTGATTTCGTTGGCTGAACGTTGTTCAAGATCTTATGAGCATTGTTAAAAAAAGTTGTGAAAGCGAACATGAGGAAAGTTAAATGATATGTTTTGTTTTGTTCTATGAAACTTCGAATACGATGGGTTGAATGGATGAGTTTTACCGAATCTTTTCTCGTGATGCAATTTGCTTCCGTACACCCTTTATTCTGCACGTGCACCCTACACAGACTGAGAGGCTGGCGAAGTGCAACCATGGACCGAATCGGATGGAGACAACTACAGCAAAAGCCATCTCGGAACGTACAAACCTACAAAATGAGCGGTGGTCAGGATTTTTTTTTCATTTCACGATGCAAATAAATACGTCAAATTTAAGTCGACAGATTTTGATTTCAACTAAAATAAATGCATTCAATTTCCGAATACCAATTTGCCTGTTGATGAAACACCATTTTGATCCTTCACGGGAACCCAAACAAGATATACAGATGCAAAATTCACAACAAATTGAACATGTCATCGATACTAATCCTAATTTTGCCATTCAAACAACAATGGTGTACCTGCTTAGCCATCGTAAGCCCAACAAACTCACAAAAAGAGCAAAACAAGACAGACAAATCGGTCACGCTCAATCGAAAACATCACACAGTAAGCCGGTCGTCGATGGCTAACGAAATGGATCGCCCAAAAGATGCCGCCTCAGCAGGCTATCGTGAATGGCCGACCGCCGCACCGGTTGACATGATGATCCTTTTGCTTTTTTGTTTTACGAACCGCACCCGCCTACCTCGATTTTTCCCAATTCATCCGATGCAATGATGTGCACGGATCAATATCAATAAATTATTTTGCGTAATAAACAAACCCCTGGGCAAATATTTTCTGCCAACTCACCGCAACAAATATTTATCTGTGTGACCTGAGCGACTGGCCGTCGTCGAACTTGATGCTTGCGGTGGCGCCACCTCGAGTGATCCCGAATCAACGATGCTAACGATGACGTGCCAGTTCTTCTGCATTCTACTCAACCGGCCGAGAGACCCATAGATCTCGGGTGGGTACAAATTTTCTGGAAAAAAGTGAAAATCAACCTTCTTTCCCCTCTGCCCCTGTGGCTGTGGGTCATTTCAAGACGGTCGCAAACGACGCATATATGGAACTATTCTTCAGTTCTTTTTTCCCATCATCCTCATCGTCGTCGTCGCGTCAAGCTAAGATCTGGGCACTTGACTGCCCCGTAAGTAGCCTTTGACGAAAGACGAAAAAAGAAGCTCACATTATATTAGCATACTCTTCCCAACGGCCCCGACGGTCGACACACACACCGACTTGGACGGTGTGAAAAGCGGCCTTTCCTCGTTCTCTCGAGTGGCGGTGATAAGACTCCGCGGCTAACTGACCTGGGGCTGGCTTGGCCTACGGCATCGTTGCCAAATTGTTTCTTAGCGGATGGGGATACTAAGTGCGAGAATTTATTTATTTTCAAACAAATTTAGCTGCGATAATTCAAGTGTCATTTTCTGTAGAAATCGGATTTAGGATTTTTTAATATCACAACTGTCATATTTGGCACCACTGTCTTCTGCTCCTCAATAACGCAAGTGACTGTGCGTGTGTTTGCGAGAGAGAGGAAAAAGTCCACTGGAGCAGAGCGTGCGAATTTCTGCTTTCGAGCACTCCGAAACACTCTCCACGAGTGTAATTTGAGAAGATGCTTGAAAGTTTCAGTTGGCATCGTCTGGAGGATCGGAGACTCAATTTTCTAGAGTTTTTGATTCAGAATATTCAAAACAAAGGATACAAATTTCCAAAATTGAATAAACCAAAGGATGAAATGAATTCGACGTCACAATCAAGCGATGATTGAGGCAGAGAAAAATACAACAAGAACTCCATCTAGACTCCTCAAGAGCACTTGTCGAATTAAAGCAACTCTGCGCTTGGAGCGATCTGGAGCCACTTACATGGCAAGTTTAGTAAGCTCTGGATTTTTATTGGATCCAGGCCTACTTCAACTGCCGGGAATGGAGCGCTGTGTTTACATTAGAGTTAGGCTTTTATTTGGACAGCGTTTGTGTTCATCTAGAAGTGCAACTGACAACAGCTGGCTACTGACCATCAGCTTATCCAGATGGTTAATTTTTCGATGCATGACTTATGACCCCGTGGGAAATTATTATCCGATGAGCTTTCCGTTCTAAACACGAGCAATTTAGCTATCTGAAGAGAATGGTGCAATGTCAAACGACTCCTGACTGGATTAGTGACGTCTCATTTGGTAGCTAAACGACCAAAACCACACACAGGTTAGCTGAAATTTGACACATATTTAGTTTTTTTTTGCTGCTGTTTCGTGTTCATACTATCTGCGGTAGCTTTTTTCTCGGTTCATTAGGACTGAAACTCTGACGAAAAGATCCTATGGTCACAGGTATTTGTCTTTTAAATGTGGCATTTTTCATCCAACGTCTACCTCCCTGCAGTAGATCACCAGAGAGAAAAAAAAGAAAACCTCAACGTTCTTCCCAAGTTCCATATCTCGGAATTCTTTTCCCGAGAGCCCGTAAACCCCTCCAGAGCTTAGATCGACGAGTGGCTCATTGAACTTTTATCCGAGTACACGATTTGAATTTAAAAGGCTCCGGGACTCTGGCCAGCGGCGAGCGGATCGAGTGCGGCGTAAAGAAAACAAAATCAAATAAAACTGCTATATGAAGTGAGACCGTGACCATCCAAAAGCAGCCCAACGGAGCTCCCGAAAAGTGATCCAGTCCCATCGCAATCACATCAATGTGCGCGCGTTCAAGGAAGATTCCATAGAGTTCAAGTGCCGAATCCGTCGAACTAGGCTCCTCTCCGCCATTGCCGCCGCCGCCGCCGAGGAACGATCCGACAAGTGTGTTCGTTCCTTGGCTACCCAAAGAATAACAATAAAAATAATCATAACAAAACTAGATGAGTTGAAAGGTTTCTTCTCGCGCCTCATCAAGTCGAACGTTCCGTGGATCCGATCCACTCGACGCTCCGCGCTACTTCTTCCTGATGCGATGGATGGTCCGAGATTATGTAAATTCATTCTATTATGCTCGAATTGTTTGGATTTTCTTCTTCTCCTTTGTCCGCCGACTGGGAGCATGATCACGGTTAGCCATGATCTATCAGACAATGGCAGCGAAAGAGGTGTGTTTGACGTTAATCATCCTCAGGAAGCCATGTAATCGCTCCAATAAAACGCGTAAATGGGCGATAATTGGATTAAGAATGCGCCCACTGAAGTACGTGCTCCAGAATGACATGTAGAGCGCGGTGAAGTATTTATGATCAGCTACCTGTCGGCTGTCACACCTGGTGGAAGCGCCGGGCATTTGTTTGTGTGGGAACGGAGAGCATGATTCCCGGAAGGATCATGAAAATTTGTCAAACCCTTTTGCCAGTGAGGATATTTTCTGTTTGGTTTGGTATGATCGGTACGTTCCGATAAAACTGGTAAGCTATTGATCATTTTGATGTGGATTTAATTTGTTCAGCGCCTACTTGGACCGCCTAGTGGGTGCTGAGTTATTGCGTCACTTCTCCAAAGGTAGAGGCGATGACATTTTTTTCGGAAGACGGCCAAAACATAAAATGAAATTACTACCGAGGGCATAAGAAAAATGATCCTTCTTGTTTGGGTAAAGCCTTAGACAATCTCCTGTTCCTGTTGTTTTCCAGTGCGGACGGATATTGCGAGCGAAAGATATTAATAAGCAGAAAATTTTGCTTCCTGCTGCTGGAGCCTACTTTCGGGAAGGCAGCCTTTTTTTTTCTCGTAAATTAATTGGTAGTGCTTCCCTGTCGAATATTAGAGATTCCAGTTAGCGGCTCAAGCGTGAAGAGTTTGTTTGGGTTCTTCTGCTGGTTAGGTTAGGGATGGGGCGCGTTCGTAACGGTTTCGATTGTTGTTATGAGTACATTGTTGTTATGAGTGTTGCGTGAAATCAATCGGCATCATAGAGATCCTGACTGCTAAAGAAGCATTTTTTCTTATTAGTTATAGATGGTGAAACATGTTTTAAAACAGGATCAGTTTCTAAAGCAGGTAATTGTTAGGAACAAAGAATACGTGAGCATAAACGTGTTGCTTGTAAGGTTAACGTTAAGCCGACCACTCAAATGTTGTTAAAATTATTGGTGCGCCGCCTTGTGAACTAATTGCTACATTAAAACTAACAGTTTGACTGGCAACCCATTTTTCCCTTACCAATCAAAACAAATCTGTGGCGCCATCTATTAGCTTATTGCTACTTGATATCTTGAGGGACGCCATGTTTTTACACAGCTTAATGAGATGAAGTCGAACGTCTGTCTGCGGTTAAGGTTAATTAGGAAGTCACATGTACTTGAACAAATTTTGTTAATTTACGATAAGAACGTAGAAGCTGTTGGTGCAAACCTAAGCAGTTTGAGTTCAACACAAGCAACAATCAATACGAAACTCATTAATTAGAAGTTTCTCGCTTCTTGGGCAGTTCTTTATTATCAAGCAGAACAATTAGAAAAAATCCCATTTTTAGGAATCCCATTAGCTAGGAAAGAGCAATCTCTACAAAAATGCTGATAACAAATCATCCATTGTCTTCTCGTTCGAGTCACTGTATTAAACCCTCTGTCTTTAATTTCAATTTCATTAAGACCAAAATGCCTTTTGGGTCTGCAAAAGAACATTTGGCAAAAAATGGGGTCTACGTCCAAAAATGATTAAATGGATTTACACCAGCATAGTTAGGCCAAGAATTACCTACGCCTCTTTAGTGTGGTGGCCAAAAACAAAAGAAGTAACTGCTCAGAAAAAATTGGGTAAGCTGCAAAGACTAGCATGTCTATCAATAACCGGGGCAATGCATAGCACATCATCGATGGCGCTAAATGCCCTCTTAAATTTACTACCACTTCATCAATTTATAGAATTGCAAGCAGGGAAAAGTTTTCAACTAATGATACGAGCCGACGGGATTCAAAAAGGAAAATTGGTGGGCCATTTAGAGATCCTTAAAAACTTCCATTTGAATCCAGCGACAAAATCGATAGTAGACTGGATGCCGATGAAAGCAAACTATGAAATTCCTTTTAAAGTGGTCGCAACAAGTCGCTACTTATGGGAACAAGGTGGGCCAAGTCTTCGTCCAGGCTCTATTGTGTTTTTCACAGATGGTTCAAAAATGAACAACAAAACAGGATGTGGGGTTTTTGGTCCGGGGATAAAACAATTTACTCCTATGGGAAAATATCCAACAGTATTTCAAGCGGAAATTTATGCAATTATGGAATGTGTTTATATCTGCCTTAAGAGAAAGTATAGATTTACAAATATTTGTATTTGTTCAGATAGCTTAGCAGCTTTAAATGCAGTTAAAGCGTATACATGTCAGTCAATGTTAGTTTGGGAGTGCATCCTATTATTGGAGCAATTGGCAAGTGGGAACGAAGTCAATTTGTACTGGGTTCCCGGACATTGCGGAATAGAGGGAAATGAAATAGCGGATAGTCTGTCCAGGAAGGTCCGGAGCCATTCTGTGCAGTTGCAGACTGTTCTCTAAAGATGGAGTTTAAGCAGTGGGAAATGTCTATGGTACAAGCAAACTGGAATACCACAGATACATCACGACAAGCAAAAAGATTCATAGTACCGAGTGAGAAAAACACTCTAAACCTACTTAAATTAAACAAAAATAATCTGACCGGTGATAACCGGTCTATTCACTGGCCACTGCCCTAGTAGATACTACTTGGAAAAAATGGGTAAACTTGAACACGCGCGATGCCGATTTTGCCAACAAGAAAGCGAAACTTCAGAACATTTGCTCTGCGATTGTAGTATTTTATTTAGGACTCGGCTTCGAATTTTAGGAAAAGGGCTTTTACAACCCTATGAAGTCTGGCAGTTCCCAGTAAGGTAATAGACATTATTAGACAAGTCGTACCTACCTGGGACAAAATGCAGACTCAGACATTGCCCATGACATCTCAATTGTGATGGGTAAACTGATCTGCTAAATCAAATGGGTCATACCACAATATTCCTCTAATTGGTCGCAGTGGTTTTTCACGACTCAACAAATCTAGACAGAAAGATATCTCGCAAAAATAACATCCCGCATGACGACTGTGTGGCCGGGGAGGTTGGCTGGAATTTGTCCTCAATGCGTCACGCTATTCCAGCAGAAGTTTACTACCACTCGACTTTTGCGGCGGCACAATACTAAAAAAACAAACATCACAACTCACGTGAACATTGCGTACACATACTCACTAGAGAAAAAGAACAAAACCAAGGAGATATTTGGTTGGATCGGATCTCGAATACGAATGAAACGGTGTGAGATGGAGGAACAAAAGATCGTTTGCGATGAGAACTGAAACGTTTCCTCACTCTGCGGTTTCATGAACTTTATATTGTAGTTCGTTCGCAAACTTTGAGTGCAAAGTTCCTCGGTGATATATCATTGCACTGAGTAAAGAGTGACCGTTTTTTGAAAATGATTTTTCCAACACTGGTAACAACATTGCAAAGCAACCAGCCTTTCGGGAACGCTTTTCTGCTGCAATGGTAATTGGAGAGTAGGCTGTGATTTTTAGCGAAGACGACACATTCTTTCTCCGTCATCGTTATGTCATCATGTTTGGAAGATTATGAAATTAATGTGCTTTCGACCGAAATTGATATTAAAAGTGTACCAAAGTGCTTCTGAATGGGGTTTGCTTACTAGTGTGGCAAACTCTGTGCATTCCCGGTCGATTTCCAAGGAACTCCCGTATCAGAAAACAAAGAAAGGGTGTTTTTCCGCTTTGTCTCGAGTGAGTTGATGATTAATACATAGAAAAAAATGGTTCCCGAAAATGAAAACGGACCGTGAACTAGTTTACGTTTTCAAGATTTTTCCTTTAAACGTTATTTAGTTCATGATTACGTGATTCAGCTCCCGGTGTATTTTTGATTGTTCTGGAATTCATGACTGCAATTCACGGATATGGGCACATATTTTTCCCGTATATAATCGATCTAGGGTAGGGAACGGCTTAAGCACCCCGGGACCCTATTCCAAGCACGGGGTAAACTTTAACCTACAACGCTCATTTTTTTGCAGTATGGTGATTCTAGATGGAGCACCATACTGCAAAAAATGGTCGTTATAGGATAACGACAAAATGGAGAACAACGACCACAGCGGGTAGCAGCAGTAAAAAGCACCAAGAAGATCAGCGATAGCTCAAAGAGTTGAGAGGAGGGTTTCTAACCTAGGTGTTCACACCTAAATTCAACAGCAACACGCCTTTACAAGGACTGCAACTTGGGAGGTTTAACATGGCGGAAGCCAAGAAAAGGGTTGTAGGAAGCTCTACTTCCAACAACAAAATAATTTCTTTTGCAATGGTTGAATGTAGATCGTGTATTCTATAGACAAGGCTTGTTATTATAAAATGATCAGTTGACATGGATTATTCGAATGTTTCGTAAAATCTATGAAACATCATGTATCTCACCCACCTCTTGAAAAAAACAATTCTACGCAGATGGATTCCACATTTATCTACTTATACGTTAAAAAGAATAACTTGTTTGCCTTTTTATGAGTATTTTCTTAGCGTCGTGCACGCACCTGACGTTTTTGTTTGTCTACATTTATGTGTGGATTAATGGTCATAATTATCTAAAACTGCTTGAAAGTGTTTTTTTTTTCATGAACACCGTGCAATATCGTAGTTGCTACTCTTTTACTGATCAGAACTAGTGTAATTGCTCATTGTGTTAGTGAGTCAGGTTATTTTTAGATCATGGATGCACTGTGGTAAGTGAAGCGATCAATGAAAGAAAGCGCAGTCGACTGTTTTTTTTTAAATTTTAAATCTAGTGATGATAGAAAGAGGCAAGTGACAAATAGCAAAGAAGGGGACGGGCTTGGGATTGAGCTCCGTGAGCAGAACGGCTAACCACTGAGCTACCCAACCGCGTTGTAAAACTGCTTGAAAGTGTTCTTATAAAATTCTAAACTTCTCAAGTGAGCCCTCTGCTGCACAGTAAAAAATAATTAATTTTAACAAGCGCGTAAAATTTCCTCTCGTTTAATTTCACCCCAAAGGAAGCCTAAACAACGAAGTTGTATGCAATCCTCCATGCACCATACGACAATGTTTGTAATCTGTCATACAACAGGCTAGATGTAGGCGTTATCTGACCTCAATTTACATGAAGTATCCCATTATGTTCTGCCAAATCCAGCATTCCCTTTATGTGCATTAGAAAACGCATAATATTCAATGTTTTTTTTTTATCTGTGTGTATACAGAAGTTGTCCCCATGGGGGCGACCCCGGCGTAGTGGTTAACATCCATACCTCTCACGCCTAAGTCACGAGTTCGAATCTCAGCCCCGGACAAGTTACGAAAATACCCAAAAAGTTATTTGAGTGACTACGATGGGAGATGAACCAGCCCAGGGCTGAAAATCTCGATAATAAAGGAAAAAATAAAAAAAAGTTGTCCCCATTCTCTTTGGTACATGGCTGCACTTCGCCAGCCTTGCAGCATGCGAAGGGTCCGCAGGTCGTCTTCTACTTGATCGATTCACGTTGCTCGTTGCGCACCGGTTCTTCTTGTGCCCGGCAAATCGAGAGTCATTTTAACAGGGTTGTCGTTCGAAATTCTTATTACATACCCAACCCACCGTTGTCGACCGATTTTTGCGGTGTGAACGTTGGGAGGTTCCCCAGCTACTGATCCAGTTCGTGGTTCATTCGAGTCTTCCAAGTTCCGTCTTTCATCTGCACTCCACCGTAGATCGCACTCAACACATTCCGTTTAAAGGCACTAAGGGCGCGTCGTTCCTTCACGAGCAATGTTCATGTTTCGTCGCAATATGAGAACTACCGATAATTCTAGTAGTTCGACGAACTTACTTCGATCTTAGCATTCTTATTGCGCCATTTTATCTTTCTGCTGGTGTGGTTAACGGCGGTCGTCAATGAGACCAGATACCTGAATTCCTTTACTGCTCTACTCATTCCTACTCAATCAAGTATCTTCTCACCAGTCACCATGGCTTGGTGGGATCAACCACGGATTCAATAACAGTTTTTCCCAAAAGTATAGGCCCGAAATATAGGTCAGAAACATTAAAAAACGTGGTTGCGCTTTTTTTTTCAATTACATTTCGAGTCGATAAAGTAGATCTGTCAGTCATTCATGCAACCACCAAAGACGTTTCTTTTTAATTTGTAACAAAATATTCATAGCTCTTTGATTGTATTTATACACTGCACGAAAGGTCTTTCTGTGTCAACAAATGCTCGGTG
This sequence comes from Aedes japonicus, assembly GCA_034211315.2. Lineage (NCBI taxonomy): Eukaryota > Metazoa > Arthropoda > Insecta > Diptera > Culicidae > Aedes > Aedes japonicus. The sequence continues at coordinate 111,094 of JASCZW010001642.1, read as the reverse complement.
CTTTTGACAGTTACGCGTGTGTCATTATTTACGAAGGTATCTTCATAAAAACAACAAGTCAGTTTCGTTGCAGAAAATAACGAATAGATTCGTTAGTTCTACCTTCAATTTGGTATTATAAACTTAAATTAATTTTCAGTGTGCATTCGCCATTAAACCAGTCGCTTTTTTCGATTCGGTGCAGGAACGTGCATCAAGCTGCTCTTCCATTGGTAGCACTGCTTCTAGCTGTTGCGCGTATTCCTAGGCAGCTCCGGTTTCCCGTAGTAGTTCAATGTTAGGTCGTGGCTTCCGAATTCGACGCGTGTTGTACACCGTCGAGAGTTTTGAGCGCATACATACTGCAACTAGGTAGTGGTCCGAGTCTATATTCGCGCTGAGGTAAGTGCGAACGTTGATGATATCGGAGAAAAAATTCCGTCAATTAAAACATGGTCGAGTTGTGAAAACCAAAGTAGCTGAGGATAGACCGATAGCACAATCGACGTCTCCCAAGATACCATGGCAACGAGTAAATAACAAACTCGTTGCAGAAGTTATTAGTATATAAGCATGGGTATCATGGTTAGCGATAAACAACCTGGGAGGGTATAAGAGTGTCGAGTTCGACTCGGCTGAGCTCGCTGTGGCGCCACAGCCCTGATAAAAAGTAGCCACTCGATGCCTGCTGTTTCCTACCTTCTGTCCTGTCCAGCAAAGTTCCTGCAGTGCTACGACTACGAAGTTGAACTTCGTCGTAGATTATCTTAACGAAACCCGGAAAACAGAGCGATTTGCAAATGCATCATCCGTGTTTCCAATTCTTTATTTCGGCACCTAGGTTTTTGTAGATTCCTCGGTCCGTTTTATTTTCACTTCTTCATTAGTCTCGGTTTATGGTTTGGCGAAAAAAAATGAATTCCGACTGTGCGGCGAATACATCTCCGAGAAGGTAATAAATGGTACCAAGCAAGTAAACAACCCAACCGGAGCCTCAAACAACAAACAGTGGCCAGAAAATGGGCCCATAAGTTGTACGACCAAGTTCTGACGAAACTCGATGGATGTCTCCTGATCGATGATGAAGCATATGCTAAAGCAGATTTCAAACAAAGCTCGGGGCTGGAGTTCAACAAGGCTCCTGCTCGCGGGAAGGTTCCTGGCAGATTTATGTTTATTTTCGCGGATAAGTATCTGTGCAAGGTATCTGTTCATGTGGCAAGAAAACTAGATTTTTTGTGACGGATAAAACAATGAGCTCGGAAGTGTACAAAAGGGAGCTCGGGTCGGTTTTTACCCTTCGTAAAGTCCCATGATGGTTTAGTTACGTTTTGGTCAGAGATAATGGGGTCCAGTTCATCCCAAAAGAGCTAAATCCACCCAATTGTCCTCAGTTTCGTGCAATAGAGAAGTATGGGACGATAATTAAGCGGAAACTGGAGACGAAGGGACACCAGTGACATTGACTAGATGAAGAATTGGTGGAATCAGCTGGTCAAAACCAATAATGATTTGTTTCAGTGTTTATGAAATTAAATAAGATTACCTTTGTTTCATTCCGCGAAAGTCTTCAGATTGATTTTTTTTTTTAAATGAAATACATGTATTTGAAAGTGCCCCATTTTTAAATGATCTAGTTTTTAGACTGCACCCTTCGAAGAGAGCCGCTCCTCTTCCCTGTTTAGCTAATTTCTAAAATGCATTAAAAACCTGAAATGCTGCATTTGGAAGTTGAGTGTATAAACAATGGTTGCTATGATGAGTTTTCACCGTTTGCTCTCCAGTTTTCAAAATGACCTCCTAGCAAGAGGAGCAGTGTGACAAGTTGACAAAAATGCTAGATGGGGCCAAATCGATCGTGACAAACGTTTTTAAAGTGTTCGGGGAGCGTCTGTTGACGGCCATGAAGCCTGGAAGCGGCGAGAATCGTAATCCGGACGTGGCAGCGACAACGGAGAAAGTGGCGGCGAAATATAAGCGGAATCCTAACCTCTCCATTCGGGACGTCCTGGCAAGCTCAATGTCTCCCATACTACTGTACAGCGGGCCAAGATACGACCCGTCGAGTTATTAGTACGAGACACTGAAGAAGTCTGCACATTGTAAACGCGTATCTGCCAAGATAAGCAAAGGTAGTTGGAATTAAATTGAAAATACTAATTTTTCTTCTCATTTATAGTTACATCGAAATTAAGGGGTAAGCGTTCATGGATTTCATACATTCAGATATCATATATTGACTGGAGTATCGTACTACATGCTTAGTTAAATTGATCATACATACAAGAATTCAGCTTTTCGGCACGGCCAACACTGGACGATTTGGCTGACATAGTTCTCTGCCCTATGCTTTGCCTTCGACACTCAGATTTTCGAAACGACTCCAAGAGACGCTACGGAAATTTGAACATATCACTAGACAAGTACTAAAGAATTCATATACAGCACACAATTTCCAATAACTATGAATATCTCCGTACCTTTTCCTAAGTGCCTCTTCATAAATCAACCACCTGACGGTCGGTGCCTGCGCGTGCTTCATTTATTTCCAACTTCCAAGCATGTCCCAGATTCTGGAAGTCATGCGCAGCAAGTGCGAAATGCATCATTGCTCGTCGGACGCTGTTTGCCCTAGATTCTTGCTTGTCGATAAATGCCCTTGACAACACCAGCTGATGCCTCCTGCTCGTTCAACCCTTGTACGAATTAATAGCAATTTTGTAGAGATATAATTATCACCCTGTATCTACCTGTTGATGGTCAGAGACTACTGCTTTACATTGTATGCAGGACTAGGGCCGTCAGATGGCACGAGGTACAGTTGACCCTTAATCCTCCTGCTCGGTTGGTGGTTTCTGCCGTTCCGGTCCAGTTAACTGTAAATTCTATCAACTTCAATTATTTGTATTTACCAACACACAAGCGGGACTGGGTACGTGATATGCCATTTCCAATGCATTTCACTTCCTTACTTCCTTCGCATACTGTGGGTGCTGCTTTTCACGCTGCGCAGGATGCATCTTTTTCGGGATTGATCCTCCACCATCCACCGGAAGCAAAGGTCAATGAAGGAGGCACGAAATTTACATAATCTACTCTCATTTCCGGGCAACGATTTTACTCTTTTCGGAAATTATAATCCTATGGGGTGTTTTTTTTTACCTTAATTCACCGTGAGATTTCTTCTCTTTCTTCTTTCCATGCATGGCCAACCTCACCGTGGATGGAGAAGAAATTATTAGATTAGGTGACCTGCTGGGAGATTTCAAAGCTCACTAGATTAGCTGCAACGCGTTGGTGGTGATGCTCAGCGGGTAAAAACTAGATCATGATGACTGATCCGCTTCGGATCAAATCCGATCGAAACCCTTAAGTGTCGAACCATCTGTTATAAACAACGATCACAGCTAGAGAAAAACCTAACCCATACTATGAAAATAACACGTGGCTATCCGAAAACGGTAGCGAACTCACTTTTTTTTCCGAAATATACGCAATTTCGTTCTCAGACCACCTTTACGTGCGTGTCCTAATCTAGTAGTCCAGAAGAAGGTGCTGGACAAAGTTTTGACGGCTGGGAAAGTAAATATTGAATTACACAACCGAAAATTGACTTGTTCGAAGATTTTTTTCTTTTTGTGAGTTGAACATTGTTTACCTCTTCTTTCATGCTTGCTTACACATTTTCGGGAGTCGTAAGCCAATTTGTAAGGATTTTTCGCTACGCCAAAAGTGCGTAGGATGAGAAAATAAAAACAAAGATCCAGGCGCAGACAAGCGTGAAATCTCCTGGTGCAAGGTGAATTTTCGCTCGTTCTTGCTTTCGCCTAACGCCACCAAGAAGTTGAGCCCTTTGCGGTCTTTGTCTTTCGGAACTTAATCAAGCGGGAAAATTCCCCTGCCGAGCGTAAATCATAACAATGGCCAATGATCCCTTTTTTCTTCACATAATCGGATCGCCCACAAAGTAGGCTTTTGTTGTTGTGCGTTGATGCAACGTGCGTGTTTTGAATGTAGGTGTACGCATCGGCACACCTAGCTCCCTCCCTGCATAGAGAGGGCATTTCAATAGATGAGGTGAGAAATCCGACTAAAGGATCACAGCCATTCTCCGTCGTTGGACCGTGGCCAATTTTATCGCTTTATTTCGTATGGTTCCCGGGAGGAGGGTTCCTTTGTCCCGGCGAAAATAATTATCTCGCGAAAGAAATTCCGGCCTACCACCCAGAGGCCTGGATTGAAATTTATTGGAAAATTCAATTCAAAAGGCACAAAAGTCATTTGTGCTGCCGTGGCGCTCCGATCGACTATTGGCAATTTGCCTGGGACCATTAATTTTGAGAATGCTTCAAGTCTCGGAAAGGACGAAATAGTTTTGATTTCCAGCGGACCGGTGCGCAAATGAAATTATAATAACCTGATCAATTGGCCGAGCCAATTTGGCTCGTGTTTTCAAAACTCAGCTCCCAGTTCCAACAATGTTTCGTTCTCAAATTGTCTTTTAATGTATCCGTTATTATGCTATGTTTTCGATTTTTTTTAACACCAACCAAGCGTGCTGTGAAAATTTCTGACACCATAAATACAGAGCAATCAATCAAAGATATTGCGTTCATTCATCTCAAGATTTCGGCACTTGTTGGTTGGCACCAATGCAACGGTTCCTGTTGGCACCCGGTTAGCACATTTGACACGATGACCACAGAACGTGTCCGTTGTTTTTGCTGATCCTGATGGTAAAAAATAAAAATGCAGGAGCCGAGAAGTGAGACGACCATCATTAGTTCAAATTTGCCGAGATTGCATGGCTAACTAGAACCGGATGCCCGATCGGAGAAAGTGATAAAAAAGAGAGTATTACTTTCGCTAATTTTAGGTTTTTGACCACAATTAGAGCATCATCAGATCGAAGACTGCCATGACAAAAAAAAACGACGATTATTACGATTGATTTTTATTTTTTTGTTAGAAAGATCTGGTGCTGAGTTCTCAAACATTTTCGGCAACAGTTGCAGTCCTCCAAACTCGTCGGAAAGGATGCAACATGTGGTCTCCAGCGGAAGGAAAATACCACAGAACTAAAACGATTCGGCGAGGTAGCGGAAGGTTTTTGGGGTCGTGCCTGGTGCACGTGTTTCCACCCTAAGGGCTCGGCGCTCACAACAAACACAGGAGGGAATCCTTTCGAGATTGGAACCCTTTTTCTGTATTTTAATTTCCTACCGCGGAGGGAGAATAGGTGCATCAGGAAAAAAGGGGTTAATAATCAATCAAATAACTGTTATTAGGGATGATTTTTACAACCCCCTGAGAATTGTGTGGCTTTGCAACGACAAGTGGTTCATTTTTTACCAATCGACCGTTGCTCTAAAATTCACTTAAATCTTCTGGCCAGTCGGAAAATGCGATGCTTTCCGAAAGCAGCATGATTGAATGATTGAATCATTTTTCAAAACATCAGACCTACCGGAATTTTTGTTTTGCCCCCGGTGATGGAATTCCGACCCGGGGGGTATCCATCGGTTTCGGTAGCCTCGAACTGACCGATATCCTCGCAGCGTGCTGTCCTTGCTCAAAAAGAGCGATTCTTGCGATTTTTCACATTGTAGAACAATTGAATTAGAAATAGATTAATTTTTTCAGCTTCCGTAAATCTGTTTTTGTCTTGAAAATAACAACAGGATAAAGCTAAAAAAAAATCCAACCGAAGGAGTCATGTGCGTGACTTTCAGCGCCGTCGTCGACAGAATGTTACACAAATCTAGGTGTGCTTCGCTTTTCGTTTTCGTTCCTTCCTGGATGAAGGTAAAAAAAGGACGATCTTGCGAGATACGGAATGAAAATATAATCACAAGGAAAAAGGGCACACGACTCCTATGTTCTCGTTCTCTTCACTTATAGCTACGTATACGGAGATCGAGTGGAGTGCGCCTCAGCAAACCGCACAGATGTGATCCCGATCATCGCAGCTGACACGAAGAAATTTGTAACATTTGAGTGCAATCAGGATTCGTGGAGTGGGAAGGAGTTCTCTATAAAATTGAATTCAATCGTCCCACTACGGTGACTGGTTTTTAATGTTGTTTCGTAGTAACCGGGTAAGATTGGCAGAAGCCGTTGAATTCAATATTCAACGTGTTTTTCACGTGGTGCAAAATGTCAGAAAAAAGTGGATTGAAATAATTGCCGAGAAGTAGCTTTTAAGAAAAATGGCAGTGATGTTCTTTAGTATAATCAAAACAAAGAATTGTATTCATATTTTAATTATAGCCAAAACTCGAAAACATAACCAGTCCTTACTTTCAATGAAGAACGAGCACTGTCTTTGGTTATTTTTGTTGATGAACTCGTCTATGATGGTATCCAAATCAAGATCATTCGCCATGTCCTTATGGGAACAAAGTTCAATATATGCTTTTCAATGGCCTATCGTAAGTAGGTTTTGAGTCTTCTGAAGCTGGAAAAAGACCTTTTGGCAGTAGCTGACGTCACCGGAAATGCGAGAAAGATTCTCAAGAACTTACACATTTCGGCAAAATATCCATCAAATTCGCTTCATTTTTGACGTAGGACTACGTCTTTGTTTTCTATACTGGGGTACAATTTAAAAAAATCCTATTATGACCGTCACAAAAAGCGGTCAGATTTTGAGCGTTAACATCTCAGTCGTTTCTCCAAAAAAATTCAAAATGTCTGCCTCAATCGATCAGAAATATTTCTACGTATCGATGCCAATATCGAAAACTATTGATTTCCAACATTAAACTCCTTAAAATAACGCGAATATAAAGTGATTTGCGAAGTCTCATAATTTCGTTTTGCAGAATAAATTCAATACTTGCCCAGTATTTTCCTATCACAGACTTCAAATGTAAGTTAAGGAAGATCTTATATGCTCCATTCACTCGACAAGCCGCGGAACTGTTTAGAGGGGCAATGAGCCAGTATTTTATTGGCAATTGGCGGTGACAACTCTGGCGACCAACCATTGATTACGTAGTCGGTTAACAGCAGTGTAGTGATGAATCTGGAGCAAAGCAATTGGAAACCAGCGGTGATTAAAAAAAATTTCATACCTTAAATCTTTTGTACAATTTCAAACACAGATTATGCCATGTCATGAGCAGCAAACCAAATAGAAATTTTACAAAAGGCGACCTTCACGAAATATTGAAACAAATTATAACACTCATTACACAATGCTACGTAGTCCTACGCCACCTTTGCGTACAGTCTCATTGGGCTGTCCCTTAAAGTTATTTTTATGTAACCGACGATGCTGGTGATGTTTTGAACAGGCTTAAACGCTTTCTGGACGATCTTCAAAAACATCTCTCGTTGTAACACCGAATGATCAGGATCAATGCCATTATCATAGAAACTGATAATTTCATCGATATTGGTATCATATCCCAGTAAGAATTGTTCCACTTCCAATACAAAGGCAAATGCGAAGCGAGAAGTGAACGATTCTAGGATTTTGTCTAAAATTTTTATGAACTGCTTCTCGTGGATCTCTTCAATTGATACTGTCAAAGCTGGAAAATCAGTTTCGTAACGCTTCCGAACTTTCTTCTTCCTTGGTAGTTTCGGTGGTCTGTGTTTGATAACTATTTCCCAAATCTCCCGAATTTTTTTTTTACAGAAGCTTAGGCTTCCTTTCAAGATATCAATCATCCGGTGCGCTTCTTCTAGTCGCAAGGCCTTCTGTATTCACTGAGAAATACATTTTCTGTCAACGGGTGCGAAAAAATCCACTACGGCTAAGTAATTTGATAGAACAGATGAAAGCGACATGTATTTCACCGTCCATCCGTTGGACACGGTGGCCGCAAATTTGTCGAATCAACAGATTTCAATGTCTAGAAAATGGCAAGCGTTTTCGGCGAATCTTTTACGAAGTTCATCATATCTTTTATCAAATTCAATGTATCCTTGCGGGAATTATTTGGATTACGACTTGTGGAAACAAATAGCTCGTTTTCCGTCAGGATTCTGGTTCTAGATATCAAATAAAATGTTTATTCCATTGCTAACATTCGAACATCGACAGCGAAACTGCCAACCGACCACCACAGTTCAACACCGACTTGTCGCCGTGGCGGCAGCATCACCTGTTCAATATGTCCCTCCACTAGCCTGGGAAAATCCGGCAACAAATAGTACAGCTACCCATCAATCTGATGATGACCTCTACACGCCGGAACAAATGATGGAGTTCATCCAGAACCTGCATCAAGCAACCATTGCCGTTCCAAGGAGCAATAAATCAACGCTGTCAGCATAGTGCTGATGGACTTCATCAACAAATATGGACCGTGAAGCACCATCAAGATTATTAACTGGAATGTTTGTTCTGTTCGAAACAGGTACATCGAGCTAACCGATTTTCTCACCGTGAAGGAAATCGATATCGCCATTAGTACCGAAACGCACCTCAAGGCAGACATTGATGTTTAGATTACTGACTTTCGGCTCATCAGACTCGAATGGACCAATTCAAGAGGAGTGGATTTTGCCATTGCCTTGCGATACAACATCAACTGCCGCCTGCTGCCGAGTTTCCAACTTAAAGCAATCGAAGCCATCGGTGTGGAGTTAGACATCGCCGTTAGACCAATCGTCATCATCGCGGCCTACTGCCCCAAACAAGTGGCTACGGTCCCACGGCAAGACATCGTCAAGCTAACTCGGCGGCGGGGGCAATTCATAATCGCTTGCGACCTCAACGCAACACTCGGGGAACTCTCGTTGGAACACCAACGGATCCATCATCTAACATGATCTGGAGCAGGGTCACTACACAATTCTGAGTCCGGATTCTCCAACCCGGTTGAGTCGGGCACTCAACCCTCGACATTTTCCTCACCAACATGGCCATCAACATCGCTCAGCCGGTAGTATAACAGGAACTTAGCTCGGATCACTATCCGGTGGTGGCCGAAGTTGGCTCCTCGGTCAACAGGCATCGGATCACCAAAGGCAATTATCACCGAGTCAACTGGGAACTGTTCCAGCGATGCGTCGACGGCTCTGTCGGTTACGATGCACTCCCCGAGACGCCTGAAGGCATCGACCGAGAACTGCGTGCCGTCGACGAAGCAATATCTCGGGCCCGAGAGTAACATGTGCCATCAGTAAACCAGATGAGTGATTCGGGACAGGTCCGTTTGGAAGACATTTGCCAGAGCATTGTTGGACGTCGAAAAGGCGTTCGACAATGTCTAGCACGACGGTCTGGCCCGAATAAGCTGCATCGATACAACTTCCCGATCTATCTTGGTAAGATCATCAAAAACTATGTGTTGGACAGATTTCAGGTTTTCCTGAACAATTCCCATTCTGATACGTTTAACGTTGATACTGGTGTTCCCCAGGGTAGCTTCATAGGCCCTATCTTATTCGACATCTGCACGTCAGATGTTCCTCCCCTGCCATGGGATGGTATTTTGTCGGTGTTCGCGGATGACACTTCCATAATCTACAAGGGCGAGTGATTCGTGCTTTGGCCAGGAAACTTTAGGAGGGCCCCATAGTTCTGTCCGAATATTTCAGTTGCTGGAAGATGTGTATAAATGCAGCTAAGATCCAGACGATTCTGTTTCCGCACTCCAAATCACCTCGACTCATTCTCCTGGAGATTTCAAAGCCCACCTCTGTAACACACCGATCGATTGATCCGAAAAAAAGTCTGCCTCGTTCTTAAACTTGATAGCAGGTTGTTGTTCTGATCGCATGTACACAAAACATCAAATAAATGTAATAGTTTCTTAAGATCATGCAATAATAATGCATATACTTGAAAGGTTCAGAGAATCCTGCCTGAGGTCGCCCCATCCGATCATCAGACACCTGACAAACTAGGCTTAAATTATTGTTGTTAGTTAAATAATCAAATTTTAAAATTAAATACACTCCCAAGAGGGAAATCAATATTGTATGTAACAACACAAGGGAAACAATCGAAAGTTGTCTGGAGGATTCAAGAAGATTCAAGAAACGTCAAGATAGTTTTATTGGTTTTAAAAGTAACCGTAATCTGAACCTTAATAACGGAGACGACGAAAACGGAAGTACTCCAGCTGGACCAGGAAACGTTCGATTGGCGGAGGTTCCGTGGCGTTGCCGGCCTTTGGAGAGTTACATGGAGTGGAGAATTATATACTGATAAAAAATCAATGAGCATATTTATGTGTCCCACACATAATTTTTTGCAATATAATCAACAAATGATTTCTATTTGTTACCACAAATGTGTACAATTAACCACTATGTGTGTCCAAACATAATTTTTATTTGTTACATAAATTTCATTTGGGGTTCTCAGAAGGTTCTGTTTATGTGTGAATAAATACATATACGACGGGCATTTGCGATGCGGATGATTTTGATCCGCGAAGGATGTTGCACAGCCGTGAGTGCCGAATACGAAGAAGCCAAGGCAGCAGTGTCAGAAGATTTGAAGCAACGTGCGTAGGCTGCCATATGTTAAAGTTGAGAGAGTTTCAACTATGGCTTGGTGCTGGAGTTGCCTGGACGTAACTTCACCACAATACGTCTAGTCAGCAGTCCAAATGTCGAAGTCTACGCTGATGAGCTGATGAGCACAAGCCATTAGTTAGCCTCGATAGGATTTAAAGTGGACGATTCCTGGTTGACTTTGTCTGCTAATGGGTTTTCCGGAAAATTATGGGTCCGTGGTAATGGGTCTTGAGGCGTCCGGTATTTCGCTAACGGCGGATAACGAATTTTCCAAGACGTGAAGATCAAGCGGGCGCAAACAGTTGAGGCAACGAAAGGGCTTTGTATACCATGCATTGTCCTGCAAAGTACAAGTCAACGGTATAAACGTCATTGTAGGGGGATCACAATGTCGGACCGGCAAACAATGCCAACTACTAATTACCAGGATTTGCAAACAAAAGTGGTCTCGTGCATTTTGTCGTGTGGTTTGACTTCATTCTAACAAAGATGGACCCTGTCATGATTGATATGACGGCAGCTTCATCCACTGCATTTCGCGGGATTTCCTAAGCTCGTCTGATTCAAACTAATGAGGAGTCCTTCCTTCCTGTTCGTAGTAGCGTTTGGAATCGGATTACATATATGGATTCCCAGCAAAACTTACGCTGTTAGTGAAGGCAACGACGTGTATTGTCCGTGTCTTAGGAATACTCTCCAGTCACTTCGAATCACGGAGAAGCTAACGGCAAGGTGATGGATTGTCGGGTAGCAAACATTTAATATTGCTTTGGAGGGTATGATTCGAAGAGCGAGGATAGACACGAGTGGTACTATCTTAAGGAAATCCGTTCAACTTTTTGGCCTCTCCGACGACGTTGATATCGTAGCAGGCAACTTTGAGACGATGGCGGAAATGTACATCAGACTGAAGGTCATTAATGCGTTAAAGACAAAATACACGAGAGAAGAAGCTCACGAGAAGACAATTTTAGCCTCCCACCACGAGTTCAGATCGCCGGTGATGAAATCATGGCGGTAGACGAATTCGTGTATCTGCACTCATTGGTGATCGTCGATAACAACACCAGCAGAGAGATACTTTGGACTCCGAAGGACAATGAAAAAGTTTGCCGAACTAAAAAGTTGGCCTTCTACAAGTATGAGTCCGGTAGTCTTCTACAATAATTCTACGGCCACGAAACATGGACAATGCTCTTGGAGGTTCAACGCGCCCTTGGTGTCTACGAACGGAAGGTGCTGGGTGCGATCTTCGATCGATTGCAGATAGAAGACGTAGGAATTGCATCAGTTTCTGGGAGGACCTCCCATTATTCACATCGCTGAAATCGATCGACTATTTTAGTGAATAGTTTAATGGTAAAATTGGTAACTTGGTAACTACCAAACATAATTTCAGCTTTGAAGTGCTTCAAAAGTTGCTGCAAAAAGGTATTTCATTCGAACAACTTTCGTTTAAAACGAATTACTAATGAGTACCTATGAGATTCATTACAAATGATTTTTGTGATGCAAGGAAACGGATATACTTTTCTTTATACGATATATAATTTCAGATCATCCTTGGAATTCCCAAGTATTGTATAACAATTTCTCGTGGCTATGGTACATTGTTTAAACTTTCAGGATATGCAGGTCTGTTTAAAATTGCAGCAGGACCACAATCTGCAGACATGTAATTACCAATAGAACTGTCATTTTATATTTTCCCATCCTTTCACTATAATTTGTATGCTATTTTATGATATTTTCAGCTTCGCATTTATGCATCTTTGTAAGTTTTAGACCACATCTGGAGACTCTTATTTCACCAAGCTCTTCAATCGTAGTTTGGGGTGGATTGCTCTATTAGCATGGAACAACATGACAAGCATTAAAATTGTAGTGGTGCCTCATGGTGATGAGCGAACATCTCCTTCTACATCACAATTGTTACTCCATAACAATTAGAGTATGTAAAACCAATAAATGGTGGTAACCATTAATCATACTGGACCAGTCTCGCAACGCTTCACGGCGTTTCTCTCCGAGGTCTCTACGTTAGAGATGACGAGAAAAACTTGAGTGATCTCAGACGTTGCGAATCACAACAAACCCAAAAAAGGAGAGAGTTCCTCTCCCATGTGCGCATCAAAACGGAGTGCATACAATATATCGCTAGAATAACAACCACAAAGTTATCAGTGGTACATGAGCGCCTACCAAACTTCACCTTTTGCCTGTTGAGGTAGCGGATTCGTCCGTGCCACGAACTACCCCGCGGTGGGATGTTAGGCAAAGGGTGACGTCCTTGGTTCGATTACTACTTTACCCATGCCCTTTCGCTCAATTTTCAATACATCTGTTCTATTTCCATCCTACCGTACACTGACGGAACTTTCAAAACTTTCTCTCCATATCTTTCATTCTAGTAAATATTAGTGTCCACTCTTGGTGCCTCATGGTGAAGAGCAACATCTCCTTCTACATCTTAATCGGTACTCCACGCACGGAGAATACAAAAACATAACAGGCTAAATTTGGTTTTCAACATTTCAGGATGGTTGCGGATGGTTCTTGTTGGTTCTTCGGGTACCAGACACAGTAGGCTGGGGAGATTCTACCATGCTCACATATTTGAACACTCGGGTCACGACCAACTGATGTTCTCAATGGATTGACTCACTTCAACTGCTTCAACGTACACAGATAAAAATAAACACTGAATTTTCTGCGTTATCTAATGCACATAAAGGGAATGCTAGATTTGGCAGAAAATAATGGGATATTTCATGTAAATTTAACCCAGATAACGCCTGAATCTAGCCTGTCGTATGAAAGATTGCATACAATATCGTTGTTTACGCTCCTTTGGCTTAGAATTACACGAGGGGAAATTTTACGCGCTTGTTAAAATTAATTATTTTTTTCTGTGTACCTAAAAACGGTTAGACCAAGGATATTCATCGGTTAGCAAATATGGACGACTTACAGCAGGTCCAACGCTCGTGATCCTAACGTGCTGAATGGTAAACGCGTTATCTTGCATTTGTCCTGAACGAATTGATTTATAGAAATCGAATTGCTTGACAGCTCTGGAATTGTGCATTGCAGGGTCTTCTCAACTGTATTCCGGGGCCAGCTTCCTGAGAATCTTTGTAAGCTGCGACGACTTTTCCAATGCTTCTCAGTTGATGTACCAGTCGTTCTCGTATTTCTTGAACGGTGACGCCACACATAACTCTTCTTGGCTTGAATGGACGTACATTCCTTCGCTATGTGTCCAAACTTTTGGCACCACCTACATTCACCGGCATGAGGATGGATCCGTTTCCTTTGCTTGGCTAGTCTCTTCCAATGCTTCTTCCTTTAAAAAAGCAGCTCCTTCTTGTATTTCTAATTGCTATTCAAGAGGTCTTGAGCGCCATGATCATGAGTCATTATTCGGACGTCACTAATTTCAATTCCTCGTAATTGGTGCGCGTCGACGAAAATATCCATGGAACCGCTGGTTGCTAGGGCAACCGTTATTATTTTTCTCATCAGGCCGTTTTCCGGTTTCATCCAGCTTCCTTGACGCTACTTTCAACTTTGACCACCTTTGCTTTGCAGAGAGGAACTCTAACATCAACCAGTGTAGTTCGCCTTTCGTAAATTTAATTAGAACATTTGATTGAAATTTGATTTAGAAATACTCTTTCAGCAGTAATTTGCCATGATTTCTTATGGATGGTCCCTTAAATTACAATATTGGCTGAATTTGCTCATTTACTAATGCAAGTTCGTGTAGGGCTAAGCTTAATCTGTCATAAGCATAATATTATAATGATTTGGAATCCGTTTCCAGTTCAGAAGCCTCCAGGAGCATCAAATTTGACTTGTAAATGAACTAATATTCCAATCAAAAGAGGTCTCTCCATCAGTTTACCCACTTAGAACAGTGATTCTACTGCTCTTTCCTGCTCATATAATGCCACAGGACTCAAGCCAACAAATCGATGACAGGGCAAAGAGTTGCTGCTCATCCGAGTCGAGTGGTATCAAAACACTCCAGTAATCATGATTCCCTCCGGTTCAGCCGACGTGGAGTGGAATTTGAATGATACCAGCGCTCTCCGTTCGGTCGCTGGGAGGTAAACTGGAACAATATTTTCCCTGAACTACTTGACCGGTAGCTTGAGTAAATAATACGTGCTGCTGGAATGAAACACAGTAGGCTGTGATTTTTTTTTGCTCTCAAAGAGGAAGATCCACAACCGTGTCATAAATGTCAAATTACTGTCACAAATGGCAAATGGGAATGCAATTTTCCTTCTCCGTGAAAATACTTTGTAGGATGGATCACTTTAGGGCGGCGTCGGCGTCTCCGAAAGCTATAATTATAAAAGGGCAACATTGTTGCTTTTTAAGTTGCTCTTTTTTCATCCTTCTGGTTTCGTGGTCTAAAAGTGAACGATTTATTCCGAGAAGAAATTATTTAAAATTTCCAATTCACGGTTTTCCCTATCAAAGGGATTCAAAGTCAACGTTTGAAAGGCCAATATAGTTGAAAACAAATAAATTACTGAACAGAACGAAAATCTTTCTCATTATCGCAGCGTGAAACATTAACCTCCCAACCGTTTGAATGGGTCAGATTTTCAGGTTCAGCACGATTAAGATGCTCGCATCGTCCGTATCCTTTCGGTGTTCTTCATCAATCAGTGGAAAGGGATAAAACAAACATATCAGAGCCGACACTTTCGCGTCGCCTTCTGACGGTCCGTGTAAGGATCCGCCGAGGAGGGAAAATTAATTGATCAGTCGTAAAATTGTGCCGGTGCCGTATCGCCTGTTTACAACGGCGAGGGCTTGACGGATGGAAGGCGTGAGAGCGTACAAATTCTTTCGCGACCCATGCCCAATCGGAGCCTTTCATGTTCGAAGCCGCTGGTTACCAATTAAAGTTGTCTGGAGATAATTGGTAGTTAGATACCGAGTATCGTTGAAATTTGAAAATACGCAAATGTCAATTGTTTGAATCCTCTTACGCTCAGCAGGATTGCGATGTGTTATTTTTTTCTGGATCACAGCAAGCCCATGGGATGTTTCATGGATCGCTCGATGACTTGGCGATTTTTTTTCATTTCTCACAAACCGCTTCCTTCGATTCGTTTCAATCCTTCGCAATCGAACGAACGCGGCCGGGTAGAAAATTCGATTAGATTGCATCCTCTGTCGCTCTTTTCTTGACAACCTAATCCAATTTGGCGGGACAATAAGAGTCGATGGGATCGAATTATCTGTTCCGATTAGGACACCGGAAATTCACTGAAAAGGACCTCGGTTTCTTTCGGGTTGTAATTTCGGCGTATTTGCTCTGATAAACGTCTAAATCTACTCCCGATCGATCAATCGGTTCGGGGGATGGAAGGGAGTCGAAATAGAAACACAGACGAACGGGAATGGCGGTTGCTTCTAGATCTAGAAATCGATCTTTTCTAAATTGGATTGTTTTCGCTATTAATGTGTCCACTTAACAGGGTTTAATTATAGAGTAGGCGAGAGTAAACCTCGCGTAGGCAACCGAGCTAAAGGTTACGGAAATACAGCGCTGGAAG
The DNA here is from genome assembly GCA_034211315.2 of Aedes japonicus. Lineage (NCBI taxonomy): Eukaryota > Metazoa > Arthropoda > Insecta > Diptera > Culicidae > Aedes > Aedes japonicus. The sequence goes on along the minus strand of JASCZW010001642.1, from coordinate 95,054 downwards.
AAAACTGGGTCGTGATGCTGTATGCATTTCAAGCAGAGGTCGGTCGATGATGTAATTTGTAGGGCACTAAGCCGCGTGATTGACATTAAAAGGTTTTAATCGATAGGAAGGTTGTAAAGCATAGCATAATTGTTTTTGTTATACCTGTACAGATTTCCTTGGAATTTTATGAATGAATTTTCGTCAATTTTGCTTGCAACTAAAATTTAGACAGTCGATGGAAAGTCAGTCGACGCTTGCCCCATAATTAGAAAAGATTGAATATAGCCCATGGGTTATTTAGTTTCGTTTACATGCAACCAGCGAACCACAGCGAACAAGGACAATTGACCGGGCAAATGTCTTTATTTCGACAAAAAGAACTGTCATTAAAGTACAATGACAAACGGACTGCCTCTTTCCGATGTTTCTTTCGCAATAATCAATCATCATTAGGATTCTTCAACTGTTATCTGTTGAACAGCAACAATTCCCAAGTATAGCTTACTTAGACTGCCACCAAACATTTTCAACCGAACGTGTTTTTCGTCGAACAAATGAGCAGCATGCCATGTCTTTTTTGTTACGTTCCAACTGAACTCGAGTCTCATGCAACCTCGGTTGCTAATTTTGTCCAAAAATTGAAATGTACTCGTTGATAGCTTTTGAAAGCCATTTAGGATGTGTGCGGCTCCAGCCTGATCGGCTGCTCGTGCCAGACTTCAAAGGTTTGCCTCTTAATTGGCCCTGTGGAAATGGGCCAAATAACAATGTAGTATTCATGAGCACTTCCGAAAGTCTGACGCGCGCGCGCACACACAAAGGCAATTATGCTCTCTGCTCACAGACGAGCTGTAAAAAAGCCCATCCCGAGACTTGATAGTTATGATTAAAACAAAAAGGATTAGGTATGCATAACCGGAGTGAGGTTGCGTCCGTTGTGTCTCTTCTAAACTAAGCTTATCCTAATTGGAACCTCATTACGGTAATAAGGTTGCGCAGCAACCATGAAAAACATTCGATTTTTTCTTTTTTAGTTCGAACTCACAGCCAGCCAACTTGGATCGATTTGCGTTTTGGAGTTCGAGTTCGGGTTCATGTGCATTAAGTTGTCACAGTGAATGATAGGAGGATTGCAGAGAGTAGTGATCAAATACGGATCCTTCGCAAAACTTTCCCGATGGGAATGAAGCGTAATTTAATTTCGCATGAAATTAATTTCCTCTTTGCTTTTCGGGGCTTGCTTTTGTATATAAAAGGCGAAAGCAAACCACGACTGAGATGAACCATCAACTGACTGCTGATTATCGGGTTCCTGGAATTTCCTGCATAAGAAGCGATTGCTCCTATCGTCAACGGTCAAATATTTACCAGTAAAGCTGAATCGGGCGCTTCTTCAGTGTTCCTATCAAAACAGTGCTTCAAATTGACACTAATGGCCAGTTTTAGGAAACACCCTTACACAGCATAAAACAAAACTTCTTGGATCATAGCACGTAAACGTCCAACCCATACGGTTTTTATGAAAACAAACACTATCATCAACACATGCAACACATGCTTGAAGAGGGATTTGGCAAGCATAGCCTGCTTTGTCGATCGTAAAAGAAATTTATGACGGCGCTAAATGACCTTCCCTTTTAGATAAGTGCGCACGCACCCGAAGGATCAGGTAGATCGGACCACGCGATGCAAGCCTTAGCCAAAAGCGGCATAAGCGAAATCCTTCAGAAATGTAGACCACTTGAAAAACCATATATTTCGATGCCTTTGCTCATGCTTTTCTTCCGATTAGACATTGAATAACTGACCCATCTGCGATCACAGATGGTTGATCGATGCTCTCGTAGCCGTCTCAATCGGAGTAGGCCATCATCCTTTTTGTTGTTGTAATTATTATTTGTAAATCTAGGTAACCCAGTCGGTAGAATTGCATAACACCAAAACCAGGTAAATCTAGCTTGAATTGCCACAGTTAATGGAAAGTGCAACTGATCTTTGTGCATCGCGCAGCCTACCTGCAACTGCAGCTTCGGCCACGGCTTAGACCGCGAGTCTACCCACAATACCAACCGGCCAGGAGGCAAAATTGCCTCCAATTAGCATGTCAGTCAGTCAATGGCCTTCCCTGAAAAAGGTTTGCATCACTCTTCCACGGCATAATACGATCGAGCTGGAGTTAGCCTAAAATTAGAGGTGGAAAAATCAGACTCACTCGATGACTGCGAGGCCGGGAATGAAGTGTGATTCTGAGGAACTGCATTTGTTTTGTTCTCGTGGAGAAAAGCTGGATGGGATTACATTCGAATTTTCAAGAGCCTATATCTCAAGTTTAACTTGGTTTGTGATATTTAGGAATTGTGGCTTAAGCGCGAAGAACGCGGAATTATTTTAAGAGCATAGCATTGTTTTTTTTGCGCTGGTAGCTTACAATCAGTACAATCTGTATTCAGCGCCTACTTGATGTTGTTAATTGTTTTTCATATTATGATGGTTTTGATATCATATCAATGCAAGTGGGCAAAGGAACCTTTGTGATAGTAATTTTTTACCTGACCAGCTAAATTTTGTTTTTCCCAGGATAGTGGTCATTTCTAACAGCAATGAGTTGGCAAATTTTATGAGTGCTACGGAAATTCGATCATCCTACTCGAAGCAATTTATCAAATATTGAAGTTTGAATGAAATAGTAAAGGGCGCCTGTCTGTCCGACTAGCAATATGGGTAAAAGTAGGTCATTATGTCAAACGGAAGATTTCAAAGGTATCCTGCTGTGTTGTTTACGATTTACTTTTACTTTGATGCCGCAGAGGATTATTTGAGCAAAGAAAAAATCGTTATCTTTCTTCTTAAGCTAAATAAATAGTTAACAATTTACTGTATTTGTAGGAAATTCCAATACAGCACCCAAGCGTCTATTCTTTATGTTAGGAGCGGCTCAACACAGCGACTGTTTCCCATGTCAGGGAGCTCTGAATCACCTTCCATGTGCCAGCGTGGAACTCAAACTTCAACTGTGCAAACACAGGAACGTCAACAGCAAAATACGGACCGGAACCATCGGTGAAGACCACAGCGATGAAACAGGACAAGCGATTGGAAACTTTGTACATGGTTCTGCAGATCCCTCAATTTCGTCGGAAGCAGCCGCATACTGCCCGATGTACTGAAGATTCGCAAGTTTGTCATCGTAACGTTTGCATTAAAAAATGGACAAAAATTGCCGATTTTTCATGGGTTTACCTTCACCCGCACTGACGAAACTACCCATGCAGCATCAACCATAGTAACCCATGAATCAGCAGACAAGTGTGCGCGTTCAAAGCACGGCACCACGCCGCGTCGAAAACCGACATCGTGCGGCACTTTATGGACGCCGGATATGCCCGTTCCGGCATCTACAACATCTTGGCACTATTAGACAACAATCAGAGCATCGAAAGAAAGCCCGCTTCCGGACAACCGACGACCCTGAGTGACAAGAAGCTTCAAAGGATGCTGAAGAGGAAGACCGAGGTAAAAGTGACTACATCGGTGCCGGCACTTGGCCGGGAGGTCAGTTCAACCGGTCAAACAGTGAAAAAGTACCTGGCGAACACGAACATACATGTCAGGAAGCGGAAGTCGCATCCACTGGTTTTGGAGCTGCAGGCAATGACGCAGCGACAGCGGCTGAATAAGATGGTCAACTCGATTTTCCCGGCGAATCGCGACGTGGTGGTGGTGATGGACGGCGAGACTTATCTCATCCTGGTTGGCAACGACTGACAGGGCACTTCGTATTTTACTTCCCCCACGAAAGAAGTGAGCTCCGAGGTGAAGTTCATTTCACACACCAAGTTCCCCAAGAAGGTGCTGTTGTGGCTGACAATCAGCGAGAAGGGGATGTCAAAGCCGCTCTTTTTTCGCTCCGGACTGGCCGTGAACGGGGAAATTTATGGTACGAAATGCTACCGGAAGTTGCGTCGTTCATCAAAAAATACCATAAGGGCAAAGACGCGGCGTTCTGGCCAGATCTGGCGTCGGCTACTTGAAGCGATCGTTGGAGGAGATGGAGCGGCTGAATATCGATGTGGTACCCATGTCGGCGAACCCGCCCAATGTCTTGCAGCTGCGTCCCATCGAAAATTTCTGGGCCAACCTGAAGCGTAAGGTTTACTCCAACAATTTTGTCGCGAAAACTGAGGAGGAATTGATAAAAAAAAAACGAAGAAAGAACTCAAAAACTCAGAGATCATAACGCACTAGAAGTATTCTCATTGTAACTAAGAAACGGTTGTAAATGAACTTCATCGAAAATACGTGAAACCTAGATTTCGTCGAGTGTTTCGCCATTCACTCATGTTGGAATCGACTATTCCGGTCTCATGACGGTTGCCGTTGGACGACGGGTTGAGAAGCGGTTGGGGGGGTTCTCATGATCTGCTTAGTAATAAGGGCAGTTCATTTAGAAATTGCACACACGCTGAACACAAGCTCATGAATAATGACTGTACGAAACTTTATGGCAAGACGTGGTACACCTGTCTGCATTTACAGTAATAGAGGCACCAACTTTATTGGAGCCAACAGGGAGCTTAGAGAAGCTGTGAAAACCATTGATAACTCAGAATTAATGAAAGAGTTTATCACAAGTCAACCTGAGTGGTCATTCAATCCACCCAACAGTCCCGATATGGGTGGAAGCTGGGAACGCTTAATACGATCAGTTAAGAAAATCCTAGGACAAATGCAATTTCCTCGACTTCCCACCGACGAGGTTCTTCGTACAACGCTATTAGAAATCGAAAGCATTATAAACTCTAGACCGCTTAGGTACATCTCTATCGAAAACGAGTCTGAACCTGCCTTAACACCGAATCAATTCTTAATCGGATCCTCTAGTGGTCTGAAGCGTCTGGTCTGACGAACAACAATAGCTGGAGAACATCTCAAGTCTACGAAATTTTTAACCAGTTAAACCCATACAAATTGGTGACATCGGGATAGTGGTTGACCAAAACCTTTGGCCGAAGGGACGAGTAGTAGGTCTAAAGGAGAAACGTGGACAAGTATGCAATGCAACTGAACAAACTGGGTGGTACTGTTACGCCCCCCACCCAGTGATCACCAAGAAGATTGTTGAAACTTCAATAAGATAACGGATGAGAAAAACACCAATCTACTGATAGTGAATGCCCATCAAATCGTGTGCAATAAGGTCTGTATCCACATTAATCCGGACACCTTCAAATCATTGTAACTTTTGAAATATTGCACGTAGGAAATAAAAAATTCACTGTAGTATAGCTGAGAGTCTATGATGAAAAAGACTATGATTGATGTTTACATTTCATGTTTAGTATTCAAGATGGCGACGACAGAAAAACAAGTGCGCGAGCGAATTTTGAACGGGCGTACGGCAAATCTTGACTTGTTAATACGGGACATTGCAAAAATATTGGATTTGCCTAAATCCACTGTTCACGATGTGCTCAAATCATTTTCGGAACGTTTGACGGTGGAGAGGAAACAGAGAAGTGACAGAAACATTGGAGGCACTGATCCTGTCATGGGCCGAAAGGTGAAAAGGATTAACGAAAAACCCAAATCTCTCCATTCGAACGGTGCCTCGTAAAATAGGGATGTCACCTGATTTTGTCCAAAAATCAAAACAACGTTTGGGACTTAAGTCGTATAAAGTAAAAACAGTTCCAAATCGCAACGACAAACAGAACTTGGCGGCAAAATCACGGGCTCGACGTTAGAACTGCGAATATTTGACGAAGTTTTCATGCGTTGTTATGGACGATGAAACTTATGTCCTGGAGGATTTCAAGCAGCTTCCAGGGCTGGCTTTTTATTCTGCTATGGCCAGAAATGCTACAGTTGAGCATTTCAGAACGAAGAAGGCATCGAAATTTCCCAAAAACACCTTGTGTGGCAGGCAATTTGCACGTGTGGCAAAAAGAGTAAATCTTTCGTCACTACAGGCACAATCAACAAGGAGATCTATCAGAAAGAGTGTCTGCAGAAGCGATTGCTACCCTTTATCAAACGTCACAAAGAAAAACCTTTGTTCTGGCCCGATTTGGCATCATGCCACTATGCTAAAACTGTGATGGAGTGGTACCAAGCAAATTAAAGTGAACATTGTACCAAAAACCTCAAACCCGCCAAATTGCCCAGAGCTACGACCAATCGAGAGATATTGGGCTCTGGTGAAGCGGAAGCTTTCTGGAAAGAAGCAAGGAATCAAAGACATCAAACACTTCCAGCAAATTTGGACAAAGACGGCTTCTACGATTTCTGAAGAGTCTGTACAAACCCTAATGGACGGAGTTAAGCGCAAAGTTCGAACATTGTATGCAAATACCGAATAACTATGTTTTGTCTTCACGAATTGTTAAAACACATCCCATGAATCTGAAATAAACAACTACGACGGAAATGTAATGTGAAATTTATGTTTTATTCATGTTTTGAGGTGACCGGATTATTGCGGATACAGACCTTATTAGTAAATTGCTTATTTTATCGATCACCTATTAGAACTATACTAGGATTAGCGAAAGTATTTAAAATAATTTATTAGTTTATTTGTTTGAATTGGATTAAGATTTGAAATGGTTAAATACGGTAAGCAATAATTTGCATTTATTTTTGTTGTGAAACCAATTCTAATGGTATTGCAGATTGGAAACACAACGCCAATGGCTAAGAGTTAAGTTGCTTACAACTACTTAAGGAAGAAAAGAGTAATTAAACTACTCTATTGCTACGAATGAAATTACTTAAATTAACATTAAACGAAACAGGAAACAAACGTAAAAAATCGGACAGATTTAAACGGAGATCGGCACTAAGCAGAACACTAAACGTTAGATAACCTTACATAACCAAAACCTTAAAATTATATCCAGGATTGCACCTACAGGGAAATTATAACTCTCCCTTTGGCAGCAGAATAAATAAATCGAGTGTTAAATATTTGGAATCTTTATCAACTTGTTACTAGTTACAGTAGCAGTGTGAACAAGTAAGGTTATTTCTATTAAAACAGATTTAATTTGAAAAAAAACTTCTTTGTCGATTTTCTTAAAAATAAGACAACTATAAACTTGGTCTTGCACCGAACTAAAATTTTAAGGTTATTTTAAACGAAATATACGCTTTCAACATAAAAAATATGGGCAAAATATCGAGTGAAAAACTATCTATTGGAGAAAAGATCAATTGAATGCCATTTTTCATAAGTATCTTCAAATGAAATGCATTAATGCACGCAAAACTGTCACGTTCAGGAACCATCCCTCTCTTTTCATACAACATCAACCTGTCCCGATTTCTCCCGTAAACGGTCACAGCCACCTGTCCGCCAATTTTATTTCCTATTTCCCATACCTCAGGTTCGCTACCGTGCACTTTGCTCTCATACAGAGCCCTCATCAATATTTATGCAAATTGGTTCCCATTGTTTCCAGTACCTGGTTGCCCAAAATGCGATATAAACGATTCCAACACCCTCCTGGCAGCCCACCGCACCAGTAACAGCTATAAGTAGAGCTCGATGCTTCGGCACGCACCAAAAGCGCGCACTTCAACGGTTACCCTCCTTCCATCCCACAGTCGGCCGCTCATCCAAGCAATCGATGTGACACATATGGCGGTGGTCGTCGTCATCGTCGTTGCTTGCTCTTCGCGCGTTCCGGTACATAACCTGTTTGCAATGATGAAAAAAAAAAACAAAAACAACAGAACAGGGTCCTCCCCCAGCCAGAGCCAACTATGTTATTCCATTGCTCATTGGTCGCGTGGCACGTGTGGGTCACACTCATACCATATTCCTCATCATGTGCACATGTGTGTACGAGCGAGCCCGTTTCGTCTCAACGCCTCCGGGGCCGTTGTAGTCCATCTTGTCGGGGAAGGAGGCGAGGGCTCGGAAATATAAGGATATCAGACGGATTGTGGTGTGGTTGCTCCATCAACCGTATGGTCTACAATGTTTTAGATTGGAAACAAGGGACCTCTTTTGTTACTTCTGATCCATTCGGAAGAGAAATGAAAGCGGAAGAGCGTAGAATTTTAATCGATAGGAAATAACTTCCACGAATTGATAGAACTTCAAAGGTCAGTTCTCAGTTGGAACTGGTAACGACAATGTCGACGGAATTGTACTTCTTTCCATCGCCTCCGTACAGTGACGATTTGCGCTCGCCAAGCCCGGTTGCGAAAGCTAAATCATCATGTCCGCAATACATTCCGCTAACCTCGTTGGAGTACGTTCGAACTTTAGCCTACTCCGGGCGAGTCAATATTAGTGTGGAAACGTGCGATCGGATTGCCATCCCAAATTGGATCCACGAAAGGAGCTCCGGCAAAGAACCACCGCCCTCCACTGGGCTGTCAGGGGAGAAGCCAAAAAAGTTCAATAGAAGAAAAGTGATTCCACCGGTGATTCGAAGGAAGCGACGTCTGGCTGCGAATGCTCGCGAACGGAAGCGGATGCACGCGTTGAACGAGGCATTTGATCGATTGCGACAATATTTGCCCACCATTGGCAACGATCGGCAACTATCGAAACACGAGACGCTCCAAATGGCCCAGAGCTACATCACTGCTTTGAGCGAACTGCTGAAGTAGGCGGGTGTGAATATAATGTTTAGTTTTTCTTTAGTGATTAGGCTAAATTAGCATAACAATCAGCATAAGGAGGTAGCCGTTACTGGGATTCGGGTTCTGAATTGAGTTCGATGGTTGGAAGTCAAAGAGCACCAAAGAGAGAAATAAATTTTAAGCTATTGAACATTGGTGGTTTTGTTTTTGTGTTTGTCCTATATTGCATGTGGTTTGATGGTGGATTTTTGCGCACAGACAAGTAGGCTCCGAGTAGGTGTGGGAAAGTTTGTTTTTCTTTCCAGGCATTGGAGGGAACTAAGAGAGTCTCTTATGAAAGAAATAAGCGGGCTGAATAGTGGGTTTTGACCTGAGAGAATGATCAAGGTTATTGCCACGGATTCACGGTCGTTGAATCTTACTTATAGTTGGCATCATGTGGACTTTAACTCGCGAAAAAAATAAGTTACTCGAGGTAAGAAATCAATGTGATTGAAATCGATCATTTTACAGTCAATGGGTATAATTAAAGTTAATAAAATGTTTCATGAGTGTTATAATATTAAATATGTTTTAACCGAAAAAAAAACGTTTGACTGATTACTGTGTTGATGCTAAGAAATTATAAATATCATAATATGATGTTTTGCAAGCGGGTTTTTGGTGTACAAACAACTCAACAAACTACAAGGTACAGCCTCATTGTTCGAAATGATGACGCAGGACTACGCTACTAAATGAAAGCTAATGCAATATTCTTTAAAATTATATACTTATTGTATTTATTTATTTCGTCAATAATTGAAAACTACATATACATTTACAGTTATTTAAAGTGGCTTAGTATTTACGGGGTAGAACTTTTGCAGTCAATATTTTTCTTAATTTCGCTTTAGGCATAGATCAATATTCATTATAGATGTTCGTCATTCTATTGATTGGTCTATTCTTAGCATAAATTGTTCTCTGAGGCCTTACTTTTATATGTAATCCTAATTCTGCGCGACGGTTCATAAAAGTTCAAACTTGCTAAAAGGTTTGCCGAATTTTTAGGCTGCGAGATAACATTATTAACAAAACAAATCATGGCAATTTCTTGTCTTTTCTTCTGTGATTCAATATCAATATAACATGCAGCGAGACTCATACGAAGGAAGAGGAAATGAATTCCAGCCTACTTTTCTAAGAGCAAATATCAAAAATTGTTGTCGTACAGATTTTATGTTTGTTTCTTGGTATGGAGCCCAAACAACAGAGCAATATTCGAAAATAGATCTTGCGCATGCTACATAAAGTGTTTTGGATGGTATATGGATCCTTAAAATGATAACTGAATTTTTTTATGAATCCTAACATATTATTTGCTTTGAGAATTGTTGTATTAAACTAATTTACAAAGGTCAATTTAGAATCAAAAATCACTCATAAGTCTTTAATTTTGTTGCATCTTTCAATTAACTGATTTGCTAGAGTACACGTGAAATCACGATGAGTAAGTCTTCTCGAATATGATATGATGTTACGCTTGTTAATATTAATATCAAGCAGACTTTTAACACATCATTCACTCTGAAAATGTTGCAAATCTAATCTACTACAGATTTCCATATACAGTGTCAACGTTACGATGATTTAACACAAGAATAAATAAAAGAGGACCTAAATGAGATCCCTGTGGAACTTCTGAGGTGATATGAACTGCTATAGAGATCTTTCCTTTGGAACATACCACCTGTATTCTATCTGTCAAATAAGATTCGATCAATTTAAACCCATACGCTTAAGTTTGAAAAGTAGCAATGGAATGTCAACTCTATCAAACACTTTGCTGAAGTCAGTATATAAAGTTTCCACAAAATTTCCTCTATCCATTGCACCTGAAGAAAATTCTACAAATTTCCATAAATTAGTAGATATTGATATGCGTTTGAAAAATCATTTTTGATTAACAATCGCTTCATAGATTTTAGGAATACTTGAAATTATTGCGATTCCTCTATAATTTTTAATGTCTGATCGTTTGTCAGATTCAAATACTGGTATAAGAAATGGTTTTTTTTTTGTTCAGAAAAGTTGAAGGTCTCCTGATTTAAGTGATATATTAAAGAACCCAAACAGAGGTTTTACAAAAGAATTTGCTAGTTATTTTAATAGTACTGGAGGTATTATATCAGGACCCGGTCTTTTGCCATCAAGCGCCATTAAAATTACTTAAACAGTGATATTTTCAACTGATACGTCATTTTCACGTTCAAGCAGATAGAAAAAAAAACAGTTTGGGTCAAGAATATTGTTGGATATCTTGTAGATATTTTGGAAAAAGCGAGCAAACTTATAACCAATATTTCCGCTACCAGAACTATCAAACTCTTCCAACTGCATGCGTGATGAAAAGTTACACGTTTTCATTGTTTCCTCCGTGGAGTTAAAGAATGCCTTTGGATCGGATTTTATATTATTTTCAACTCTTGTATTATACCTTGCATATGTTGATGATAAGTAATATCAAGTGCTTTACAAATGTCAATGTATTTAGTTAAATTTGCCAAACTTTTGCTTTTTTGTATGCTTTGTGAGCTTTTTGTTTCCTGTTTTTGAGATTTTGATTTCACTTGTATACCGTACCGGCTTTTTTCTAGCTTGTTAGTATTTTGTTCTTTCTCTTTGCAACGTAATCGGCAATAATTGCATATAGATTGTTACAAAATATGTCAACGGCCTTGTTCATGTCTTTATAATTTTTTGAAAGGTTTTGCCAATTTGTAAGTTTTCTGTTAATTTTAGCATAGTTTATGTTTTTGAAATCGCCAACAAGTTCGTAATCAGTATCCTCAGAACTTTACCTATTAGAATCTGAGAATGATGAAATTTTTAATTTTTCCAGCTTCATCAATACTAAAATCTTCAGTACAATAAGTAAACACAAAATCTAAATAGCAATTAAGATGGTTCTGAACATGATTAATTTGAATAAGTTCTAAGTGGCGAATTTCATCAAAAATAAATTGCAAAGTTTCATTTTCACCTACAAATGGAAGCAGTACAGATTCGTTATCATTATCATGAATAAAATCAACTATTTTGTGGTTGAAATCTCTATAAAGGTAAACCTTGGTTTGAGGCTCCAAAACATGAAATCTAGATTCAACGATGTTTAAAAATTTGTCATATTAATCTTTCCTAGCCGTATGTGGAGGAATGTAAACAGATACAAAAAGATGAAGTTCATCATTTATCATTACTTTGACCCGCACGTCTTCAAATTCTTGATGTTTTCCACTAGTGATTATTTCAGCTTGGAGGTTTGCAATAACGGCAATAAGCACACCACCACCAGATTTTTTCTCTGATAATGTCAAATCGCGATCACTGAAGATCGCAGCAAGCTCTGACCACGAACGGTTGGGCTTTGGTGAGCTGTCATGTTTTTTCCGTATTTTTTGTGTGATGAAATTTAATCTCAATAGAATTTCAATTATAACCGTCGCGTTTGATAGTGGATGCCGTGTTTATGACCACAGAGTCATACCTAAACATCATTTGTGTGAAATAGAACTAAAATCCGGTGTAAATGGATTTCGACAACGAACCAATTGGTACACGTTTGCTGATTGTTGCTGATTATTGGGGTAAAGCGCTTTCCATTGTACTGATTTATATGCCGTTTTTCCTAAGAGGAATGAAAATTAGTTGAATCCTAGAGGGTTTGAGCTGTTTAGTGGAATACCTGTAACTAGAAATAAGAAGAAAAATTAGTATTTTCCCTTTCATTTCAACTACTTTTACTTATCTTGACAGATACGCGTATTTCTTATACAATGTGCAGACTTTTTCAGTGTCTCGTACTAATAACTCGACTTGAAGTCTGCACATTTTCTAGAAAATTAGTTGTCGAAAAAAGCAATTGAAAATGTTGACAGCCTTGATCACAAGAATCACAGACGAGCAGTTTAATGGATGGAAAGAGGAAGGCTGGTATTTCAGCCACAAAGCAATTATGCGCTTGAACGTCAATTTATTCCGATACATCTTTTGATTTTAACTTTCTCGGTTGTTTAAATTACCATATACGGTTAAAGTAGCCAGTTTGACGTGCACTTTTTTCCGCTATGTTTTACAATTTGACAAAACAATCATTATCGGAGTAATTCAAGTTAGCTGGAATTGTATCTACAGCAATGCCAAGTCGGTAATGTAACTGGTTTACCACGAGAAGTTTGCCGAACATTGGTGTTTGTAGGATACCGGGTAACCGGAGTGTCCGGAGAGATTTTCCGAAGAGATTGCCAAAAGTTGAGTTTGTGATCTGATGTGATGTTGAGCTCTTCTACAGATGAAAGAAGCCGTCAGTAGATCACCTTCTTAATCAACTTTTATAATACTGAGAGAAAGGTGATTGGACTATAGCTCTTAGGAAATGAAGGATCGTTCCCAGGTATCTGGATGGGGATGACTCTAGCTAACTTTCAACGCGAGGGGAAGTAGCTAAATCTCAGACATTGGTTAAAGATCAACGCCAGATGAACGCCGTAGAACGGGAGGCTCAATTGCTAGGGCTCCAAGTTGAGTATGTTGTCGAAACCTGGGGCCTTCGTCTTCTTTGGGGATTTGATATAGGTCAACAGTTCGTCAGCTAAGATTTCCAACGCCGAGAAATCGTGGACACTTTAATGAATATTGATCGCAAACTCGGTAACAACAGCTTCGTGTGGACTGACATTGCTTTGTTTGAGATTGTGGGAGCTGATGAAGTGGTAACCTATCTCAGCAAGAGTTATCAAGCGATCCGTAGTGCCATTGCTGTTTAGTGGGGTAAGCGATAGAATGGGCCTTGGATTAGTTTTTAAAATGTTAGTCAACTTTCAAAAGGGCTTTGCACAATCTTGGAGATCGCAGATCTTGTCGGCAAATTCATTATTTCTAAGGTCCACCATTCTGGCCATGATAATTCTAGTCATTCGATTACAGTGACTTTTTAAGGTCACCAACCTTTTTCTGGTTCTGGTTTGTCTTCGGGTGGCGTGCGCAATTGTATCCAATCTTTAGTAAGCATATCAATAGGTACAGAGTTACTTACCTGATCTAAGGCTTGTTCGCGACAAAATACTTATATCTCTGAAAATACTTCATTAACGCGTGAAATATTTTGCAGACTTATGAACGTATGTCTGACGCAGCTTTTAGATCGAAGATGGCGACGAAAGAAGAACAAGTTAGAAAACAATTGTGTGCGGTTGCAATGAAAATCCGGATCTGTCAGTAAGAAAACTTGCAAAAAAGCTTGGTTTTCCTGCAAGCACTGTCCATGACGTTCTTAAATCTTTCGATACACGTTTGAAAACTGCCAGGAAGACTGGTAGCGGAACAAAAACGGATCTTTTGTAGTTTCTTCATGTCTAAATAAATAACTGTAATTAGTTTTGAAATGACTAATAATGCGCATTGAAAAATACATCTTGGATTGAACTAACAGCAAATTTGTTTTATTCCAAATTTAATCTGTCCAGATTTTGTCGCGAACAAGCCTTAATCTAATTCTACCTTAAAAAAGACTGGGACGGATATGCGATAATTTTATAATCGGCCATGCAAATTAATCGCATATCAGGCTGTTTTTTCGCAGGAAATGTTATAAATTTGTAGTTTCTTGAGACAAAAGCATTGAGCAGACCAACATTCATATTACAGGGTTGGAAAAAATACATACATCATGCGAAACATAGTGTATTACGAAAAACATAATAGCTGTTTCCTCCGTTCGATGATTTTCCATATGGGACTGATATGCGTTTCACGGTCGTATTGTTACCACTAACCTTTTTCTCCTGTAGAACATAATGTGCCTTCTAAGTCACTCATTCTATTCGGTTTTATAACTGTCCATGTTTTTTTCGGGTAAAGCGTGGAATATTTAACCGGCAATAAGTAAGTATCAAACATTTCCAATAATTGTTGTTGACAGGACATTCTTTCAGCACGCAGTAACGTAACACAAAATACTCACCATAGCAGGCGTATGTCCAAAACGAACGCAGGGCATCTCTATTAGCTTGCCTACTTTGTGAATATCGCGAGTGAATAAACATCGCAATTTTGAATGTTTGCTCGGCTTTTGTTTTCCATGTGTACTTGGATGAGTGGGATAAACATTCGCGAGATGACAGACAGCGCAATTATTCGAGAGGACGGTGGTTCGTCGGTAGCCGATAATATGAATCGCCGTCCACATTCACCAGTAGCGAGTCAGAGCAGGTCGCAATTCCATTGTCACGTTGGACGGACTGGTATCATCATATCAGAATGAAGTGTTGACTCATTTTCCACTCTTATGGACAATGATTGTTTGCTGTTTATATTTATAGCAATCGAATGTGGCTCCCCTCCATCATAGAAGAGCGAACATATTGGAAAGTTCTATTTGTGTTTCCATCGTTTCATGGCTTTTCTTTACAAATAGGTGGAAGTTTGAAAATGGTTGATACTTTGTCAGAGAGCAAAAAATACTTTGTTTCAAATTAGGAGGATTATAAAAATACATATCCAAAGTTTTCATTGAACGTGTTTACACGTTTTGATATAGCTGTTTTCACTGAATTTGTGCTATTTACTTTACATTTTCACGAAGGAGGGGGAAATATTAGGAACGTAATATTATTGCGGCTGAATTTATGTCGAAAGAGAGAAGTAATGGAGAGATAGAAATTGGAGATAATCACCGAGCTTAATTTATTCAATCCTTGTGCATTATATGGAAGTCAATCAATTAAATGACACGCTTCGGTTGTGCAACCAGAAAAGTTGACCCTGACATGGGACCTCACAAAAACTATGCCCACACGTAGTCAATTGACTCAACCCGAAACGGTTGAAAAAAAGTACCACGCTTTTACCATAAAAGACTAAACTGCACCTTGTACAGGCGGGTAATTGTGTAGTCATCCAGAAAATGTCATAAACCACACACACCGTTTCGGGAAAAACGAAAACGTCAACGGTTACCACGACAACAACAACGACGCTTAATCCCAAGAAGTGCCATGGCCACTAAGTGCGTGTAATTCGAGCCCAGCAGAAGGCTTCAAGTGCAGTAGGCTCATTTTTTGCCACCCTTCATCGATCGGCATCTTTCTTTTGGGCTAATCTACAAAAAAAAGTGACTTGCGTCTTGGTGGTAAAGGTTCTGACCCCCCTTCTCGTTGAAAGGTCTCAGAAGAAAGACGTGTTTAATTTCCTTCTTTCTTGCAGTATAAAGCTGCTTCCTTTCGACGCTTCCTGTTTTTCTAGCACTTCCAGTTCCTGGAAAACGGCACTTTTATTCGATGTACGCAATTTTTAAGTTTCTATTAGCAGACTCGTAAGAACAGGTTAGAACCATCAAGTACCGTTTATCTCAATCCATATTGATCCTAATCCTAAAAAATTTCTCGTCTAATTACCAGCCAACGACCCGTTCTTCTCGGAAAAGGGGTTCATCGATCAAAAGTAAACCCGTCTAAAAATTGGGACACTCCAAAAAAAATCAGTAGGCTTCTTTCTCCGCTTCGTGCTTATAGGAAATTTTTTCGATTGTTTACCTCCGAGTCAACGCCTACCGTGTCGCGAACGGTCAAAACAACGCATTTTTTAGCTTTCCCTTTCCCTTTTTGGCCAGGCCTAACCTATACCTCTATAATCAATTAGAGGTCTTTTGTGCGAATGTTGCGTATCGATTAGCGTGATCGAAGCGAAGCAGTCCCGATCGACCGCCTTCGACTGCGGTAGGTCTCTTGGGATGGGTTAGTTTTTGAACGATTGCGTCCCGCTTCTTCGGTTGGCAGGATCGAATTTCGAACGGTCAGAGCCACCGTCGCTGTGCGGATGGTGCAATACCTTCGGTTGAAGAGTCAATCCGGAACCGTATTGTGGGCTCTCTACCCTTTGATTGCTCCAATTGTGAGCACGTGCGATGTGGAGGCATGAGCTCCGAAAGGATAATGAACTTGAGGCATCGTTTCCAAGAATCAGAAAGTGTCTTTGAAAGATTCTAGCTGAACCTTGTTTCGAAAATTTTCCCGTTTACCTCACCAAGATTTTCAAGGACTCTTAACACACGTTCGAGTGAGTAGCCACCCGTACCACGCATTTTTGAGCTACGGTATTCCTGGAACCACACACCTTCGTCAACTTTTTGCTGATCCCATTGTATCCCCAGAAAAGAAAAAAAAAACCAACGGTTTTACATAATTTTTATTCATAACCCTTCTCAACTTCCTACAGAGCGAGCCGCCGAGGAATGCTTTTTGCATTTCTTCGGGATTTTGAGGCGCTAAAACAAACAACTGCATATGTTCCATCCGTCTCCCCCAGGGATCATGTTTAAGCCCCCTTTTGTATAATTTTTATGTCAAAGACATTGACGGTTGTCTAGGTGACAACTGTACGTTGAGACAACTTGCAGATGACGGCGTAGTGTCTGTCACGGGACCCAATGGGGTCGATCTGCAAGGACCCTTACAGGATACCTTGGACAATTTGTCTACTTGGGCTCTAGAGCTAGGTATCGAATTCTCTACGGAGAAAACTGAGTTGGTAGTTTTTTCAAGGAAGCATAACCCTGCACAACCGAAGCTTCAAATTTGGGGTAAGCCGATAACTCATTCTATGTCATTTAAATATCTAGGGTCTGGTTCGATTCAAAGTGCACCTGGAGATCCCATATTGAGTATCTGAAGCGAAAGTGCCAGCCAAGGATCAACTTTCTCTGCACAATTACCGGGACCTGGTGGGGAGCGCATCCGCAAGATCTTCTAACGTTGTACCGGACAACGGTTTTGTCGGTTATGGAATACGGTAGTTTTTGTTTTCAGTCAGCGGCTCGGTCGCACTTAATTAAACTGGAACGTATTCAGTATCGGTGTCTTCGTATCGCGTTAGGTTGCATGCACTCGACTCACACCATGAGTCTTGAAGTGCTGGCTGGCATGTTGCCACTCTCGGATCGGTTTACAGAGTTATCTCTCCGGCTCCTCACCAGGTGTGAAGTTATGAACCCCAGGTGATCGAAAATTTTGAGAAGCTTCTTGAGTTGAATCCTCAAACGCGCTTCATGACTTTGTACCATTTGTACATAACACAGGACGTCAGCCCTTCGCCGAACATTTCCAATCGTGTTTGCTTCTCCGATTTCGACAATTCGGTACATTTTGATTTATCCATGAAGCAGGAGCTTCATGGAATCCCAGAGCATCATCGTCCTATGATTGCTCCTGTGATATTTGCTGCAAAGTTTGGCCAAGTTGATTCCACTAAATCGTTCTTCACTGACGGATCATTGATAGAGGAGTCAGCAGGCTTTGGAATATTTAATGAAATTTATAGCGCCAACCGTAAACTTCAAGCTCCTTGTTCCGTATATGTCGCTGAATTAGCGGCAATACACTTTACGCTAGAAATTGTTGCCTCACTAACACCGGATCAGTACTTCATTTTCACGGATAGTCTCAGTTCTATAGAGGCTATTCGCTCCTTGAGGCCGGTAAAGCACTCCTCGTATTTTCTCATGAAAATACAGGAGCTTCTAAGTGCTTTATCTTCGCGTTATTTTATCATCACCTTTGTATGGGTCCCTTCTCATTGTTCAATTCCGGGCAATGAGAGAGCGGACTCGCTTGCAAAGGTGGGCGCTATAGAAGGCGATATTTATGATCGACAAATCGCCTTTAATGAATTTTTTACTATTTTTCGTCAACAGTCACTCGTCAGCTGGCAGTATAAATGGAGTAAAGGAGATTTGGGGCGATGGCAATATTCTATCATCCCAAAGGTGTCGAAGAAATCTTGGTTTGAGGGGATGGATGTGGGACGAGACTTCATTCGTGTCATGTCTCGCCTCATGTCCAATCATTATTCTTTGAACGCTCATTTATTCCGTGTTGGACTGAGCGACAGCAATCTCTGTGAATGTGGGCAAGGTTACCAGGACGCAGATCACATTGTTTGGTCATGTGCTGAGCATCGTGGAGTCAGATCTGAGCTTTATGATTCCCTTAGGGCTCGAGGTAGACAACCCAATGTACCGGTTCGAGATATTTTGGCTGTACGTGATCTGGAGTTTATGAAACTCATTTATGTGTTTTTGACTAACATTAGCCTTAGATTGTAGTTAGTTTAACATGTATGTTTAGTTTAAGTTTTTTTTTCTGTGTTTGTGTGTTTTTTTTTCTCCTTCAAAAATGTTCGAATAAAAAGAAAACCAAAAATTGTATAGTTTTAAGTTTTTTGAAGTTTTATGTAAACCATAATTTAAATTCCCGCCCATCTCCCTATCCGTTAAATTGTAATTCCTATTAACCTCGAGTAACCGCGAGTAATCGGTTCTATCCCCCTAACTTTAGATTTAAGATACATGATGTATACAAATATGAAAACTTGGCTCTGTAAAGTTGATTCGATTGAGCCTGTACAAATAAATGATTAATAAAAAAAAAAAATATGTTCTATCCGTACTGGATGCAACCAAAGCGTGCAGATCCCAGTTGGCCAGGTTTCTAATTAGCACCTTGCCGCGTGTGAGTTATGAGTGATTTTTTGAAGGGACTCGAACCTTTTCCCGAAAAACCCCAGTCGCCAATTTGGCTGTCTTATTAATGTCGTCCTCCTTACGGATGCGGATGTCTTCATTTGCCCCTTGCCGCTCGGCTGGGAGAGCAAGCGAGCGAAAACGGGTTCACCGACCCACACTGCTACGGGTCTATCTGTGAAAGAGACCGCGCACATTGCGTCTCGTCGCGTCGGTTCGCAAAACGGACCTTCATTTACATCCAAGCAAACAATGGGTCGCTAAATGATGGACTCCGTGCTTCTTTGAGCGTCCTTCTTCGAGCGTTGAACGGCAAACGGTGTGGTGGACCCGGTGCGCCACGTCACATTTGTCAGATGGACCCATAAAATTCGCTAAAATATTACCTTGAGTGGGTTTTTATTCGGAAAGGCACACGTCCATCGTCGGAGAGTGATAGGATCTGAGGGGAATTTTGACTTGGCTGTGGACTTTTCCTTGATCTGAAGTTGCACATTTCAATTCGAATTTCTGTATTTATGAGTTCAGAGTTGTCGGTGGGGTCACCGGGATTTGAATTTTCGTTTTAGCTTGACGCTATCGGTGGATGGTGGGTAGCGGAATATCCTGAATATGCGGTGGGTGGTTCTAGGCTTTTATCAGGCTGACATCGACGAGATTTTGTTGTGGTGTTCTGAGAATGGAATGGAACTGAACATCAAGAAATGCAAAGCTATTTCGTTCACCCGCCGGCAATCCCGAACAAAGTTTGATTATTCCATCAGTTCTGCACTATAGCTATAGAGCGTGTTCAAGCAATTCGTGACCTAGGGGTTACTGTAGATACAAAACTCCGGTTCAATGAGCATATTAGCACAACTACCGCAAAGGCCTTCGCAGCACTGGGATTTATTCGTCGCAATACAAGTGGTTTCACCGATATTAATGCTCTCAAGGCGCTGTACTGTTCGATCGTTCGTAGCATCATGGAGTATGCTGTTAGCGTGTGGTCGCCTTATCACTCAGTTCAGATCATCCGGATGGAAAGGGTTCAACGCAATTTTGTACGGTATGCTCTTCGTCAACTTCCATGGAATGACCCAGCAAATCTAGCTGACTATCCGAGTCGTTGCAGACTGATCGATTTAGAAATTTTAATGCACAGACGTACTAACCTACAGGGGTTATTTGTTTTTGACATTGTCGAAGGTGTTGTAGATTGCCCGGCGCTGTTGCAAAACATCAATTTTTATCGCCAACATCCGTAGAATCTGCAGTAAGAAGGAGGATGCAAAGAGCGCGGTCAGATGCTTGTTGGATACGACGGGTAAGGTGCTGGAGAGGTTAATCTTTGACAGGTTGTCAAAGTACAACGGCCTGTTCAAGGACGGCCCGTTCAAGAATCAGTTTGGCTTCCGTAAAGGGAAGGCAATGGTAGGTGTCATCATTTCTGTCACCCTGACGGCAGAGGTGGCAATCAAACGTAAGAGGCGAGGAGGTTACTACTGTGCATTAGTCACCCTGGATGTAAAAAATGCGTTCAATAGTGCCAGTTGGGAGCCTATTGCCAAATCGCTCCAACGTCTCCGGGTTCCTGGGTACCTGTACAGGATTCTGGGCAACTACTTTCAGAATTGGGTACTGGTATACAACACTGCGGCGGGTCAGGAACGTGTTCGAGTCACCGCAGGAGTTACGCAAGGTTCAATCCTGGGTCCGGTGCTATGTTAAGCGTTGTATGACAATGTGTTGACGTTGAAGTTCTCTAGTGGGGTAAAGATAGTTGGTTACGCGGACGAAATCAACCCAGAAGCCTGTGAAGAGTCCATAGAAGAGGCGGAGTTAACGGCCACGCACTCCATCGATTTTCGAGGGATGGATGCGCTCCAGAAGGCTGGAGTTAGCTCATCATAAAACGGAGATTACTGTTCTGGCCAGCGTCGCTCTGTCCATACTAAGTTATAGTGGGCTGGCATGGGCAACTATTTTTAAGGCTTTACTCTTGATATACAAACATTAGTATCCTAGCAGTACATTCGTTGCAAATCAGTTCAAGTAAATTCAGTGTTACTCAATTCAGTCACAATCAATTTGCTGTAAATAAATCTGGAAGTTTTGTGTTCCTTGTGATCCAAATAATATCCAAATAGTATCCGAAAAACCTAAAGCAACTCTAAGCCATAAGAATCTCGATGGATGGAATTTTGTTCAGATACTTAAAATATGACTAAGAATAGGTATACTTGGTTGACCGGGTGAATACGAACATTTTTTGAACAAATGAACGGGTCAATTTGACAGTCAGCTTAGAGAGAGTAGCAAAAGCGAATCAAGTGTTACCAAATGAGCCATCATTTAGTGTAGTCAAACGAAAATGGGGTCACAATTGTGAATAAACTTTATACTTTATCAGCAATTTGCAAAGAAAGCTGGAAGAATGAAGACATTGGAGAAAAATCGAACGAAGCAGATGCGGTAGAATATAGAAAGTCGATGCAGCGAAAGTGAAAAGACGGTGTAGAAGAAAAGAAATGAACGAAAGAAGATACCGTGAAAGCGAACCAGAGAAGATTATTTATAGGATGCTGTTGAAGTGAGGTGGAATGCAACATATCAAGTGGATGACGAAACGGAAGCTAATAAAACAAACGATGAAGTGGAAATTGAGGATCCAGTAGAAGCGAAGGGAAAATATCACACAAATCTGTATAAAGGTGAAAAAGTGAACAGACTTAACAGGACTGAAGGCGGAAACAGAAGTGAAGCAAGCTAAGAACTAAAATCAGTGAAATCAGAAATCAAAATCAAAATTAATAAAATGGTAAAAAACATGTGGATATATTGAACATAATGTATGATTCAAAAGAATCAGAGAAACGCAGGAGAGAAGCGGAAAACGAGAAGCGAAAGAATAGAAATGGAAGAAGAGAGCCGGACGAAGTGAATCTGACGAAAGGAAGCGCAAGGACAGCGGAAGAAGAGTAGTGGAAGCAGAGAAGTGGAAGAAGAGAAGCAGAAGAAGAGAAGCGGAAGAAAAGAAGCGGAAGCAGAGAAACGAAGGAAGAATAACTAGTGAAAATGATGTATGGTTATGAAGAATAAAATAAGCGTAAGAAGACAAGTGGAAGAAAAGAAATGAAAGAAGAGAAGTGGAGTGGCCGAAGAGAAACGAAAGAAGAGAAGCGGAAGAAAAGCCGCGGAAGAAGAGAGGTGGAAGAAGAGAAGGGGTAAAAGAGAAGCGGAAGAAGATAAACAAAAGAAAGGAAGTGATAGAAGAGATAAAAAAGGGAAACTAAAGAAGAAAACCTGAATATAGACAAAACGATAAGCTTTCTCTAGTACAATTTAAACGAATTTGCTGGCGATAGTGATAATCTGAAAAAAGTGTTTCAATGTTTTATGTTTTATTTCCAATTAACAATCGTTATACTTATACGCTTAAAAAATTTTTGTTTTATGCTGTTTTTACAAAAAGCGAAATTAAATAAAGAAAACCAGAGAAACAAAAAACAAAAAAAGATAAACAGAAAAATATATGCTTAAGAATAGAGGTGATAGAAGAAAGGTGAAAAAAGAGAAGCAGAAGAAAAGAAGTGGAAGAATATATGCGGAAGATAAGTAATAAGTAGTGAAAGAAAAGAAGCGAATGAAGATTACTAAATGAAGAGAAACGGTAAACGAGAAACAGAAGAAAAGAAGTGGCAGAAAGAAACGGATAAGATGAAGCGGAAGACGAGCAACGAAAGAAGAAAAAAAAAGCGTAAGAGAAAAACAGAGAAGACGAAGTGAAAGAAGAAAAGTGGAAGAATTGAAGCGGAAGAATATAAGCAGAAGCAGAGATGCAGAAGAAGAGAAGTGGAAGAAAAGACGTGGAAATAGAGATGTGGAAGAAAGAAGTAGAAGAATAAAAGCGTAAGAATATAAACGGAAGAAAAGAAACGGGAGGAGAAAACCGAAAGAAGAAAAACGGAAGTAAATGAACGGAAGTACAAAAGCGGAAGAAGAGAATACGAAATGAGAAGCGGAATAAGACCAGCAAACTACAATAGTGGAATCAAGAAAGCTCACAAAGCTACTGTAGCTCTGTAGCTAAAGAAGTATAGGCGAAAAAGCGATCCTGAAGAAGAGAAACTGAAGCAGGTAAGTGGAAGAAAAATAAAAAGTTGATAGATGCAATAAAATGCAAATGAAGAAAATGAGAAATGTGTAGAAGTTAAAAACTAGTGGAGCCAATCTTGACCGACACGTATGCACCCAGGTGAAAAGCACCGTAAAAAAAAAAGAAAAAAATATATGAACACCGTCTGAATAAGAAATTCATCGGAAGTTGTTGCGTCGAATTCGGCAAAGGGGCTATTCATAAACCACGTAGACTTTTCTAGTGGGAGGGGGGGGGGCGTTGACAAAAGTCTACGCTCCATACAAAAATTCAAAAAAATGTATGGAGAATAGTCTACGAGGGGGGAGCGGGGTGTTTGAGTTTTTCAAAAATGAGTCTACGTGGTTTATGAACAGGCCCAAAGCGTAAACTCACGGAGTGTGTGATTTTTGAAGGTATGAGTTCCTCCTAACACTGCCCCTATCGAAACACTGATCGATCGTGCTACTCACGAGTAACACCGTGTAGCCCTACGGCTCTCACTGTGGGCTGAAAACGCCTCTCTCCTATCCCTTTCTTATCCCAAAAATAGGAGCCACACGGCCACGAATAAACATTCAATTTTGAGTCGTTTTTAACACACTATTGTCAAAATGTTAGTCACTCATATATGAGTAAATGTAACATTTTCTCATATATGAGTGACTCCACCTTTGGCAAAAATGAGTCAAAAACGACTCAAAATTGAGTAAAATTGATGGCCGTGTACGCACAAGTTTTAAGAGCCACGCTACTGTATCATAGATGAACACGAAAATCAAATCTTGCTAAATTGCTTTAAATTCATAGCTTCTCCTCGCAAACTACAACCGCAATCGGGAAGGATTATATTTGCGTTGTTTGGTGGTTCTGCTTGTTTACGTGAGAGGGTCTAGGAAATTGATGTTTGAATCTCTGTTTTCAAAATCAGATACATCGTTTTGAATAAGCCCAAATCAAATAAAACTGAACGTACCGAAATATGAGAAGACCTCGAAGGTCTTGTGGCTGATGTGGTGAAAGAAGCTATCTCCAAATATTCCTTTTGCTAATTACCTCCATTTCAACTGCAAACGTTCCTCGCAGAAGAAACGGAAAACCTGCTCTACTCCCTGAGAAATAACCTTTTTCTGGGACACTGGGACAGCTCCAGTCTATGTGAAGCACCCAACTCCTTCTCGTTCTCTTCATCAACGAAATTCACTGATTTAACGTCTTCTTCTTACCGGACCGTCACAGTTTTTTCCACCACTTGCAAAACAAAACAGAAACTTGCACCCCACTAGAGACCACTTATGCAAAATCTCAAGAATCTCAGCGCTTGCTAAGTGTAAATTTGTTTCTTGTTTCTGATTTTTAATTGTAGTCTTCCTCTCCTTCTTCTCGTTCCCCTCCTTTACTGCTAGAACAATCCCAAGACCAAGACGACCCTCAAAACAACCAAATACTTGTGGTTTATGGTACCGGGTCTCATGCGGTTGTTGGTGGGAAATTACCGCGCCAGCACTATTGAAGAAAAGGACCCTCTCTCTACACTCCAGGTTTAATCGTTCCACAAAGGGGATATTATTAGCCCGGGTGCATCGGTTTTGTACGACCGCATAATTTACGATCGGAACATTCCTTCGTAGCGCTTTCCTTCCCTTGCCGAGGCCCATGTGAGGGTGAATTGTGCGTAGAACAAAAGTAGGCAAAGGGACGACCGCAGATCCCGCGTAATAACCGTGTCTTGATTACGGTTCACCCGGCAGGCCTAACGGGCTTTAGGATTCCTTCCTTCTCGGATCGTCGACTCACGAATAAAATTGATTTATCTCTCAATATCTGGGTTCGATCGAGTTTCGCTCAGTGTAGGAGGCGATCCAGAACTATTAGAATTAATAACCACTTTTGGATCGATCGCGATCGCCATCGTCTGGGTCCGTCTGAGTGGATGAATAAATTAATTGCTCAATTTAAACAGGGTGGTCTCGAGTCCTGGTGACCTACAGAGAAAAATCATCAAAGTAGCTCGGGATACTTTCTTCATTTTTTCTTTCCTACTTTCTCAGCAGCAGGCGCTGTAAAGGAAGTTCAATTTCCCAGAATGAGTTCGCCATTTTCCTATCCCGGCTCATCAAGTACCTTCTAATAGCAATGTTATTATTTTCACACCTTGAAAGCGGCTTACATCCTTTCTTCAAGAAGCCACTTGTCCTTCCGGAGGCAAAGCTACCTGACATCAAAGTCCTTCCCCTGGGTGTTTACCTAGCGGCAAGGATCAAAGCAGTACGACCGCCTTCTTATTACGGCTGAAAATTTTGCCACAAAACCGAAGAGATAACAAAACCAACAATCTTGGGAAACCGAATTTGCGGTCTGTTGTTTGAAAAAATACTCCCAATTCTACTCGAGCTGTAATGTATCTTGCCCTAGAATCCGGAACGAGATCAAACCTGTGTTTGTTTTGCGGGATGTTTCCTTTGATTAGCGCTCCCCCGGTTTGGGCGGGTACACGAGGGCGTCAATTGAGGCAAAATCTAGGACGCTGCGCAGCGTCACTTCCGACGTTGGATCGAACAAAGCAAGCCAAAAAAAAAATTACTGTTGATCATTGGTGAAAGAATTTCGATGGGTTGCTATGACGAGTTGCGTTCGCATTGATTGACGCATCAGCTCCGATGGTGGTTTTTGAATAAACGATCTCACGCAAGTCACACCGCCAGCGTCGTCACTGGCCGGCTGGGTCCTACTCAAAGGTATAGAGTAGACTCTGAAGTGAAGTGTGTGTGCGCTATGCGAAGTACGTACTCGCGGGGCGAAGTGTTCCCGGATTCTAATTCAGCTATGCATATCGGGAGTAGGGTGGTCATCCCGAAATCGACATGTTCTGATGGGTAGAACAGCACATTGCCGCAATGCGGTGGCAAGATCCATCCCAGTAAGCTGCGAGCCCACGTACTTGAGATGTTTGTAATTTTTCTCCATTTTGGGTCTGCTCGAAAAGAGCACTTCCCAAGAGCAGATCATTAATTGTTGAAATTCTTTTTTCATGGTGATTCATACCGGTAACATTCCGGACAGACGATTCAACGTGTCTGTTCTCTTCCTCGGCTATTTGATATAATAACTTCACTGAGGCGTTAGAAAGTACCAAATTGTCTTTTAATACTGTCGCTTGCTTTGAAGCATTCCGTGGCGTGTGTTGGTTCAATTTTCTTGTAAATTATCATAAGTGTAATAAACATATAGCCATCAATCAAGCAAGGGCCAGACGCGAATGCAATCTTTGGCATGTGCTGCTCGTGCACTTGACCCATCAGAAAAACAAAGCAAGTGCCACGACCTCGCGTGATCCAGAACACCCGATCGTCATTTAGTTTACGACATTTCGAAAGTAAGTTTTTTTACCTCACATTTAAAATCCGGCTCAGAACGAAATCAAGAGCTGATTAGCATTATCGACCGGGTCCATCTGCAGGAGGGATCATTTCAGCATCGGTAATTATAATTTTTCGTTTCAAATTCTTCGTTTGGCACACAGAAAGGTAAAAGTAGAAGTGAAATGGGTGGGAAAGTGCCCAGAATCGGCAAATCCCTTTTCAAAGCCTACTTGCCGACAACGACGACGACGACGACTTAATGGGTTGCTCTGATTCTAACTAGATCGATCGGTCTGAACTGCGGCATGCTTTGATTCCTCGTCGGTCGTTTCCTGGAAGTAGAATACGCGCGTTCTCGCTCGCTGTCTCAACCGACCAAATTGATCGGTAGTTGCTTCCAACACTTGCCTTGCGGTATCTTCTCCTAGAACCGTTGAAAGTGATATTTTCTGCGAATCCGTACACATTTACACGCCGCTAGGGATTGGATTCTGTAATGGATATTTCGGGATACTGGATGCGTGCAAGCGTGTGTCAGTGAGGATTGATCGAACATAAGGTGGAGAGAGGATCGATGATCGTCTACTAGAACACGTGTTGAAAGGATCACAGCGTAAAACGATTCCGACGTGATGACCACTTCTGATCGGTGCCTATTCGGACCCGAGGAGGGATAGGGAAAAAGAGCGATAAAAAGGTAACGAGTGTGTGGAAGGCATCTAATTAGGGCCGTGAGCCTTTTTTGAAAACAAATAAAAATCATCAAACATATGGTAGCACGTGCTGGTTGATCCGATCCAAGAATGCTCCGCTTAGTGCGAACGATTATCTTGAGAGGAAAAATTCATGACATACTACATCATCGTACAAAGTGGTAAGTATGAATTTTAACCATAGCTCACTAAGATTCGACGGATTAGTTCGCGTGGCTGGCACACTTACCCGACATTAGTCGGAAGAAAAACACAGCAAATGTACGTCTGCCTTCCAAGGAACATATGAAGAATAATTATCTCCTTATGGTGCTCTATATCAACAACAAACGGAGCCAAAGGTAGGAGAGATGAGGCACACGTGTGCGTGTGGTTGAGCATGGACAAAGCCCAACGGCGCATATAAGGCGCTTATGTATATATTTTTTTCGACTCAAAGTGCAACATATGGGCCAAAACGGAAGGACTCGGACTTAGCAACCCCCATTTTTCTCGAAGTCAATTTTCGAAGCGTGGCCGTCGAGCGATCAGGAAAGGAAATAGCAGACAGCCGACACAATTAAGGAAAAGCGTAGGTTAAGTTCGAAAATGTGAAAAAAGTCTAATTGCTGGAATGGATAGAAAACTGCCTATGCATGAATCGTGAATTTAGGGACCTTATTCCGCGCACTTGACAGTCAGTGGTATATTGTTTACAACGATTTTCAATGAAAATATGTGGTCTAACTTCTAATACCTAGTCTACATGCGTCACGCTATATAGGATGTATGCTTTGAGCAACTGATGAAAACATTTACAGATTATTATTTATTCAGATGATATTTGGAACAATCGGTGAGTTGATCGAATGGCTAAATGTTCTTTGATTCGATTTTGATTACGAAATAACTTAAAATTAAATAAATCAAATTCAAAGCTAGAAATCTCAATCGGAAATATAAGTTGTCAAGTTCAACAAATGATTCTTTTAAAGTTTGAAACAGTAGTGGATAGCAACGGTTCTTAAGTATCGTGAAGTTATTTTTCCCCCATCACAATTGTATTGTTTTCAATATTTTTATTGTAGCCATGGAAACGATTCGCTCAAGACATCCAGCAAATTTAAGTAGACTCTGGCTATTTGTTGACGCATTTTTCGTTTCATTGCCATTTCCCAGTTTGAATTTGCTAATTTTTACTAAGGTTGAGAAGTGTTTTGTGAATTTTCATTGATTGGAAGTGAATTGGATGTGGCTTTTCTCTGTGAGAACCCGTAAGGTGATGAATGTGACTTTTGTTTTGCGCCTGTAGCACTGCCTCACCCGATATACCCTTTAAGAAGCAGTGTATGAGCTAAACAGGATTTGAAGCCAATTGTGACGATGTTATTCTACTTGAGGAGGCTTAACGTAGAGGGCCGACACCAACTCCGACCAAAACACCACGGCCTCTTTCGCATGGTGCTTCCGGATAAAGGCCACTTTCGGCAGGAATATGGTACAGCAAAAAAAAAACAGTGGCTTCGACATACCAGTCACAGAAGAATCTTATTCAAGAATTGGTGTTCGAGATATAATGTATGCAATCAAGACGTGGACTGGTTTGAGCGATTTTTCAAGCTTTTACCTTCCTAACTAACATCGGTGTTGAATTAGAGCTTGTTCAAGCAAATTTGGAGAAGCTATTCAGCTGTTTCTGCTAGAATAGCTGAATAGCTTCTCCAAATTTGTTTGAACAAGCTCTAATTCAACACCGATGTTAGTTGGGTTGCCACCTGCAACACTGTTGTGTTACGTTTGCATTTAAAAAAAATGAACAAATGTTGCAAATTTTTCATGGGTTTACCTTCACCCGCACTGACAAAACTACCTACATGCATCAATCATAGTAACCCATGAGTCAGCAGACAAAATGTGACAGCTCTATCAGTCGAACTCTAACCGTGATGGTAAAAACAGTGAAGCAACTCCGTTCAGAAGTGTGCGCGTTCAAAGAACGGCACCCCGCCGCGGCGAAAACGGAAATCGTGCGGTACTTTGTGGACGCCGGGTACGCCAGTTCCAGCATCGAAAGCCATCCGGTTCCGGACGGCTGACGACCCTGAGCGACAAGAAGCTCCAAAGGATGCTGAAGAGGAAGACCGAAGGAAAAGTGGCTACATTGCTGCGTGGCATAGCCGATAGGTTCAACCGGCCAAATAGTGAAAAAGTACCTGTCGAACATGAATATACGTCAATGACAAAGCGGCAGCGGCTGAATAAGATGGTCAACTCGGTTTTTCCGGCGAATCACGACGTGGCGGTGGTGATGAACGACGAGACCTATCTCACAACGACTGGCAGGGCACTTCGTATTTTACTTCCCCCACGAAGGAAGTGAGCTCCGAGGTGAAGTTCATTTCACACACCAAGTTCCCCAAGAAGGTGCTGCTGTGGCTGACAATCAGCGTGAAGAGTATGTCAAAGCCGCTCTTCTTTCGCTGGGACTGGAGGTGAACGGGGAACTTTGTAGTACGAAATGCCTGCCGGAAGTTGCATCGTTCATCAAGAAATACCATAAGGACGAAGACGCGGTGTTCTGGCCGGATTTGGCGTCGGTCCACTACTCGAAGCGATCGTTGGAGGAGATGGAGCGGCTAAATATCTATGTGGTACACAAGTCGACGAACCCGCCCAACGTTCTCCAGCTGCGTCCCATCGAGAATTTCTGCCGGAAGGCCGCTCGCAAGGGCGTAGATTTTTTTTACAAGTAAGCTTAAATAATTACCTTCCTTGGGAAATTTATCAAAAGCAATTGTCTGTCTTTGCTGTTTCTGATCACAGTGAGCGCTCGACTTCCGAGCTGAATACACGCGTTTTTTCGTTACTGCTCTGTGGAAGTCGAACACAAACTACTTTCTTTTTTCTCTCTCTTCTTGTTCATCGTTGGGCCGTTCAGTGTCGCTTCGCGTCCAAACGACTCCGCGATGGGCCGTCGAGAAAACACCTTTCGCATAGATTTTGCGAACGTGCCGAAGAAACCGGACAATGCTAAAGTGCATAGTTTTTGTGCGACCGTGCTGGGTCTGAAGCAAGGTGAAGTGCTCCGGATTCAGAACAGCAGAACCTAGGAGTTTCATTCGTGAAAGTCATCGATCTGGCGTTGGCGCACCGCACCTGCGAGAACGATGTGATACGACATCGCACCATCGACGGAAAGAAACTATCGTTGATCACCCTGGAGGATGGAGCGGTGGAGGTGAGACTCTTCGGTTGTCCGGGCAGTGTCCGGACAAAAAATCACCGACTTCTTAGGAAGGTACGGTGACGTCACCGCACCAATACGCGAGCAACGAAACGGAGCCGATTTCAATTTCCCCGGCATCTCAACTGGTGTCCGGGTAGCCAAAATGAACGTCGAACGAAACATCGAGTCGTGGGTCACCATCGATGGCGAGATGACACAAAGTGGCGTATTACGGGCAGCGTCGGCTGCCGGTACTGCCGCGAACCATCACATCCCGGGGCTACGTGCGTGCAGAACAAAAAAGCTGCTCATTAAAAGTCCTCGTACGCCGATGCTGCAAAGCAGGCGCCATCGCAAAAAACGACTCACGTTCCGACCCGATACAGGCCGCCTGGCAGTGCGGGCAGAACAAAACGACCCCGAACCAAGCTGCTCAGCCTCGGTTCGAAACACACTCGGCGAAAACGACCATTCCACCGCCGAAACCAATTCCCCACCCACTCGACAGCTTGTTATCGCAGAGTCAAGACGTAGATCGTTTTTGCTCTGTACAGTTGTCCACTGTAGCTTTTCGTAAGCGTTTTTATCTTTAAATCGTAACCGTCGTTTTAAACCGTTTTTGTGTTACGTTTGTTTTGTGTAGTTATTTTATCACGGGGTTCGTGAATTTCACGTGTGAATAAAATAACAAAGAAATACACCGATTTATAGTCGGACATATACAGCGCTACAAATCCCCCTTGGTATCGCCAGCCGGTCTGGGCCAAGGGGTGAGAACAGCGTGAGTGCGCATTGTTCTTTTTTTTTTTTTTGTGAACCGTGCGTGAAATAAAATCCTCGCAAATCGTGATTAAACTCTAGTGAACGTATTCCTTGGGAAAGGGGTGTGGAAACACCCGAACAGCGCGTGAGAGGAAATTCCTTCGCTCTCGGTAGTGCGAATAAAAGACAGCTAAATAATCGTTTTCTCGGGTGGCCGACCTTGTGCCTCGGTTCAACGGTCGATTGCAAAAAACGTATAAAGAATACAGAGAACAGAACACGCCGCGAGTGCGTGTACCGAGGAAACTTTTTGTGGGCGCCGCGAGTGAGTGAGTCACGAGAAGAGAGTGAGCCTCTTTCTGCTGGTGTGTGAGTGTGAGTGTGTGGCGGTGAGATTGAGAGTAGGGAATACTTACCATTCTCTTTGAGCGGTGGGTATAGCTACCTGCACTGGTAGTGGTGCAACTACAGAGAAGAGAGTGACCGGGCCGGTAACATGGGGCCGGGACCCGGGCCCCCACCGCGGATGAGGGACGGTGGCGGTCACAATAACAGCAGCTACGGCAGTCAAACAGTGCCCGATTTTATGAACACCGATGGAAGATTTGGCAAAATACTCATACTACGTATCCAGGGAGTGGACCACGAAGGTGCAAAGAAAGCCCTTCCGAAGAAACCGCTTTTGATCAGGCAAACAATTGAAGGGCACGTGAACAAAATTGAAGGCGCATTCCCCGAGGACGGTGAGGCCTCGTACGCCCTCAAAGTTCGTAACCAGTACCAATACGATAGACTTCTCACGTTGAAGGCTCTGAAGGACGGTACGGCAGTGGAAGTTATCCCGCATCCATATCTTAACTCCATAAGATGTGTAGTGTCATGTCAGCGCTCAGTCGACCACACTGAAGCCGAAATCAAAGAGATGCTTGAGGGACAACACGTAGAAAGTTTCCGGCGGATCACTCGGAAAGAAGGCACAAATATAATTAACACGCCAACACTTATCCTGACATGCCAGGGAACTGTCAGACCCGAATATGTTGATTTCGGGTACCTCCGCTGCGGCACTCGCCCCTATTACCCGGCCCCAATGCAGTGCTTTAACTGTTGGGCTTTTGGGCACACGAGACTCCGGTGCAAGACGAGTGAAAACACATGTGGTACCTGTTCTTTGATGCACCCCCGTACCGAAAACGGAAAGTGCGATGCTAACGCCTTCTGCAAGAAATGTAAGTCTTCTGAGCACAGTCTAGCTTCTCGCTCGTGCCCTGAATACAGGAAAGAAAACGACATCCAAAAAATGAAGGTTGATTACAATCTCAGTTACTCCGAAGCTCGTCGCATGTACGAATCCAACTGCCGCCCGAATTCATACGCTAACGTCCTAGCCTCCACAGCCAACATGTCAGCCCCCCCAGGACAATCGAGCACCCAAGACCCCAGTATAAACCGGGTTATTTCGGATCTAACCAAAAAACTCGAACAAATGCAGGAACAAGTGCAGGAGAAGGATGCTATCATCACTCAACTCCTAGCCAATCAGCAAATCCAAAGCCAAACTCAGATGGAGACTATCCAAAGAGCCATCTCTGAATCCATGGCCCAACTTCAGGACTCCTTCAGCAGTATGATTCAAGCTTCGATTCAGGGCTTCAACCGCCGTCTAAGCACCCTGGAAAATGAAATAAAGAAAAAGGATAAACAAATTAGAAAACACGAGGAAGCACTAGCACTCAGCAAAAACCTACTAAAACAGGCACAAAATTCCTGTAACAACGTCGTTCAGGTTTCAAAGTCGGCCTCCGCAGCTCCAGCCGTTACAATTGAAGCACCAGTCAGCACCGCAGCAACCGAAACAGTTGCTATAGAGCTCCCACCAGCCGATGAAAGTCTAAAAACAAACGAAAAACGCCCACGGTCCAGCGACGATTCCGAGTCCGGATCTGACACAGAAGTTGGTTCCGTCTCGTTCATCTCATCCGATGACGTTAGTCCAAATGAAACGCCCGCTAAAGGGTGGGATTCGGAAGAAACTCCCACACCAAAAACTAGATCGATTACCGAAGGGTACGAAACAGTAAGAAGCAGGAAAAAGAAATTCGAAAAAGCAGCAAATCGACAAGAGCAAAATGAGGATTCATCCCCAACTGTAATGCCAAAGGAACAGAGAAGAAGAAAACCAGATAACAGCAAGTCGGCTGACAACGGTCGGCATCTTTCAAGTACGAGATCGAAGTCGCGATCGAGATCCCCTATCTAAAGAACTATGGCCTCTAGCAACACTCAGCATTTTCCAACGACCAACGACCGTCCAACAGTAGACAACAGCCAACAGTTACCGCCCAAAACCGCCACCACCACCACACGAACCCTACCAAGTGCGCAGCGTTCTCGACGGGGTAGTCGGGGCGCCGTTGAACTGGCAGCCACACCCCAACCAGAATCTTCGGATCGACCCTGGCACCTAGACTCGAGACCTGTCGACGAAAAGAGAAAACGAGCGACGGGTATGCGGGGCACCAGTAGTGCGGAAGCTACAGCCCCACCGGAACTGCTGGACCACCCTCGCAACCCGCCGACGAAGAGCGACAAGATCGTCGCGAAGAGAGATCCCGCGAGAGCCCCTGGCAGCCTTGGCCCTGTCGACCGGAAGTCAAGTCCAACCGGAACGGCAGACAACCCTCGGTGTCGGGGAAAGCGGCCAGCTATAAGAAGAACGGGACGGACAAGGGCATAGTTTCCCATTCCCCGCAGGATAACGAAGAAAAGAAGAAGTACGAAATAGATATGAGGATAAGGACGGCCAAGGGGCGCATATCCCTTTCTCCATTGAAAAACAGCGAATCGACTACAATGCCAACAACTCCTGCTTTTTTTTCGTCCGCCGGGTCAACTTTGCCGTCATTGGGTGGCATGCCGCCGCCCGGTTTCGGTAGAGCGCTGACTTGTTCGGACAAAAGTTGCGCCACCACCGTGAAAAATACGGAGAACATCTGCAGCACTGCTACGACCGCCATAGTAATACCGCCCACACTCCTTTCTACAACGACACCACCAAACTTTCTTTCGCTCGGCATGTCACCACCGCCGCCTTCGGGTGAAATATTCCCGCCTGGTTCCGGTGGAGCTCCGTCTCCGCACGGACAACAGCCGTGCCAATCCGGCACCAAGCATCGCGAATAATAACAATGCCACTCCGACCGGATCACCTGATCCTATCCTGCCACTGACTACTCCGATCAGCGGTCAGCAGCCACGGAGATCAGCACGGATTGCAAACCGAAACGTGAAGCGCGATGGGAACCTGACCCTACCGATGCCAGCAAAAACTCTTAGCAATCCTCAAGCCTATGATGCGTGGGTGGCCCGCTCGTATGGCTACCTACTGCCCGGAGCAGGAACTTCACATGCAGCCAAATTTCTTCGAAGGCTCCCTCACCCCTGCCGGCAGCGGGGTCTACTCGTGTCGCTGGAGTTCCGTTGGGGTCCGCACTTGTGAATACGAACTCTTCAAATCCTGGATACGGTCAGCACCACTCGTCTTCGATTCCTTCACTCACCGGAAGTTACGTATACAGACCTTTTCCCCCACAAGAAACGCCCTCGTTGACAAAGACAACCGGAAACACCAGTCAACTTACAACAAGTAGAAATCAGTGCCGGAGAACCGGACCGAGTACCACGAAGAAAACGAACCTCGCCCTGCAGTGGAACGTCAATGGCTTATTTAATAACCTTGGCGACCTTGAAGCGCTTGTCCGTGACAGCAACCCATCCGTTATTGTACTACAGGAAGTCAATAGGGTGAGCCCTACGCGGATAAATTCCATCCTAGGCGGCAAATACATATGGTATACAAAGCGCGGCCAGGTGCTACAACACTCGGTTGCAATCGGCGTTTCATCATCCGTACCACACTCCCAGGTTCCCGTTTCATCTGATCTTCCAATAGTCGCGGTTAGAGTGCTGCTACCGATACCAATCACAATCGCCAACGTGTATTTACCTTGCGGTAGGATCAACATGCTAAAACCGAAATTAATAGATGCTTTACAACCTTTGGAAGAACCGAGGGTAGTCCTCGGCGACTTCAGCGCTCACCACCCCAATTGGGGCCTACAGGCGGTGGACGTCAGGGGCAATATCTTGGCAGAATTATTTGAAGAGATGGATTTATCGGTACTAAATGATGGTTCTGGTACTTTTACACGAGGAAGAAGTGAAACGGCGATCGATATCTCGGTCGCAAGTCTTGGCATCCTTTCGAAACTGTCTTGGTTTAAACACAACGATCTCCACGGCAGCGACCATTACCCCATAGCGATCACTTACGAAGCCGCCCCTCCGGCGATCACTCGTAGACCCAGATGGAAGTACTCCGAAGCCGACTGGACAACGTTCTCCCTACTCGCGGACCTGCAGATCGCTAATAAAAACCCAACTGATGTGGTAACCCTCACCGACATCATCCGCCAGGCAGCAGAAGAAACAATCCCAAAGTCAAAACCAATACCTGGTCGTAGGGCACTAAACTGGTGGTCGGACGAAGTAAAAGCCGCGGTCAAGCGTCGCAGAAAACTCCTCCGAGCAGCAAAAAAACTCCCGGCAGACCATGTTGACAAACAAACAGCTCTTGAGGCCTACCGAAAACAAAACAACTGCTGTCGTCAGCTGATCCGCAAAGCCAAGACGGACAGTTGGACGGATTTTCTCGAATCAATCAACGCTGAACAAACCGCCGCTGACCTGTGGGGCAAAGTCAACTCCCTAAACGGAAAGAAGAAGACATCACATCCCATTATTCGCTTTAACGGTACTCTACATAACGATCCAACGACGACAGCTAACATTCTCGGTGAATATTTCGCTGAATTATCATCAATCGACGATTACTCATTGGCTTTCTCTCGGCGGAACGACGTAAGTTTGAAGTCCATCAGCACTTTTGAAATACCACCAGACCATTTCGATAATTCCTACAACCGGCCCTTCAATATTCATGAACTTAACATAGCTCTCAAAACTATCAAAGGAGCCTCATCGGGACCGGATGACATCGGTTACGCTATGTTAAAGAACCTCTCGCACGTGGGACGTACAGCACTCCTCGACACCTTCAATTGGATATGGATGAACAAGGAATTTCCGAAACAGTGGCAGCATAGCCTGATTGTCCCCATTCCAAAGGTTGGTCAATCCAATAACGAGCCGTCAGGATACCGCCCGATATCACTAACGTCATGCATTTCCAAAACCATGGAACGCATGGTTAACAAGCGACTCATTGATACGTTAGAGGAAAATAACAAGCTGGACCACCAGACAATTTGCCTTTCGTCCCGGGAGAGGGACAAACACATATTTCGCTACATTGGGATCCATCCTGATGGAAGCTAAAGAACGTGGTCAACACATTGAAGCCGTTGCACTGGATCTCAGCAAGGCCTACAACAGAACGTGGACCCCCTCGTCCTTAAAACATTAGTTGACTGGGGTTTCTGTGGCAATCTACTTGAATTTGTCAAAGGTTTCCTCACCGACCGAACTTATGAGGTGATAATTGGCAACACTCGTTCCAGAGTCTTTAGAGAGGAGACCGGAGTACCGCAAGGGTCGGTACTGGCAGTTACTCTGTTTCTAGTTGCGATGGACAGCATCTTTGACGATCTCCCCAAAGGCATGTTCATTCTGGTATATGCGGATGACATCTTGTTGTTGGCTGTCGGCAACACTCACAGAGAACCACGTCGAAGGATCAGGCCGCAACAAACGCCGTCGGCAAATGGGCCAAAAACCGAGGGTTTACAATCTCTGCAACGAAAAGTGTCCACGTTATCATTTGTCCAACGAAACACCGCTCTCCCAGCTCGGCTGTCTCGATCAACAACAATAGGATCCCCTTTAAACGAACTATCAAGGTGTTAGGCGTAGTCATCGATAGCTCCCTCAGCTTCAACATGCATTTCAACCAGCTGAAGCAGAGTTGTAAAACGAGAATTAACTTACTCAAAACCATCGCCAAGCCACACAGGAGCAACAATCGAGACATCCGTCTCCGAGTGGCCAAAGCCATCATAGACAGCAGGTTGACATACGGTCTCGAACTAACTTGCATAGCGAAAGAAAACCTGATTAAGATCCTAGCGCCTATATATAACAATTGCCTCCGGATTATATCCGGACTGTTACCATCCACCCCGGCTGTGTCGGCCTGTGTGGAGATCGGAGCCCTACCGTTCGATCTCTCAATCGACGTAGCTATTATCGCCAAGACCATCAGCTTCTTGGAAAAGACCAGTGGAAGTGAGGAAATCTACCTCATCAAGGAATCCGACCGCATTCTACAAAAAATTAACGGTACTAAGCTGCCTCGCATTGCCGAGCTGCTATGGTACGGAGCGAAACAGTGGGATGACCCTCTTGTCCGGACGGAGAGTTCCATCAAAAGCAGTTTCAAGGCCGGAGATAATTCAGCACAGATGAAATGTTCGGTTCTTGAGCTTCTAAGGAGCAAGTATGCAGACTACCAAAAAATTTTCACCGACGGTTCCAAGTCCCGTCATGGCGTCGGCCTTGGAGTTCATTCTAGCGACGACAGTATCAACATCAGCAGCAGAATCCCGGACATATGCTCCGTTTTCTCGGCGGAAGCTGCAGCCATCCTCGTGGCCGTCAATCAGCCATCGACGAACCCAACCGTCATCGTTTCGGACTCTGCCAGTGTTATCGAAGCACTCCAAGCAGACACCCCGCAACATCCCTGGATACAGGCAATCTTACAGCAGGCTCCCCCCAGCACAACATTTATGTGGGTACCAGGGCACTGCGGTGTACCTGGCAATACTGTTGCCGACCACCTCGCTAGCACTGGACATAACGGGGAGCTTCTAACCCGAGAGGTCCCGTTACAGGACGTCAAACTTTGGATTAGGAATATTATCCGACAGTACTGGGCCACCAAGTGGAGTCACACTGAAGGCCCTTTCATTCGAAAAATCAGGGGAGTAATCTCGAGGTTTGAGGATCTACCATCCCTCAAGGAACAAAAGATACTGTCGCGACTAAGAACGGGACACTGCAAGGTGTCACACAATATGGGCGGCCAACCTTTCCACATCTTATGCAACTATTGTAAGGTCCAAAACACGGTCGAGCACTTTATGTGCGTTTGTCCAGTCTACGAACCGTTACGAGTTCTACACGGTATCACAGGCAGTATCCGAGACGTCCTCGGAGATGACAAGGCCATGACCGCAGCCCTTTTCCGTTTTCTGAAGGATGCTAAACTGTTCTTCAACATATGAAGCGCAGGTCAACGACGACGAAGAAATTACAACCGAAATCACTACCAAAACCGCGAAAGCGAAAGTCAGCAATTAAACTTAAAACGAAACCGAGCATCAGAAAGCAGGTCTCCAGTCCCCGCCTCGTTCTAGGACAACAAAGTCCGTTCGAAACATGAACAAAGCAAAACGGAAATCACAGAATCAAGTAGCATCCAACGATGGGAGCTCATTCCCCTTCCGTAAGGCGAAGACGAGTTCCCGCAGTCCAGTGTGGCTGAATCTCCCACCAATGGCCCGCGGTCATCGACTGGGAGTTATCCAACGGCCAGTTCTCATCAAGACTATCGTGAACAACTGCATTACGGACAGTATCATCCACGAACACAAGACCCAAAAGCCAGTCGACAGCAGCAGCTGGTTACTCATAACAAAAAAAAAAAACACTAAAACGAGAAGAACAGAAAATAGGGTTAGGAACAACTAGGATAATTACCAACTTGAGCTAGGGTTAGAACCTAAAATTCGTCGCATGGGGGACCACATTACATGAAATCCCCCCATCCAACTTAGCGGGGGTACAGATCTCAACCGGGGGATTTTGCATCCCGGGGTACCGGCCCAGGATGTTTTTTGACGACCACAAAAACAGCATTCTCTTCGCCCCATTGTCGCCCAAAGTCGATTTTCCACTCCTCCGTCTTCGTAGCAACAATCTCCGTCACTTGTCGGCCGCAAGGTGGTGCCTGGGCAAGAATCAATCCGGTGATGGTGCAACGTTTTTCCCGATGCAGTTTCCATATCCGATCCGTAGGAAGCTCACTTCCACGATGAACGTCAAACCGTTCCGTTTTCCGTTCGTTTCTCTATCGCTACCTCTCTTAGCCACCCAGCGGCGAGTAGTCCAATTAACATTAACACCGCAGCCATATCACAGTTAGCCGTTTTTTTTTTTTTTTTTTTTTTTTTTTTTTTTCAAATCAACCGTTGATCGAAAGACGAAGTCAACAAAAAATGTGTTGTTATAAGGATAGACCGGCCGTATTAATACCTTAAACTGGCCCCAATGTTTTACGTTTAAGAAAAACTGTGTCAAAACAACTCTGCTTGGGAAGCCCCACCAGGACCTCGTATTATTTCTTCGCAAGAGACGAACTAGCCCAGGAGGCTAAAAGTCTCTTTAATAAAGAAAAAAAAAAAAAAAAAAAAAATTCCCCACCGGCAACAGAAACTGCTACCAGTCCCACTCGTGACCGAACAAAATTTCCCCCCGTTAGCCTCCGTCTCGGCATCGACTCACCCATCGGGCAGCGGGTCGTTGGCCCCCTTTACAGGTCAACAGCCCCCTGCTAGCAGCGGAATGGAACGCAAAACTGCTGGCGGTAAGTCCGATGGCAACGGCAAACCGATTCGTCGGTCGGCTCAAACACCAGCTCCAGAAGGCAGCTCCGTAGTCGCCCACCAGGCAGAAGCCTCGCGTGGATGAGCGACGATGGTATACGAGAAGGAGTAAACAACCGTCGTAATGGCTGAGTTCTCCAGCTATAACCTCGCTACAATCAACATCAACAACATCACGAACGCAACGAAAATCGATGCACTTCGAAACTTTATTCGAACGATGGAGCTGGATATCGTTTTTCTCCAGGAGGTAGAGAACGAGCAGTTTTCTCTGCCTGGTTTCAACGTTTTCTGCAACGTTGATCATGCAAGGCGTGGAACGGCAATAGCGCTAAAAGACCACATCCAATTCTCGCATGTAGAGAAGAGCCTGGATGGTCGCCTCGTCGCTGTTGAGGATACAAAACACGACGCTGTGCAATGTATATGCGCCATCGGGGTCAGCTTTCCGTGCGGAGAGGAAAGATTTTTCAACGGCACGATCGCATACTACCTTCGATATAATACGCAACACGTCATCCTTGCTGGCGATTTTAACTGTGTGCTTCGTCCGAGCGACTCCACGAGCGCAAATACAAGCCCGGCTCTCCAGGCGACCGTACGGCAGCTGCAGCTGCATGATGTATGGCTGAAACTGCACCCCACTACTTCCGCACCCACGTACGTCACACACAACGCGGCATCCAGGCTCGATCGCATGTACATCAGCACGGGGCTATGCGAGAACCTGCGATGCGCAGCCACGCACGTATGCTCATTCACCGACCACAAAACTCTGACAGCACGTATTTGCCTTCCACACCTTGGCCGTGAACAAGGACGCGGATTCTGGTCTCTCCGTCCTCACCTCTTAACGGCAGAAAATCTAGAGGAATTTCAAGTCCGGTGGCAGTTCTGGACCCGTCAGCGAAGAAATTTCCCCACCTGGATCTCATGCGCGAAACCGAAGATTAAATCCTTTTTTCGTTGGAAGTCGAGCGAAGCCCTCAGGATTTTCCACGCGAAACAACAACAGCTCTACGAACAGCTACGTCACGCGTATGATGGCTATTTCCAGAATCGCTCAATGCTGGTAACCATCAACCGCATAAAAGCGCAAATGCTAACGCTGCAGCGACGGTTTACGCAAAACTTCATCCGCCTCAATGAAACGTTCGTTGCGGGGAGAGCATGTCAACCTTTCAGCTTGGCGACCGACGGCGAAAAAAAACAACGATAACAGGACTACAGACTGAGCAAGGTGAACAAATTCAAGGCTCCCGAGAGATCGAACACCACATGTTTCGATACTTCAGGGACCTATACGCGGCGGAAGAGACGAGGCGAAACGGGGAAGAAACGTTCGAAACCGAGAGAGTCGTGCCGGAGAACGACGATGCAAATTCAGCTCTAATGGCAGAGATCAGCGTAGACGAATTGAAAAATTCCATCCGAACGTCGCAAAAACGAAAGTCGCCGGGCATCGATGGCTTGCCGGTAGAATTTTACCACCGTACATTCGACATCATCTATCGGGAGCTTTATTTCGTCATGAATGAAGCCACGACGGATGAGCTCCCCACAGCATTCACCGATGGTACCATAGTGTTGGTCAAAAAGAGAGGTGGCGATGGCACTGCGAGAGCATACCGTCCCATCAGCAGGGTTGCCACATTATTTTTCGTTCCCATCTTTACTTTTTGTCGAAAAACTCTTTTTTATCTGTGTTTAGCTGCAAAAATCTTGGTAAAAATCTTAACTTCACATTTTGTGCTCTGGAAGGAAAACAGATCAGTATACATGGGATGTTTGTTTTGGTTACTAAATGTTCCAATATAGGAGAACAATATCGGAATGGCATTAACAACCAATCATTGTTATGATTGATGTGATGTTTATAGTA
Organism: Aedes japonicus; assembly: GCA_034211315.2. Lineage (NCBI taxonomy): Eukaryota > Metazoa > Arthropoda > Insecta > Diptera > Culicidae > Aedes > Aedes japonicus. The sequence goes on along the minus strand of JASCZW010001642.1, from coordinate 53,194 downwards.
GCTGAACAACTTCTTCTTTGTTCTTTTGGCATCCATTATGTCCGTACTCAGGCGGTTCCGGATTTTGGACTTATTAAGATTGTATTGCGAGAAAATTATCTCCACTTCTTCAAAAGAATGCGGAATTAGTAAAAAGTTCGCACTGAACTTTCCTATCAAGTGAAAACTCAGCTGCCTAACTGCTCGTTTGAAATACAGACGTTTCCTTCAACAAGTTTCGAAGTCTTCTCATTCTTCCACCTCGTTGTCCTTGCAGATGGTTACCGTCCTCAGCTCACGAAAATAATTTTCGATGGCTTGTTCCTCACCGCTTTCAAAGAATGTTGGATATTGTTCAATAATCGAGTTGAACTCCTTCGAAGGGCACAGCTTCTTGGGGTCAATGCTGCAGTAGTCAGAACTGGATCGTTCAGATCAAAGCGCTTAATGATGTGTTCAATCAAATCGGCAGATTGAGTAAAAAGCCTCCATCGAGAGTTCCGGATCTAAGCATTTCTCCTGCAGCTACTCGAAATCTGAAACCCCTAAATCAGTTGTTTAAGCCGCCATCAGTAAAACTACAGCTGATTGCAGGATTGCATGTTCTTGAATTCCGTAGCGTTTCACTAGAAGATACGATTTGCTTTGTTGATAAGAGGCAATACTAAGCTCAAGAAGTGGAGAAGTTGCTGCGTCATCGGCTCATTATAATGTCAACAACAAAACCATTGTCTCAGTTGGATTAGAACGCGAAGAACATCACGAGCTCCGAAAACCGTTCCAAATTCCATTTAAAAACTGACTCCAACTATAGCTATCTGGTGGCAGACGGATACAAAACTGTGTCATCTGGAATTGGGTCGTTGAGGGCTGCAGGACAAGTAACTGCAGGTATATCGCATCATTTGTTCCTGGTACACTTGCAGATGTTTGCATGCGTAACTTGCGCAAAGAGCCAAAAATTGGCAAGTACATTTGATAATTATCAAATAAGGACAGTCACGATTCAGCAGCTCCTTGACAGATCAGTCAGATCTCACCATTACCTAGGCTCCATCTTATCCAAAGCCCACAAACCTTTTTTTTGTAAACGATATGAAGCTGTTTATTAATTACGCAAAATATTTGTAGTTTTGCGCACTGTAAGATTATATTAGAGCTAACAAAAAATCACGTTCGAAATAGCTATGCTTGAAATGGCAAAAATGACAATAAAGAACATTAGTCTAACTTCTCAAAATTCCTCTGCATAAATGCATACAAATACTTTTAAATTAGAAGAACAGTATTTTTGTAGAAATCACCCAAAGCAATTCTGTGAAATTTGTGCAGCAATCTCTTGCGGAATTTTGAAACAAACACTTCTACAACGGAATACCTGAAAAAATTGAAGTATTATGTAGAGAACTATATGTGAGAATCCTTGCAGACATTCTTGACAAAATTTTAAAAATAATTCTACAAATAACCCATTCATTGCGGAATTTTTAAAGATGAGAATTGAACATATGAGATTATGGAATATTTCATAAAAAGAAAGTTAAAAAAAAGTGCTGATGCTATGCCAGAAGAAACTTCTGATAGAATCTCTGGAGGAAGACCTACAATCGTCTGAAGAATATCTATAGAAACGCCAGAAGGAATATGTAAAAGAATGACTGGAAATCTCTGAGAAACTCTATAAAATTTTCTTCAAAAGTTATCTCAAAAAATTTATAGATAAATTATTTGGGGGCACAGACACAAACTGACTTTCAGACTGCCATCTTTCACTGAAGTGTCAGTGTCAATTGTTTAATTTTGCTTTGTGAGCCTAAAACAGCACACTGGAAGTTACCTTACCAATCAGACTAAGGCCGGCGTGGCCTCTGCTGTACACAGAAGTTGTCTCCATCCTATTCGGTCCATGGCTGTCACTTGCCAGCCTCGCTGTCTGCGGAGGGTCCGCAGGTCGCCTTCTACTTGATCGATCGTTGCGCGCCTCTTCTTCTTGTACCCGTCGGTTCGTTTTCGAGAACCATTTTAACAGGGCTGTCGTCCAACATTCTTACGAAATGCCCAGCCCATCGTAGCCGACCGTTTTTTGCGATGTGTACGATGGGAGGTTCTCCCAGCAACTGGTGCAGTTCGTGGTTCATTCGCCTCCTCCACGTTCCGTCTTCCATCTGCACTCCACCGTAGATGGTACGCAGCACCTTCCGTTCAAAGACTCCAAGGGCGCGTTGGTCCTCCACTGGCTATGTCCATGTTTCGTGGCCGTAGAGAATTACCGGTCTAATTAATGTCTTGTAGATGGTCAACTTTGTGGTTCGGCGAACTTTGTTCGATCTTAGCGTCCTTCGGAGTCCAAAGTAGGAACGATTGCCAGCCATAATGCGCCTTTTTATTTCTCTGCTCGTGTCGTTATCGGCGGTCACCAATGAGCCCAGATACACGAATTCGTCTACTACCTCGATTTCATCACCGTCGATCTGAACTCGTGCTAGGAGGCTAACATTGTCTTCTCGTGAGCCACTTCCCTTCATGTATTTTGTTTTCGACGCAATAATCACTAGCCCAATCCTATCAGCTTCAGCCTTAAGTCTGATGTACGTTTCCGCCATCGTCTCAAAGTTACGTGCTACGATATCAACGTCATCGGCGAAGCCAAACAGTTGGACAGACTTCCTGAAAATGGTGCCACTCGTGTCTATCCCAGCTCTTCAAATCACACCCTCCAGTGCAATGTTAAACAACAAACACGACAATCCATCACCTTGCCGTAACCCTCTCCGAGATTCGAAAGGACTTGAGAGCGTCCCTGATACTCGGACGACACACATCACTCAATCCATCGTTGCTTTGATCTGGAAGTAGTATTGATAAAAAGTTGGACCCTAAACTGTACTTATATTTAAAATTTGAAGTTTTTGAGTGGACGAGAAGTTTACAAAAATCTTAAAAATCTTTGTTTTTTCTCAAAAATCTGTAATCTTTACATACAGATATCTGTATGAAAAAATTGAAAAAAATCTGTGTCAATCTAGATAAATCTGTGCATGTGGCAACCCTGCCCATCAGCTTGCTCAACGTTGACTACAAGATTCTCTCCCGAGTGATGAAAGCCCGACTGGAACGTGTACTGCGATCACATCGTGTTTTGAGTGACGCACAAAAATGCGCCAACACCGACCGCTCTATATTTCAAGCTACGCTCTCGCTCAAGGATCGTGTGGCACAGCTTATCGCGAGAAAGCAGAAGGGGAAGTTAATCTCGTTCGATCTCGACCACGCGTTCGATCGGGTCTCTCATGAGTTCCTGCATCGAACCTTGATCTCTCTTGGTATAAACCAGAATTTCGTCAGCTGGCTTTCTCGGGTGGCTGGTACCTCTTCGTCCCGGCTGCTTGTGAATGGGCACCTCTCACAGCCGTTCCGTATCGAACGATCCGTTCGGCAGGGAGATCCAATGTCGATGCTGCTATTCGTGCTCTATCTCCACCCCCTCTTATCACGTGTGGAGCGTGTGTGTGGTGGTGATCTTTGCGTTGCATATGCTGACGACATCACGGTGATTGCAACCTCAACACAGACGGCCGAACGAATTTTCCAGCTGTTTGACTGCTTCGAGATCGTAGCCGGGGCAAAACTCAATCGGCACAAAACAGTAGCGATCGACGTTGGATTCACCGATGGAGCTCCACTATCGATACCAGGGCTTCATACTGCTGAAAAGGTGAAGGTGCTGGGCGTTATTTTTGCCAACTCAGTGCGGCTGATGGCAAAGCTAAACTGGGACACACTAGTGGGTAAAATTCGGCAGATGATATTCCTGCACAACATGCGCTCCCTTTACCTGCAGCAGAAAATTATCCTGCTGAACACGTTCATCACGGCGAAGGTGTGGTACCTGTCGTCAATATTACCACCGCAATGCATCCACACAGCAAAGATAACATCGACAATGCGGACCTTCTTGTTTCGTGGAGTAGCTGCATGCGTCCCTATGCAGCAATTAGCGCGTAGCAAGGAGGACTGAAGCTGCAACTTCCAGCTTTCAAATGCAAAGCGCTTCTTATTAACCGCCACCTTCAAGAGATCAATTCCCTTCCCCATTATCAATCCTTTCTTGCCCAAAATATTCCTTCCCCCGCCGATCTTCCTTGCCTCAAACTCCTCTCACAGCATATTCCCTTACTTCCTATCAACATCCAACAAAACCCCTCCAATGACCTCATACACCAGTTCTATCTGGAACAAACGGAGCTACCCAGAGTGGAAAGAAAGCATCCAGGCCTCGATTGGAAGAAGATCTGGATGAATATATCGTCACGAAAGCTACCGTCCAACCTGCGCATGGACCTGTATTTTTTAATCAATGAGAAGACGGATCATCGTAGGTTATTAAATAAAATCGGTCGTGCAAGCGACCCTTATTGTCAGTTTTGTCAGGTGCCCATCGTCGAATCACTACAACACAAATTCAGCGAGTGCCCTCGAGTAGCTGCAGCATGGGCACACATCCAACGAAAAATGACGATGATTCTTAGCGGGTGGCAGCAGCTAACCTTCGACGATCTTTTGCGACCCATTTTGGGAAACATAGTACCAACGAGAAAAATAGAAGTGCTTAAAATCTTCATCAGATACATCAGCTTTGTTAATTTAAATGTTAATGATAGAATCGATGTTGGCGAACTAGACTTCATTTTGAGGCTAGTTGATTAATGGACTAGTATTATATTTTATTTAACTTCAAACTAAATAAACAATATTTTACAAAAAAAAAAAAAATCACCATCCGTTAAAAGCTTACTTGTTTTTAAATGCAAACGAGCTGTTTGCCGATCCATCTGTGTGACACGTTTGAAGTTTCAATGTAATCCGTTTTTGTTCCGACCCCATTTCTGACATTGTCATGACACTTTGCTGGCATATACGTTACACCAGTTAGCTAGTTCCAGTCAAATTCCAAACAAAAAGTACTCTCAGTACGCTTAACAAATCAGTATTGATTGATTGGGAAACTAGGAGAATTTAAAATTTAATACTTTAATACTAATACTTTAATACTTTAATACATTTGATCACTTTTTAAAAAAATAAAAAATTAAACCTTGAAACACTTTTCTAAATTTTCGCTAGTAATCTCGAGCAAATTCCTTTTAATTCCACTATGACGTTATCTTTTGACAGATAGGCCTATTTCGTCTGCTACTTACAGACTTCTTCAGTGTCGAGTGCTCGACTTGTTTTTAAAAAGTTTTAAAAAATAGTGTTTAAAAAAAAGTGAAAGTGAAATCAGTATTTCTATTTTTTTCGAATACACAGTCTTCGATCAAGTTTCTCACCTCAGTGAGTTCAAATTCAAGTTCAAATCAATCGATATTCCTTCATAATTATACCACAACAAACAGACAGGTTTACTGATCGTTGGCCGTTTCTTCTGCGGTTCCTTCCAGAATTGTGCTGAAACGCTTTCAGAAATATTATGGGAGGCTTCTAGGATAATTCAGGGATGCTTTTAGAATTGTTCCAAGAAGCCTCCAATCAAGTTCTGGATTACTTCCAGAAGTTGGCATGCTTTAGGAAGCGTTCCAGAATAGCTTCCAGGATTGTTCTTGTATGCTTTCAGAGTAGTTCTGGAATGCTTGCGAATAAAGTTCTGAAACATTTCCTCAATTGTTCCTTCAAGATGCTCGCAATGCACTACTAGAACTTTTCTGAGATGCTTCCAGGATTGTTCTGAGTTGTTTCGAGAACAGTTTTGAGATACTGAATAATGCTAAGATTCCTCCAAAATAGTTCTGAGTTTCTTCTAGAATGTTTCTGGAACGCTATCAGAGTATAACTGTTTTAGATGCAAGGTGTTGAAAAAAGATTCTAGAGTTATTCTGAAATTCTTCTAAAATTATTCTGGTATGCTATCAGACTTGTTTTTCCGATGCTTTCAGAATCGTTTCAGAATACTTCTACAATAATTCTAGTATGATTTTGGATTTTTTTTTGGAAGGCTTCCTGAATTGCAATGAAACGTCTCTCATTGTTCTAAGAAGCTTCCTGAATTGTTTTGAAATCCTTAAGACTAGTTCATTCAAGTGTTTTTCTGACATTGTTCCAAAATAGTTCCAGGATGCTTTCAGAGTTGTTCTGAGGGGCTTCCAAAATTGTTCTGTAATGCTTCCAGAATCGTTCTAGGCTTCCTCCAGAATTGTTCTGGAATACTTCCAGAGTAGTTCTGAGATGCTTGTAGAACTGTTCTGTGTTGTTACAACAGTAGTTTTGAAATGCATCCAGAATTTGGAAACGCTTCCAGAATTATTTGAGAATTTTTCAGTCTAGTTCAATGACAATTCCAGTGTAATTCTAGGATGGTTCGAAAATAATATAAGGATGCTTTCAGTGATACTAGTAGAGTACTATACTTCGTAAACGCTTTCAAGATTGTTCTGAAATGCTTCCAAAACAGTTCGGAAATGTTTCCAGAAATGTTTTGTCATGCTTCCCGAACCCTTCTAGGCTGCTTTCAGATTGTTCAAAGGACTTTTGGAGATCGTGACGACTCATAAGATTTTTTTTGATGGCCATACGAATTGACAAAAATTGACCTTTTTTGCGTGACATAATTAATGGACAATCCCTTATGTGATGCTTCCAGAGCAGTTCTGGAATGCTTCCAGAATTGTTTTTGAGGGTTTAAAAGTAATTCTGTAATGCTTCCAGAATCGTTCTAGGCTTCGTCCAGAATTGTTCTGGAATACTTCCAGAGTAGTTTAAGTACTCTCATAGTAGTTTAAGTACTCTCAGAGTAGTTTTGTGATGCTTCCAAAATCGGAAATTTCAGGATGCTTCTACAGTAAATCTGGCTTGGTTTTTGAGAGGCTTCCAGAGTTGCCTAGGAATGCTTCTAAAATGGGTTGGAAATGCTTCCATAATTGTTTCAGAATTTTTCAGACTAGTTCAAAGCTAATTCCAGTATAGTTCTGTGATGGTTTTAAAATAGTTTTGGGATGATTTCGGAATAGTTTTGAGGTGCTTGTAGAATACTATACTCCTAAAATGCTTCCAGGATTGTTCTGAAATGCTTTCAGTTCGGAGATGTTTCCAGAAATGTTTTGTAATGCCTCCCGAACTGTTATAAGCTGCTTCAATAATCATTCAAGTCTTCTTCCAGAATTGTTCAAAATTCGCTCCAGAGTCGTTCTGGAATGCTTCCAGATGAGTTCTGGAAAACTTCCAGAATTGTTTTTGGGGGACTTAAAAGTAGCTCTGAGATGTTTTGTTCTGAGATGCTTCAAGAACTGTTCTAATAGGCTTTCATGAATTGGACATATTTACGATCTTTTCTGAATATTATAGGGAGTATGCAGGAGCTTTTGTGAGTCAATTTCCAGGTCAAAGGTTCTTACGTATTCCAGTGCTATTTTTAGAAACACTTTACAAAAATTCGCTTAATTCTTAGCCTAATTTCATCAGCTTACCACGTTTCTGGTTGTTCCGGATGAGTACCGGTTGTAAATGAGAAACGTTTCTAGTCACATCCCAAGTTATAGTTCCAAAACCATCCAGCTTTATTAAGTTTTAGGAATGTTTTATGAAAGCCACTAGCAAAGCAAAGCAATTTGGTTTTATAATGGCACCAAGAGGGTCCAATAGGTTTCATATTTCATTCAGGTTTATGAAATCCTACACAGCTTGTTTACATCGTTAAACACGTACGTCCTCAACCCTTCTTAAACAGAAAAATTCAAACTTAAAATTGAAGATACTCCATCATTAACCATCGGATTATGATGCGGTTTTTTGCAATAGATCACAAAATCATTTTTGTTTATAGATCTGCACTGGTTGTTCCGAAAATGTCCGTAGTTTTGGATTCCAAGGTGGGAGTACTGGGGTAAGTAACTGTCCAGTGATGGTGAACATCATATTTTTAGATGCGAAACATGGCATGCGGCATTTCAAACTTCATGATTTAGCAAATTTAAATCATTAAAAAGACAGTTCGAGGATTTATGGCCGTACTGGCCACTAAAACAAGCCCTGCGGGATCCGAGTTCCTACGGAAAAATGGCCATGTTCAAGTCGTTACCGAAACCTGGCTTGCGACATATCAAACTTCAGGATTTTGCAAAACTTGGTCTTCGAAAGATATTCTGAAGATGTCTGACCATACTGGCCACTTAGGGAGGCCATGTGAAATCCGAGTTCCTCCGGAAAAGTGGCCATATTCAAATCTTTTCCAAAACCTGGCTTGCGATACATCAAACTTCATGATTTTCCAAAACTTTTTCTTCTGAAGACATTCTGAGGATTACTGACTATACTGGCCATCAAAGAAACTCTTGTGTGATCCGAGTTACTCCGCGAAAGAAGCCATATTCAAATTTTTTCCACAACCTGGCTTGCGACATACCCAACATTTATGATTTTGCCAAACTAGGTCTTCGGAGGACATTCTGAGGATTTCTGGGAGATCCAGCGGGTTCCTCCGGAAAAGTGGTCATATTCAAATCTTTTCCAAAACCAGGCTTGCGACATACCAAACTTTATGATTTTGTCAGAAAAGGTCTTCGGCGGACATTCTGAGAGTATCTGACCATACTGGCCACTTACGGAGGCCCTGAGAAATCCGAGTTCTTTCGGGCAAGAGGCCATATTCAAATCTTTTCCCACGACCTGGCTTGCGACATACCAAACTTTATGATTTTGTCAAACTAGGTCTTCGGAGGACATTCCAAGGGTGTCTTGCCATACTGGCCACTTAGGAAAGCCCTGCGGTTTCCTCCGAAAAAATTGCTATGTTCAAATATTTTTCAAAACCTGGCTTGTAACATATCCAACTTCAGAATTTTGCAAAACTTTTTCTTTTCATGAAATTCAGGATATGTTTATCGATTATATTTGTTTGAATTTTGCGAATATGATTTGGAGCATTATGCGCTGTAAAAACTCAATTTGTTCCGGATATTTTGCTATCAAACAAAATTTTCCGCAACACTTGGAACTTTTTTCTTAGTTATTATCTACTGCTAAATGAATCAGAAGAGCAGAGAATCGAACAAAGTAAAACAACAAAAACCAACCACAATATCACTGTGAAGTTTCACAGCTGCGGCCATTTAGCCGTATGCTGGTTTTCATGGCAGCCTACAGGTTTTATGAAAGTCATCTTTCACTCATCTTCCACTAGAACATGTTCAAAATCTTTATGGTCTTATCAATGGTTTATTAACTTGTTTTCACAACCGTCTATAGAGTTGGCCCCTTTTACAAATTTCGGCTTTAAAGAAGCAGAGAGGAGATCTTGGTAGACAAAACAGTTTTGAATGTAGTTTTATCTACAAAACCGGAAGGAGCGCTATACGGCTGGGATAGAACTAAAATCGTTATTTGAGATGGCCAGAATCATTCTGTTGGATCAAACATACATGCACTCATAAAGAAAAACACACACATCTTAGAGTCAGATTCATCCACAATCTTATTTCGTCTTGGTTCAACCATAATAAGTGAAAATAGAACGAACTCACTCAGTCAGTTCTCGTAAACCTGTGGTTGGAATATACGAAATTTTTCACAAACATGAATAATTGCAAACGGTTGGACACATGGAACATTTGACCTCATCTGAAAATCACTTGAACTAGGTTATCACTTTTCGTTTACTACTCCAGCTTCTTTACGACAACAGTTTGTGGTCGTAAAGAAGATGGAGTAGTAAACGAAAAGTGATAACCTAGTGCAAGTGATTTTCAGATGAGGTCAAATGTTTCCATGCGAGATTTTAGAATGGTAGCAAAAATATCGACACATCGAAAGCTAATGCACCCACTTTCACATGCGGCAAAATCTAAAACAGATCTCTCGATTCACCTTTGCAACGTTTACTAATCCAATGTATAAAACAAAATTTGTTTAATATTGTGAAACTGAAGAAATTTACGGGACAAAATGACAGCGATGAAAAACACGTCCACTCGTAAACAGTGCCTACTGCAATTTCCCCAAGTCATATCAGTTTGTCATTTCATCTAATTGATCATCTGAAATGCCTCATTGTAAGCTCAATTGTCGTTTTCGAATTTGTTGAACTTTTCATAAAAATCAGTAGTTTCCCAGAGTCGAACCAGAAAGGGACCAAACCAGAATTGGATTTAAAGATTTACAATTGGATGGTTTCCCGTTTCCGATTCTCACCTCAACTTGCTTTATCAAAGCCGTAACGCCTTCACCAATAAACTTCATCAAATAATAGCTGCCAATATCATAAATTTGGAATACTGAGTGCAACGAATTTTATTGCTTTATTATCTATCGATTCCCTAAATTCGGGAGACAATGGATGAAAGAAAGCTTCTATCTGAGCCGTGAAATTACAGTGGAACCTGTTGTCGAGATACACTTTCAATTTTTCAACTAACAACGACGGCGCTTTAGATGCAGGGTGGTCCCGTCCTTATGACCCGCGGGCAACAACGATAAAACGTTTGATTCATGGCACACGTGATGCATTTTCCTGGGTGCAGAATTGGCTCAGGATTTTGTCAAATAGCCTCAGGGGTTACTGCGATCCGTGTTGCACCTAAAACAGGTTTCCGAATAATGATTGATGCGTGCACAGGAGAAGAGTGGGTACAATGTAGCCTAACAAGTTTGTTTACTTTTCCAGCTCAAACAGATAATGCAATTTTTCAGATAAACATAATCTAATTAATTGCTTAACTGCTGGTTCAATATTTGCTCAATCTTCGGCCAACATTTAACCTTTCATTTCGGATCTTCTCGAACCCGTCAGTTTCGTGGCCAAACGATTTCCCAATACGGGAGAAAAAAAACTCATATATCTTAACGAGGTGTATAATTTGGCGCTAGGAGAAGCACCTTCTCGTTCGATCAAAAGGTAGAAGCCAACCGAAAGTCGCAATTATTACGCGCCAACCTTCTCATAAAACACAAAACGGTCACCCAGGGATAATCCCTACAATTTTTGGCAACGTGAAAATAACCAACGACTCAAGGCATCAATCAGTCGTGCATCAAACCACTATCATCGAACCGCAAAGGGCCCCTCAATTTTCTCGTGGCGGCGGCGGCATATAACTTGATAAAATCGTTTATTTGTTTTCGGACTTCTCCTTCTGCGAAAATTGCAAACTTGCACACTGGTTTTTGGGGGCTTGAAAAGTTCATTCAGTGATTTTTTTTGGTGGTGGTTCGAAATTTAATAAAGTTATCGTAAACCGTTTATCGAAATGGGTCTTTCTGAGTCGGGGGAAAAAAGGATGCTCAAACACCGAAGCTGTCGATCCAGCCGCCAAGTTTCACGCCGGTCCGAGAAAATTGAGTAGGCCACGACGTGGTTTATGGGAACGGGATCGGGTGACTAGCTTTTTAAAAAAATCGCTCGGCTTGTTTGGAAATTCGTTTTTAATTGCTCCCCCGTTGAGGAAAAGTGAGAGTCATAAACAATTAATTGAGGGTGCCAAAAGACCACCGTCGAACGGCAAACAGAGATGCTTCCCGTTTCTGTTTGTTGATTGCAAGAAAATGATGATGAAGGACCTTTTCCGCTATTCACTGCATGCGAAGGATATCTGCACGTATCCTTGAGAGGCTTTTCGTCGGTCTCGGAAAGGTGATTAAAGTAACAGGTACGATAATGATATATTCCTACGGTTGTTCCGCTATCTCCTGCCGCGTGGAGGGTCAAAAGCTGCGGTGCGTTGGTCCTTTGTATTATCCTACGCCTATTGTTTGGTTATGAATGACCGGAACATCAAAAGATTTTCTCATTATGCGGTCCCGGCGGGGAGATCCTGTGAAAGGACACCGCATAAAAAGGGGTAATTTAAGCTTTACTTGAATGGAAGAGATTAATGCCTCATTAGCTGAACTCCGTCACAGCAATCAAGTTTGTTTTTATTGATTAATGTTAGAAATTGTTTAGAAACGGACGCGTGTTGCTAAGACGAGTAAAAAACTAGCTAGTGCTTCGGCGGTTTCCAATCCATGAAAAAAAAAGGATATTCAACCATGATTGCCGCAGTCAACGTACAATACCGTACAATTTCCGAAAAGATCACTGCTCGCGTCAATCAAGTGTGCCGTGAGAAAATTGCAGTCGTCTGCCGAAGATCGCAAAAAAAACAGAGAGGCAAAAAATAGTAGGCCCCGCAAAATCGCTTCAGACTTCTTCAGCAGAAAATTTCGGATCAAATTATCGGATTCCGTTGGCTGAACATCGCACGATTTCTTGGTCCTCTCCTCGCCGTCGCCTGCTTTGCTTGCTTGTGAAGAGTTTGCGGATTATACAAATTAGCGCTGCATAGGATCCTACGTGCGTTGGCTCATTCAGAAGGCGCTGGTAGGAGCTTCCTTGGCAGTCCGAAATAATCGTAACCGATGAAATAAACAAAAACGTAAAACAAGAACGAAAACGACGGATCTTGATCGAAGCGTTTAAATTTAATTTGCTTCCTTTCAGATAAAATGCAGAAAATAAGGAAGGGAGGCGATGGGGGGGAATGCTTCGAAAAGTTCAACTTCCTTTTTTTTTGGACATTGGAGTGACCAAACTTGGTGGAGTTTTGACCGCGACGGATGAACTTTGCATTGGACTTTTTGGCCGGTGATGCGTCTAGTGAGCGATTCATTGATGTGCGAACTTTTGCTCGGACGAAGTTCCCATGAGGCATCGGATGCGGTAATTTTCCCATACTTTTCCCGTCAAGTCAAGTATACTTTTGGGGAGTGCATTGAGTGATAATTACTCACTTGATAAGATGAGGTGATTGAGATTAACGGGGGTTGTTTGCAAATATTTTGGTCAATGCGCTTGATGGGTGAGTTTATATTTGTTTATCTCCACGCTTCGAATTCCAAATGAATAGTTGACCAACTCAACGTAAACCCTGGGTCTATTTTAATATGTTCCCTTCCAAAAATTTTCACAATAATGGAAGCAGTAATTTGCTTATGAGATTTGAATAATCTCAATAATTGTTAATTAGCAACCGATGGATGGACCTAGCATCGGAGAGTAACAGTATCCTAGTAGTTTTAGATTTAAATTGAATTACATTTTCTTCACTTCCACTGCCACATTTACCCTAACCGGACATGTTTCATAACCTCTTCCCATTTAATAGGTTATGAGAGGCCCTGAGGAATGCTTTCGAGCGAGATGGGATTGCCGGTAAGTTGATACTGGAGAAGCAATTTCAAGAGCTAGACTGACTGAAGGTGGCAACGCGAAGACATTCTTGCTTCGATTCGAGAAGATTCTGCGTGAGCAAAGGGCGGCGGAAGTCAACATTGAGCAAGAATACGTGGTATGCCAGTTTATGTTGGTCCTTTCAAAATCTTACGAAGTGCTCAATACGGTCCTAGAAATGATACACCCAACCCAGTTGATCTTGGAATACGTAAAGAAGCGGCTTCTGGATGAGTAGGTGAAGCGAGTTAATTCAATTCCTTCGGAACATTCTGGAAATTCGGCGTTTTCTTGTAAGAAGAGTGGAATTAGATGCTTCGGATGCAAAAAGTTGAAGCACAAGCGTGCTGAGTGTCCAGAGAATCGTTCCACTGAAGAATTTGGATCACCACGACACAGAAAGAGTGAAGGAAATGTTCACCGAAGGCAAAAGCTTGGAGCAAACGTTGCCAAGGAAATGACATTCGTTGCTACGGTGACGATGGAATGTTCATCTGCTGCTATGAAGTCGGAGAAAAGTTGTGGCCTCGGCGATTTGGTAACCTAGGAACGGCAAGTATGAAGGCTCTGTGGAAGAATTGAATGGTGCAAATGTTGAGGGACTCAGACGGCTTGAAATGAAGACTCGAAAACTTGAAATGACGAAGTAACAAACTAGCTTTATTGAGTACGTTTGAACTGGGAATAATCTGTTATGAAAAATAAAAGCGGAAGTTCAATCCTAGAACGATGGTGAAGTTCAACCTGATAATGAAGATGATGAGGAGACCATCTCTTTCCCTGTTGTCCATGGTCAGATCCATGCTCTTGAAAACGAACCAGCACCGGATGAAGCTGTCAGCGACACGCTCTCTCTGCACTCAGATAGACAAGAACCAATGTCAAAGCACAGCTGACGGGAGCGCAGGTTACTCGGTAAGTTGTTTGATTACTTTACTGGATACAGAGCAACTTCGGGCAGTTCATTTCCTCTAGATGCGCTCGAGACCCGAGGTTGTAGAAGTGTGTGTGAGCTGTAATCCCTGAAGTAAACCAATGTTTGTCAATTTACGAGCTGTCCAGCAGGAGTGAAACCGTTGAAGTTCAAATGAATTTTTCAGATGAAGGAAGACAAGAAACAGGTCAGCCTGTGCGATGCAAAGCCCGACTGGTGGTGAAAGGATTTTTGCAAAAACCATGACTGGATCTTACCGGCTGCTCGTGTTCAACAGAATTTAAATTTCCATCAGTTGGATGTGAAAACGGCGTTCCCGCATGAAAAATTGAAGGAGAGGATTTTCATGGCAGTTCCGGATAGCATCAACTCGCCACCAAATACCGTGCGCAGATTAATCAAGTCACTTTACGGTCTGAAACGATCCCCCCCGATGTTGAAACAAGAAGTTTAACCAGAAGCTTTTGGAAGTGGGATTCGAACGTTCAATGCATGATTACTGTTACTGTATGCAAGAATTTGCCCTGAAGATGATATTTACATCGTACTCTACGTAGATGACCTGTTGATTGCTAGTAGGAAGATGTCGTCAATTATCAAACTGAAAAAGCAGCTGATGTCCGTTTATGAGATGACTAATTGCGGAGAAAGGAGCCATTTTTGGGAAATCAAACTGAAATACGAAAATGGCAGTCTTCGTTTGTCTCAGGCAGGGATAAGGTGCGACTCAAACCTCTTTGAGTGCAGCACGCGCTGCTACGAGACAGCACATTAAATTTCAAAGAGACGCGAAAGTGCAGTCTGTACTCTGTGTTGTGCCTTTGTTGTGCCGTGCGCTCAAAGCCGCACATCTCATTTCGAATTTGCTCTCGTCTCTTTGCGCGTTAACGATTGCACTCTCCCTTGTCGTCTCTGTGCAAACACAAGTGCAAACAAAAGACATGGCGGCAGGCCCGACTAGTTTGTGAATAAAGATTTTAATAAAATTATCCCTCTATGAACCCATACAATGCCTTTTTGTTGCTAGCATCAAAAAAATTCATTTTGATACCATTTACCAAAGTATGAGCCAACGCACAGAGTAAAGCACTGCGTAGAGCACTGTGCATTACTCTTTGTCTCTGAAAGAGAAGTGCATGTGCGGCTATCTGTCTCTCGTGCTGCTATAAAATCTCTCGCACATTCGTTTTGTGCGCTCTTCTGAAACAGGAGACGCACTCTTGAAATTGAGTGAAGCACTTGCCTATTTTGCACTACTCTGTGTTTTTCGACAATCCCTGGTCTCAGGCAATATAGACGTGGCTGGATAGCTCAGTGGTTATCCGTTCTGCTTACTGAGCAGATGGTCGGGAATTCAATCCCAGGCCCGTCCCCTTCCTTGTCATTTGTCACTTGCCTCTTTCTATCACCACTAGATTTAGAATAAAAAGCAGTCTACTGCGCTTTCATTGATCGCATCACTTACCACAGTGAATCCATGATCTATAAATAACCTGCCTCACTAACACAAATCTATCCTTCCCTTGACAATTGTGGAGACGCAGAGGTAAACACGGTCTCTATCCAACGATTGTCAAACTAATCATCCTTCCCCCCTCCCTAAAGACCGTGAGGACGTGGCCGGCGCCGGTACTGATCTATAAATAGAATTAGTGAACATGTACATTGAAGATGCAAAGCCTACTCCCAAGCTGCATCTATGTGGTTCTCTGTGCAATTACACTAGTTCTGATCGGTAACGGAGTAGCAACTACGCTACGCACGGTCTTTTTTAAAAAAAAAAAAAATCCCTGGTCTCAGGCAATGAATATTGAAAAGCTGTTGGCGCAATTTCAAATGTCGGAGTGCAATCCAGTTAACACCCCCAATGGAAAAAGGAATGTTGCTATCAGGTGATGGTGCAACAACAAATGAACCATATCGTGAGCTGCTGCCACGTTTTCAACAGAACCCATATTCATCTCACTGGCGATGCTTGAAGGGGATAGTTCGTTACTTGAATGGAAGGAGATCTAGGACATTGGAATTCAAGCGACACGATGAGGCGGAGCCGTTGATCGGATATGCCGACGCCGATTGGGCATCGGATTTCGCAAACATGAAGTCGATTAGCGGTTATGCATTTAAGGTATTTGGAAATTTGATGTCTTGGTCAAGCAAAAAGCAGACCGGTTATTGGAAAAGTCGTGGTCAATGATACACAAGGCAGGGCTGAAAAAAACATGTAGGGTGAGGTGATGTTGACTGCTGCGTATGTGTGCGACCGGAGCCCTAAATCGGCCCTGAAGGAGGAGAAAACACCGTATGCGGTATGGTATGGACGAAAACCCAACATGGACAAAATGCGAGTCTGCGTTTATGTGGCATACGCTTTGGTGTCAAAAGAGAAATTCGGCAAGTTGGACTCCAAATCGGAGAAAAACGTCATGGTTGGTTATACTACCACCAGATATTGCATCTATGATCCACTTAAGTGAAAGAGTTCTATTGTGAGGGGTGTGATATTTGACGAAGAAAAAGAAGAACCTCAAATTCAAAGCAAAAACGATGAGACAGAAGATCTTGATGATGAAGAACCGGAACTCCCCGAGAAACCATCAAGACCAATCACCGCTCAATCTTAGTAGGCTGTACCGGACGATTACCTGTCGTCTGATGAAGACGATTACAATGGGGCTGATACGGTTACACGATTTCAATGGCGCTGAAGAAAATGAAAATATGTTTGGTTCAGGAAGTAATAGCACACCGGTCCAAAGCTCGGTCCCAAGCTTAATGATACGCCCCTAATAACGAAACTCGCACCAACACACCCTCAAATATTCTGTCAAAATAACATAGCGAATCAAAACAAAAACACAGATACTAGAACCGAAAGGTACCAATAAGCGCAAGATTGTATTGCAAGGTGCACACTGCGAGGTGTACTTCTGACCTAGGGGATTTACAACAGTGAACCAATTTGAAATCCCGAATTGCACATTGATTGTTGCTGATACTTGTCAACTGAACAGCAGAAGTGATCACGAGGCGCAGCGGACGGAAGCTTCATCTTCTCGGTTAGTTGTGTGACTTTATTGCCGGCTTGCGAGCATCTACTGCTGTTGAATTAATCATTTACTTCACAGGTAATGCCGAGGACGATTCGACGCTAGAGCGCTGAGACATTGGAAGAACTTGCCGACTACGATCGATGGGTTGCCTCCTCGAAGCGATTGAAACCATTGAACTGGAATCGTTACAGATGAATAAAACCTGGGTACTCGATCCGAAACCTCAAAGAAAGAACATCGTCGACTGTAAGTGGGTGTTTAAAATCAAGCGAGATGAGGGTGGTAACGTAGACCGGTAGAAAGCCGCCTGGTCGTCAAGGGCTATTCTCAACGCAATGACTATGACTACGACGAAACGTTTGCGTCGGTTGTGAAGGGGACCATGGTGCGTGTGCTTTTGACGGTGTATCGCATGCACCAAATTGGCGGTAAAACCTGAACGGGCAAGTGTAGGAGGAAATATTAATTTAGTTTGAAAATGTCTCTCTACGGTTTGAAGCAAGCTCCACAAAACTGGAAATCGGAGTTTCATAACTTCATTTTGTATTGAGATTCTGACGGTCCAATTTGGATAGCTGCCTCTACTGCTGGAGAGAGGGGGAAAATCGCCTCTGTCTATCCCCTATTGTATTATTGCTGAAATGTTATCATCAATATTCGAGATGGCAGATGTATGAGAATTGAAAATATTTTTGAGACTCAAGCTCGATCGAGTTCATGCGAACGGAACATTGAAGATCAGTCAACCCAAATATGTTGGTGACCTGCTGCAGCTTTTTGGTATGGCAGACTGTAAACCGACAATGACTTCGCTGGAACCAAATCTCAACCTAGAACGACGCAAGGATGAAGCTGTGTCGACCGAACCGTATCATGAGCTGATAGGGTTCCTGGCGTATCTGGCGGTTTCATCGAGGCCAGACATTAGTGCTTCGGTTAATTTCTTCATCCGATTCCAATCCGCACCCACAAGAGAGCACTGGAGTCATCTGAATCGCACCTTACGGTATCTGAAAGGATCCATGAACCACGAGCTGAATTTTCCGAGGACTGAAGGATCGAACCACTGTTAGGATACGCTGATGCAACGAAACAGTTTCCTGGATGATCCACAAACAGGGTACCGTCGCACTATCCTCAACTGAAGCCGAGCATGTTTAGTTCAGTCATGCTGTTTGTGAAGCAATCTGGTGGAGAAATCTTATCCTTGAGCTTGTAATTGGACTGAAACATCTTGTAGTTCTTCATGAAGACAACCGGTCACCGATTCGCATTGAAAAGAAGCCGCGTGACCATAAAAGGTTGAAACAGCTTCAAGAACCAGTATATTGCGAAAAGTCAACAGTTGGCAGACTTGTTCACAAAGGAGCTGGCTCGTTTCCATTTCGAGATGCTGCCATCCAAACCTGGATTGCTCGATTGAGCAGATGTGTTAATTAGCAACCGATGGATGACCTAGCAACAGAGAGTAATAATATCTCATGAATTTTTGATTTATAATAAACAAAATCTCGAGTAATTTTTCAAACAATCGTATCTGATTTTGTAAATAAAGAGGGGAAGTAAGATTCAAACGAAAATTTCTCAAAACTCTCAGCACCCTCACGGAAATAAGCCTAACCACCATGTAATGGAAATGATTTTCCTTGTGTTGGTGATTCTAGTTTGCATGAAAATGCTAAGGGTATCAAACGTTTGAATATTACTTCCCGTCTTTGTTTACAAAATCAGATGCGTCTGTTTGAAAAAGTACTCGAGAAATATTCTTCACTACAACAGCAACCTGATTTATGACCTGAAAACCAACTACATCCTTCAACAATCCAAAGCATTCCGCAAATAAAACTACTACGTTATTCAAGTCAAACCGAATTGAAATGCTTGAATGACCTTCGCAATTTGAATCCGATTGACAATCTGTGGGGTTATTTTGCCGTTGAAGTAGACACGACCTCGGTAACAATAAAAAATAACTACATTGAAGCTCTCTAAACAGCCTGATCCGGAATACCTCAGAAAGCTTGTGGAAAGTATGCAGTATCGACTGGAAGCTAAGGGTTGAAAGCTAAGGGATACCACACTATGTATTGAAGGTTAAAAGCCGCAGCATAACCGTTTAAAGCAATAAATTATGTAATACTAAGCAAGTCATGGACATTCCAACATTTTTCATGCCGGCACAATTTTGTCGTATGAAAATACTTTCTTCCCAGAAGAAACCTACCCTCAACCATTTAAATCAGCTGAGATTGCGTTTATGTGGTGTATGATTTATTTTGTCCAGCACTGTATTAAGTATCTCATGTGCTAATCAACGTTATCTCATAACAATGTATTCAACTTAAATATTTTAAAATTGCCTCATAAATTAACAATTATCATGACACAAATCGTACTAATTAACAAAAACTCTATTTGTCTCAAAATATATAACATACTTAGCTGGTCTTCATAGACGGTGTCTTTGAGAAACATCAAAAATTTGAGGAATTGAAGATTGGCTCCAGCAACAAACTAAACGAAATGTGGACTACTAAATCGATAGTGTCTCTCTATACAGGGTGGCACAGGTTGCCTATCAGTGTTTTATGTTTCAGTGTATCTCTTCTACAGTTCTTTTTTACCGATATGCGCTTAGTTTTCTTTGCACGTGCAACCATTATTTGACCGATGTGATTAGTTGTGGAAGATTTTTTGTTCTGTCTACATTAAAGGGTGTACGGAATGAAATTGCATCATTTTCAGATGGCTGTAGCTTCAAAGTGTTCAAAGTGTATTTTTAGTAACAACAGTTGTTGAGCAATCGTTGCGAATATGGAGTCGGAAGAACAGCAGCCAAATAATCATATGAATTTCATAAGGTTCAACTAATGAACGATGCTTTGGAATTTTTGGAATTTCATAAAGCGTACTTATGAATGGACTTTGTTGTTGTACGCCTTTAAGCTTTTCCTGATTATAAGTGTTGATATATACTAGTGGACAAGTCACTGGACCCATAACCTCAACGTTCAAGGTTAGAAAACAGGTAGCTGCATATTTTTATTTCTTCAACATTATTATATTTCATAAGATAAATTTATGAAATTCATACTGAATACAAACATTCATAATAATACAATCTTATGAATATCAAAAGATTATTTCGCTGAGTGTACAGAACTCGTCGATACAACCAACGTTTGACTCTCTCCTGGAAGAAAAAGTTTGGCCAAAATGGATCTCCGTATAGTGTAATGTATCACAAGCGGGTGGTGATAGCTTTCAAGAGCAATCCAAACGGTTCAGTTCGAGATGTGGCGGAAAATACTGCAACTTTCGTACATGATGCGAAAAAAACGTGAAACACTATACACGTAAAAAGTACATTCATTTTGTCCAGCACTGTATAGGCTTACAATCAGGCTTATTCTGCTGGGAGGCGGGACAATTCGTTCTCACTGACAATAATCGAAGCGATTCCATATAAAATGAGTCTGAACAACGATCCACATCATTTTATCAGTTGATTGTAAACCATTGTAAACCTCAAGTTTGAAATTTATTTAAGTCGTGTTGATAAGTATGATAACTTCCCATTTAATGAATAACTTCTGCTACTTTTCACCTAGATGATAATAATAGTTTGGTCATCTTAAAATAAAACATCGAACCACACCAAATTTAACATAATTAATTTTACTTATTTATTTCATCTATTGCTTCATTTCCTACTAAACATATATTAGAACCTAATTTAGCGATAAAACTGGCAATTTTCCTAGTAACTATTTAATAAACGACGTACGATAAATAACTTAATGACTTGGTTTTCCCCATATGGCCTCCTACAGCGACGAACCCTACTTTCCGACTTTACACCAACAAATCACAAAGTGCCGTAATATAAGTCTGTGCCATTTGCAGTGTCTCGTGTTTTGACAGTTGTCGGTCGTCTCCACCGGCGGGAAGATGCTGCCTCAGTCGGTTGAAGGCCTCGTTCAGCCCATTCATGCGCTTCCGTTCCCGGGCATTAGCCGCCAGTCGTCGCTTCCGCTTGATCACCGTTGGAATTACCGTGCCTCGTTTGATCTTGATCTTCGTCGGGATGTCACTGTTGGCCAGAAGATCACTATCCGACGCGCTACTGTCCTCAAACTGTTCTATCTTACTGAGAACTTTGGCGGAGTTGGACAGAGGGCGAGTTGGAGTTTTCACATTGGTATTCGTTTGAACTGGTGAGCTGTAGTCAGTCGAAGGGCTCGTTGATCCAAAACTTCCCGGGCTGGCCGTCATCCACTCCGTGTCACTGTTGTACTGTGGCACTTCAAAGGATTCCGGAAAATAGCTCAGCGTGGACGGGATGAACTCGGGACTGCTCGGCGGTGGAGTGAAATCCATCAGTTGATGTTGATTATGATGGTAGTTGTAAAAGTACTGCCGGTAGATCAGATTCTCTGCCATGGTTACTGGATTTCACGTAAGTCTTCACTTAAAGAGTAGCAAATCAAAACTAAATCAGATCCCGACAGGTAGGGATAGTTTTATAACAATCCCGTCAGAGTAGTGAAACGACGAGAAGGAACAAAAGGGAAAATGGAATCGACGTTCCCCTATTTTTGAGCTCGCTCTTTCTCTCCTATGTACAAGGGTGGCCATGCAGAGCATAGGCACGCACGTGCCTTCCAGCCAATCAGGGTTGAAAAAAAAACAACACCACAATAAAAGAGAGAATGGATGCTGCGCGATGCGGCCATCTCCACTCTCTCTCTTTGTCCAAAATTCTCTCCCGGAGCCTTTGGATGATCCTCCTAATGAAGCGAATGATGTTGGTGAAATGGAACAGCAAAAAGCAGAGCAGCTTCTCGGTGGTGGTGGTGGTTGCTTGGCGACTGAATAAACAAACAACATTGGTGAAAAGATAATCTTTTATTGAGAGGTGCTTGCGCAAAACTAATTAATGGGCAGATTCTGTGTGCAAGCGCGGATACACCACAGAAGTGCGGGCGTTCGCGAGATTTTCCCATGCTCCCGCATAAAGGAAGGGGCGGATTTTTAATTTATTTTCTTTCCGCTCGAATCGGGTCCGAGATTGGGGGAATTTTTTATAAATCGGTAGCGGTTTCTGGGGAACATTTCCCTCGATATGGCGAAATTTGGTGTTTAAGACAATTTGGCTGTTCTTTTGGATGTTTATTTTACGTAGACGTTGTCTTTTTTTAATAGTATACGTATTTGCTTTCGGTATAGGGTCACTATTCACGAATTTACGAAAGTTTGGTACATGAAAAAACTTATAGGGAATATGTATTATAATTCGCCACTGTGTGTACTTTCGCCCTTTGGTAAAACACTTTGCTTTTCTAAGATGTAAGTATTATTTTTAGCTATTATAGCGTGACTAACAGAAACATAAAACTTGCATAGACGAATTTGTAAATATTTTATAATAATTAAAATTATCTATCAATGAACAACCATTTTCTCATGTCTCGATAGTACTCGACCAATCGAAAAACATGTCGATTGGAAAATTACCAGAAAAACACTCAAAACCTTTAAACTTGCCGGATTTTTTTTCTTATGGCTGTCATACATTGTCTAAATTTTCTAGTTCATAATGGATGCGCAAGTTTGTCTACAATTGCAACAAAACAGCAGTCGGCGCACATGTAATTTTCAGTTCATTTTATAATATCCCTTCACTGTGTATCTTATATGAAATTGTTTTTCCATTAATCATTACCATTTTTATTATCACTTGTGTTTTCGTGATTTTTATATTAACATAAAAATAATTATACAATTTTTATGTACTTTTAGTTTATGGCCAGGTATGTCCAAATATCATTTTGGTCCTTTCTTTTTCTCCTTTGATTTAGAAGTATCTAGTGCCTTGAATACAAGAAGCTGCAACGGAATCTGTGTTAGGTTATTGCACTCATTACTGAATGTACTATTCATTTCCGGTTTTCAAATGGACATTTTACCAAATCTGAGTTGATCTTCATTACTTTATCTTAAATCACAATAACATTATATGTAATAATATTGTTCTATTGATTTTACTTCATAGATGATTTAAACATAGCTTATTGTTTTTTTTTTTGTCCATTTGTCTTTGAGTCCCTTTCATGACTGAGTAGGCTGTGCTGTTGAGCGAAGAAGACGTGTTTTTGCCCTCCGTGTGTAGCTCGAGCTCGTACATGCCTTAAAAGTTCATTTTCAATTTTTGATGTTTCTCGCGAGTGATTTGTAAAACTGTAAATTTGTTATCGAAAATGGAGTAAAGCGCATTGAAGAATTGTGATCTATGAACCGGTATGAACCGTGACTCGTGGAAGCTGTGGATTTTGAGTACGCTTGTGCAAATGGTTTCAATGAGGCTGTCAGTTTGTTTCGGTCGTTTAAAAGTAAAAGTAAAAGGAAGTAAAAAAATAGTTTGAATTGTTTAATTATCAGTGTGTTTGTGGTAGTTAAATTACTTGTTGGAAATGTGGAAATGTGGAGCGATAAATGGCGCTATCACTATAAACCATCAAAAGACTTGCAGCGAAACATTATAAAATTAATATCACTCATATCTTATTAATTTTTTACGAACCTACACTGCCATTTGATGTACGGAATCCAAGCACCAGTTTTTATTACATACAAGATTGTTCTATAATAAGATTTGAATGGAATATTTTAATTTTTTTAATTTTATTTTTATTTTGACCTAATATTTATTAATCAAATGAGTCTTGTTAGAACTTTTCTAATTTTATAAGCCACGACAGGGGGTTCAAACGCATCTTTTGTTCCAGACTTGCTACAGGAATAAATATGGATTGGTTAACTATAGGTAAGACGGGCAGTCTTAACAGGGTAGAACTATAGTTAATGCTTGAGTCCCAACTGTTCAAAGATAAATGGAGCATCACTCAATCTTCATAGATTAGATGCTCCCAACGACAATTTTTGAATAAATGTTTGTTCTGTACACCAAACAGAGCATTCTTTTCAACAGTTCATTTCCCTATTCCTTTGATATCCACTGAAGACTGCGTCAGTTCCCCGTGTCTTCTTAAGGTAGATACCAAATCCACCCTATCACCAACGGTTGCATGGACGTGGCCAGGTGAGCGATCGAGGAGTTTCTTCGTAGAAATTATTGCGTGATTAAACCAATCAGTAACTGGTTCCGTTTCTTGGTGACATTCAATGTCTTCAAGGAATTATTCCTCATCGTAGCTCCATCCACGAGGTGTGCAAACGTCAATGCTAATGCTAATGCTAATTTGTCTTTAACTCCCTTTCATCTGAATCTTCCCTGTTTTACTAACTCAGGAGCAATAACTATTAGGCCAGCCAAAATAAAAGCAAATTGCTGTTATAAAAACAGCATCAAGCAGCAAATAGTGACCATAGCAACAGTAAATTAAAATGTATAAATGAAAGTTTTGTAAAATTTAAATATATTTAAAAAACTTTTTTAGGATACCTCAAATCAAGATTTTGGTGGATTGCTGCTATCGCTGAAAACGATTAGAAAAGTGCTTAAGCGCGGAACACAGCAATCTACAGTTTAACACTTAACAACATTACTTGCATTTCAGGATCTAGCGAATGAAGATCATATACAGGAGATGCGATTGCTTGTAGTATTTTTCATTTACATAAATATATACACTATTATATATTAATGGAAATGGGAGGGACCATCAGGGCACCCGATTGAAGCACTTTGGATGGGGAGAGTGGGAATGCCAACTCCCAATGGCTGACAGTTTGTGAATAGAGGGCGGGCTCTTCTTCCCGCCCATCGGGGCATCGTCATGTTAGATAACTCGCTCTTATGACCAATTGTTTAATCTTGTTGGAAGGAGATTCTTTATATCCCTGTGGAATCGTTTAAGGGATGTTGCCTCAGGGATACAAAGAATCTCCTTCCTAGAAGAATATTGGAATACTGGAATAGCTGTATATGTATTAGCGTTAGATTTAAAAAAAAAACTTTTGATACGGTTAAGGTCCAGAATCTCAAGGACATCCTATTAGATCTTAAAGTTCCATCGAGATTGGTGTATAGGGTTATAGCTTGCATGAAGGATGAAATAACTACAATTCTATGGAATAATCAACTGTCACGTGAAGTTAAAAGAAGTAAAGATATTAAACAGGGATGCACTTTGTCGACGATGTTATTTAATTTGATTATGCAAGATGTAATACGAAAAGTTGCAGTTAAAATTACAAAACTTGAGCTAATGGATCTACTCATATTTATGATTTTTGTGCTAACGTAAGAACAGCATTACACTCAACGGAAACGCGACGCGAGTACGGACACAACACTTATATTTCTTACAAACGAAAAAGGACTTCAAAATTTACCTTTTTATCCGACCGGTTTCGAGCATGATGCAGCTCATCGACGGGGAGATGTCCAACTGATGACACAAAAGTAAAATTGCTTCGTACTTAGCACAGTACACGTCGACGAGGTGGGAGGGGGTAGGTGATGGGTTGACAACAATTTTTAAGAAAAAGAAGGATGGTAGACCTAGTACGACATGGAAGGACTCATTGCTTCAGTATCTCAATATATATATAATAAAATGAATGAGGAAAATTGGAAGCAGTTAGCTATAGATAAAAATAAACTTAAAATGAAAGCTGAAGAATTATATAAAGAAGACGGAAGCGAAATCTCTGAAGGGGAGTTTTCCGAAGTAAAGTAGTAAAGCTACGAACCAATTCAAATTTTGGAAATATAAACAAAACAAAGCTTTCATGAAAGGATAAGGGAGAAACCACCGGAAGATAACTTGTGGCGGTTAAATTGTAATTTTTATTAGCATTATTGTTAGTAATAGTGTTATTGTTAGTATTTTTTATAGAGCTTAGTAAAAGAAAACGCAATGCCACAAACACTAAAATATTGAATCCTAGAGGGTTTGAGCTGTTTAGTGGAATACTTGTAACTATAATTTAGAAGAAAAATTAGTAATCTCCATTTAATTCCAACTACCTTTGCTTATCTTCGACAGATACGCGTATTTCGTCTACAATGTGCAGACTTCTTCAGTGTCTCGTACTAATAACTCGACTTCTCGACTCGACTAAGTCGAGTTATTAGTAGGAGACACTGAAGAAGTCTGCACATTGTAGACGAAATACGCGTATCTGTCGAAGATAAGCAAAGGTAGTTGGAATTAAATGAAGATTACTAATTTTTCTTCTAAATTATAGTTACTAAAATATTATTTGCAAAAAAAAATTAAGTATGAATGAATGAAGCATTAACATAACGATAGAATATTAAAGCTTGTTTATAGAAATAGATTGTCAGCACTGAAATTGTATGATCCTCTTATTTCACTGTCGATGGTGGTAGTTTAGAATTAATAATTCCATATGCTTAATAACAAATTAATAAGTATCATAATCTCAAGCATGATGATTTGAGAGGTGCTGGTAAGATGATTTCAAAATCAAGATAAGAAACTCATATAAATTTCTCTGCTTTTTTTCATAAATTTATAAAACACCGTATGTAGGGATTAAGGAAGGGACCATCAGAGCACCCGAATGAAGCGAATTGGATAGGAACAGTGAGACAGGCAGTTAGATGGTAGATCACATCATCATCACATCATCTTCAAACCAGGGCAACCAGAAACATGGCGTCACGGAACGAGGGATTCGGGTTTTCGTTCAATATCCTCTTCAGTTTTCGATCCGTGGCAGGATCAGCACGTCCATTGTTTTTATATTAGTCGACGAATTCGTCTTTCTCGGCTGATTTCCAACAACGGACAATGATAACTGGCAATGGTGAGATCCGGAGGCGGATTATCAGAGGAAGTAGTGCCTACTAAGGGATCCACAATCAACTACGGTCAAACAGACTTTTGCTCTCATACGAAGTGTATCCTGTTCAAAACGCAAATTAGACCCGAAGTGTGTCCTGTACAAAACGCTAATTTTCTCTACGCATAGTTTGAAAGAAATATTTAATGTTCTGCTTTATCTAATGCACCCAAAGAGAATACTATACAAAATAAAATAAAAAAGAGAATACTAGATTGGGCATAAGTAAATGAGATCTTTCATGTAAATTTAAGTCAATTATCGCAGAAATCAGGTCTGTTGAATGGAAGATTGCCAACAATGTTACATTTTGTGTGGAAGATTATAAACAATCATGTTGTTTACGCATGCTTTGGCTCGCAATTCATCGAGAGGAAATTATCAGGCGTCTGTTAAAATTCATAAATATTTCGTTTTTGTGCGGGCATGAGACGATGTTATTAATAAAGTTATGCCAAGAAAGTAAATACATTAATAGAATTAACTTTTTAAATAAAGGAGTTCCTACACAATTATCTTCCAATGTAGCAGCTCTGATAATCTCGTCTGTCAATCATGAGCCAATTAAATATAGCGTTACTCTGAATGAAGTTTGATAGGGTTTGTCGATTCGATTCAATTAAATATCTCAAGTTTGATGGGATTTGTCGATGAAATATCTCAAGTCATCTTTGCCGAGTATATTACTAAGGCTAGCCTAAGTTATTTATTCTCTGAATTCTGTTAGTAAATCGATTAGTTCAGAAGATCTTACTCCGAAGTTCTAAATCAAATTGCCGTTGATTCGATTGTACTTCAAAGTATATATGAAACTTACCAATCCTTTTGGTCTCATCCTCTTGTGAGGCACCTTTGGTGATAATGAGTTAAGGGAAACTGGCGTTCTACGGCAAACAAAGTTCGCTTAATTTTATGGTGTGATTCATGAGTTTGTAAAATCGTATTTTTGTTAGCTTTTACTGTCAAAGTATACAACATTTTCGCCAATCATGGCCTTCTTGATCTTGGGCATAATACTTTGACTCCATGTATGTATGTTTGTATGTTCGTCAATTGTTGCCAATTTATCTAATAAATCACAGAAATACTGAGAAAACTGTTCTACTTTACCTTCGAAACAGAAGCTCCAGAACAACTCGCACCAACTTTCGATATGATAAATTACATTGGTTTCAATTCAAACAAATTCCCAAAATAAAAAAAAAAAAAACGGAACCAGACCCAAACAAGACACAAACATAAAACCTCGAACCTCGACTCTCGTTTCGAAAGCTGAAATCTCAATCCCACGCCAAATATCATCACAGTCCGAGGCTATGGCATCCAGCATCGCACCACACAATGGCAGGTTCTAATTTGGGCAAAAGAAAAATTGCCACGCCAACCCGAACTCGCGCACCCGGTTGGCTTGGCTGCGGTTTAGTTGTTACGTGATTCGGTTCTCACTGTTTGTGATTTCTCTTTTCCTTTTTAATTTTTTTTTTCAAAATTTCAACTGTTAAAAAAAACCTCGGTCGGTTCCAAACCACTTCAAAAGAGTGCTACAGGTAAAGAATTCTCAGGAAAACTGAAAGGATCCAGAGAACAGGTACCACCACACGCGTCCCTGCTCGGTTCGGTGCGTTGTGGTTAAGAAATTACAAGTATCCTTGTTTTTCTCTCAACAGCGAGTGTTCAAATCCCGAAAAACGCAAAAGCGGAAGGAAATGAGAGCACTTGAACAAAGCCGAAGGAAGCAGACGTTTAGGAGATCTTCTCCTCGGAATGTTGTACAACGCAGAGGAGATTATTGTTATTGAAGAGCAAAATTGATTTTTAATTGGCACCCTACCACGTCTTCGACAACGATGGGACAACCAATTTTAACTGTCTCATCAGGATCGCACAATAGTAGGCCATGCGGAAGGAAAATAGTAATTTTCCGCCGGGGGTATTGTTTCCATTAATTATAGCCTACTTTGGACCAACCCAAGGCTACGAATTCTCGGGACAAAATTTGAAGAAGAAAACTAAAGAGGCTAATTGATTATTTTTTTCATTCAATTTATTCTGGCCTAAAGTAACTTCATACTTTGTAGTCGCTTGTGCTTCTTGGAACAGTTTTTACGCATTAAAACGTCAAGCTTTAAATTGAAAACATTGTCTCGCCTCAACAGGAGCAGAAAAAAATACAGCGACTGCAATGACTGAACAAAACTGAGTTTCACCATAAAAGACTAACTGCTAACATGCCTCTTGAACTTTGCATGGAGGAGACAGTATTTTTTGTCACTTAGGTACGTTCAAGATCAAGTGTGCTGGATGGGACAAACCACACATACAGTTTATCGAGCGATTAACGCTTGCTGGAAATTCAATCCCCTTGTAGACGGCAGCTTGATCAGGAGTTCGTCTTATTTTTTGCGTGATCCTTTACCCCCAACGCATCATCTTCTTAACCTTGAAGATCGAACGATTCGAAATTTGTTTTTAATTTTCTCCTGCTTGAAAGATAACTGTTTCACCTACTCGTCCCAAAATCAAACCGACCGACGAGCTTCCGGTTGCATCCCGAAGCGTTCAACTGTGATCTATATTTTTTTGTTCAGGGAGGAACTTCGTTTCCAAACAAAACGCCCCTTCTTCTTAGGAGGAAAGAGGAGTACTCGGAATCAAAAACCGAACTCCCGTTATAAATATTGAAAGTCTGTTGCTTCGATCGCAGTTTAGTGAGAGAGAAAAAAAACGGATGTCTTTCTACCCACTACCTTACGCCTGCAGGTCGACACCATCCAAGTAGCGCGGTGAGATAAAGCTGGGAGTTTTCTTTTAGAAAGTGTTACCATCGATCAAAATACACACACCATCAAAATATAATCAATAAGGTGGATCGGTGGTGTTGTGCGATTGTGACTGATATAGCCGTAATAAGAACTTTTTTCACGGATGGACTGTGGATGGCGGTGAGAATATCGTATTAAAGCCAAACTTTCGCTTCCGTCGGGCCGAGGTAAAAGTGACAAGAGTTGTGGTTTCAGCCGACACGTGCTCAGTGGTTGAAAAGTTTTTTGAATAATCGATTTATTCTTGTTTGCCCAGATTTTCTCACATCCAAGATTTAAACTAAATAAGATACGCATAAAAAAAAGCGGCGAATACACTTGACATAATCCGGATTTTCATTTTACAGAATCCTCTTTGTGGTTGATGCATCATAGTAGAACTGGTCCTTTTGTCGCTTGTATTATACCTTTCTTTAGCTGCAAGTGTAAGTATTGATTCAAAAAATGGCGTCATGCATTCAAATTATTTCCAGGATCCTTTCTCGAGTAGACTACGTTTGAAAATTTGAAATTTGAAAAAAATAAGAAGCAACGTATCCGAGGTTCATGCACTGGATGTTGTTGTTGATTTTTTTTTAAATTTTTATACGTTAGTTTACACGGTAACACTTTCCGTTATTCAATCTTTATTCAAAATTTACTAGAATCTAATAGCTAATTTTCTCGTTGGTGTTGGCCGTCTAACAATATAGACAATGAGACAAACCAAATCAACTGAA
The DNA here is from genome assembly GCA_034211315.2 of Aedes japonicus. Lineage (NCBI taxonomy): Eukaryota > Metazoa > Arthropoda > Insecta > Diptera > Culicidae > Aedes > Aedes japonicus. The sequence continues at coordinate 22,655 of JASCZW010001642.1, read as the reverse complement.
TAGTTAACAATTTATACCAATAATAACAAACTATCATAAACCTAACTAATTCTTCTATGTACAGGGTGTTCGGTCCCTTAGCGCAAATATTTTCAGGGGCGATAGGAGATGATATTCGATGAAAAAAAAACTTCTAAGCATATGGTCAAAGCTCAAAGTTTAGGGAGTTATTGAACTTTTAATGTTTTGGTACGTGTTGGTCTTTAATTTACCGCAACTAAAAAAATATGCAATCTTAACAAGATTCTTTTTAAAATAATGTTAATACAAGGTGATGTCTTATAATGTTGATTTTTCAAAGTAAATTAACCAAATACACAATATTTTCCTAGCACAGACTTCATCTTTAAGTAAGGAACGTCTCCTTGGCAGCCATGAATTTTATATAAGGGGGACACCTTCGCATTTTGATTTAGTTTTTCGGCAGCCGTGGGGCTGTGCAGGGGATGGGGGAACGCAGTTGGCGGCAGCAAGTACTTTGCAGGGTGCACTGGCAAGCAGTCGTTGCTCAGAGAGGCGTTGGTGCCAATGCTCCCGTCAACCTCGCTGCGAGAAACATGGCTGCTGAAGCCTACGAGTTGGCGGGAAGTGTCGCCCGTGACAACGAGACAAGACCTGCAGATGGCCACCCGCAATGACGAGGAGCTGAACCAAGAATACCAAAAATAAAGCCCAAGTTCAATCGCGAACCGTGTTTCTCTTCCGTGTCAACTAAATCCGTCCTTTTCAGGACGACTAAATCATTTTGACAACTAAAGAGTTTATTTGGTGGAATATTTCTCTTGTGCTGTTTTAAATTTTCATTATCGCGTCCCGGCTGAATATGGCATTGCTTTGAACGCCGTGTCCGTAGTAAATGATAAAGCGCGTTGAACAACCAACGAACGAAATTCTATAATGGATAATTCGAACCGAACTTCAAAACGTCAGACCGACCATGTGTACAGATCTATAGTAAAGAGGGTAGTAACACCCAAGTAACACACAAAACATCTTTTTAGAATGATTTATAATTGTATGTATTATAAATGCATTATAAACGTATTGCAAAACATGTCAAGATTGGAGCGTTTTGTAACTCTCGAATTCTCTACCACTCTGACAAACGGTCAAGCTAAACATACTTTTTCACTGCTCCAAGTGATTAATACTGTATGATTGTTCTAAAAACAGGTTTCCATACATTTATAATACATAAACAGGACAAGATTTTATGGGCAGTTCTATATACTGTTGAAATAACATTACACCAACCATGTTTTGCAAAACGTGTTCTTTTTTCTCATTACGATGAACATTGTGGCATCATTGCCAACGGGAAGGATATCATAGATACTCAGAATTTACATTTCAACAATCTGAGTTGGCTTAGCAAAGAAACTAAGAACCTATCACGCCAAGGACTAGTGTTCAAATCCCACGCTTGGCGATATTATATTTTTGTATGAGGATAATTTTTTTCCACTCTATGTTTTATAAGGCTCCTCTTTTTGCGCTATTTGCGTCATATTAATGTATGAAATAGAGTATTATACAACTAAATTTATAACCTGTTTTTGTCATTTAACAGTACTTTTTACGGTCTAGTACCTTGGATAGAGTCCCTACCATTCAATAGGAAGCAAATAATTTTAAGAAAGTCTAAGTGAAATGTCGCATCATATAGCTGCAAGGTATGTGGTTCGATAACTATCTTCTACGCGTTAAATATAGTGGCCCTCTCCCTCATCGTAGAAAATACAACCGGGGCCATTTTTAGGGCCACCAAATGCCTTATAAAGAGTTTACAATAGAATTTTCTTCATTGCTGCGTAGTCCTACGTCACCTTTGCGCACAAACCCATTGGCAGCCCAATGTAGTTTGTAGTTTGTAGTACCTTGTAGTTTTTCATAACTATCCAGCCGCTGATATTATGGCTACTCTGTTATTTATAAGAAACAGAAGAAAACTTGACAGCAATCGAAAACCCAACCGCTCGCGGACAGTGCTTGCTATGATCTGGTCGAAGCCGTTAGTGTTACCACGATTAAAAACTGGTATTGAAGTCACTAATGATGACAATAGCTGCCATTTACGAATAATCACGCATAAAATTATAAATTTCAACCCAAAGATTGTCAGCAGTCGAATCTTCAGGAGGTTTCAGCAGTCGGGATTGAGAACTGGATTCAAGATTTGAAACTGAATTGTTCTACTGCATCTTCGAACGTAAAATATAACGAGAAAATGATAAGAAAGATTATTAATTTCCATTTAATTTCAACTACTTTTATTGTTTATCCTGATAGAGCATCTCCGAGCAATTCTATGTTCGTAATTCCAGGAACATGTACATTCATCAGGTGTTACAAATGATAATAAAGTTATGATATCTTTCAATGCCACAGCCCTTTTCTCTAGTTTACCAATCAAGGATGCAATTAACCTTTTAGACGACAGGTTTTTAAAACAAGGAGACGATACGGCATTGAAGCCAAATGTGCGAATGCACCTAAAGCTGATTCGACATTGCATGGAAGAAAACTACTTCACTTTCAGAACTTCATTCTATAAACAACTAAAAGTAGCCCACATGGGTAACCCGCTATCCCCATTCATCTGTGGACTGTTTATGGCGAATCTAGAAATAATCCCAAAAGAAAAAGGATTACTACCAACTCGTTGGAGGAGATACGTTGACGACATTTTCGCTGTAGTGAAACAAGAGGACCTGCCCTTAATTCTTCAAGAAATCAATAAACTCCAATAAACATTAGGTTCACTCAAAAACTTGTATTTCTCGATCTTAAAGTAGTGAGAGAACCATTGTCATCGTCGCCTTTAGAATTTGAAATCTTCAGAAAACCCACAAATACCCAAAGAGTCTTCAACCAAACCTTTCAGCAACAAATGACCACCACAAGATCCTCCGGATGTTGATCCTTCCTCTCAATGAAACTGGAAAAGCCAAAGAATTAACATATGTCTTCGAAACTGCCAGACTCAATGGTTACAAAAAGAGGACAATTCAAGCTGTCATCAACAAAAAGGATAAACATCTTCATAGGAAATCGCAAATAAACCCTCTCCGATTCACCTGAACCCCTGAAACGTGTATCCGCCCCCTTCGATGAAGAAATTACGCAAAAGCTGAAACCACGAATTTGAGAATTGAACTCAGTTTTCTCTAGTAGGCACAATCAATAGACATCGTTGTTAGGCTCCACCAAAGATTCAGTAGATGTATCTGGCAAAGCAGGGGAATACAAAATCAAGTGCAGCAAATTATCTGTAGGTCAAACAAAGATGACCGTGGCAACAAGGTTCAAAGAGCAATTAGCGGAGGTGACCAAGTTGACTCTAATATCTCAGGTGGTCTCAATAGTGTATATGAGAATTTCAGCCATGTTTAACGCATACTAATACGATCCATATCAAGTAAAATCAGGTCTGGCATACTGAAGTTGTCTCCGTTACACCTATGCAACAGTGCCTGTGATGATTAGTTTCACACTACACAGTTTACAAGGTTTGTTTAGCAATATTTCGTGGGCATCTCCTAGACAAAAATGCAATCAACAACTGTCACTATGAGCATAATACACTATTGAGTATTCCTTACTCTTTAGCTCCACTGCTAAATCTATTTGATATCCCGCAGCTCCACCCGTCTTCCCAACCAACTGGAGAAAATAGACCACTTGAGATATTTGAGTCACCTTGGAGGTCGTCAATCAGAATGACACGCACGGAGATTTGAGATTACACATTTTATGTATAAAAATCACTCACTTTCGGCAGCTATATGAAGCTGTCAAAGAGATGGGTGGTTTCAAAAATTACAATGTGAGTAAAAAGTACCCACCTTGAAACAGCATCATGTAGTTCCAGAGGTGGGTGTTTTTCACTCTTATATAGGTGAAAATTTACTTCGTAAAAATTTGAAATCCTTCGGAGTTTATCAGAAGAGCAAGTATTCAACTTTTAAACCGTTGCACCTCAATTTGGTGTTTAATTTTATTTTCAGCTCTAAATGCGGGATAACAATTGCAAGCATGGATGTGCTATGGGATAAACTGGACCCAGAATATTATCGAAAACTTGAAGAAACGTGATTTTACAAATAAGAAAAACATTTTTATAAACCGAGTCAAAGATAAATGTTTGATTTTTTCCCGACGTATTATTGTTTATTTAGAACATCATTAAATACAATGTGCTATTATTTTTAATTTTTATTATTTATTTATTATTTTTTAATTGCTTAAGATTTTCCTGAACAATTTTTGAAAATAGTATTTTATAGACTTTGATTAGATGGGTACTTTTAACCCACCCTAAAGAAATTCTGGCTTCTAGAAGATGGGTGAAAAGTAAACAACCATTTTGACGTACAGACGATGTTCCCACTTATGGGTAAAACGCTTTTACCCACCTTGTAATTTAGTCCACTTATTTCCAAGGTGGGTGAAAAATCACCCATTTCGGAGTACTTTGATTCCTCCGTGCATGAATTTTTAACATGCTACCTAGAAGAAAACTTAGATGATGCAGCAGAGCACCTGCCAGGTTAGGTAAAAGGGTAAAAATCCAGATAGATATTAATCATAATTTTTGTATTTGACTCAGGATATGCTAGGTAAAAATGTTGGTTGTAGATACCTACAAAGATTTGTATCTGGAATATTTTATACATACGTCAGGTTGCGAAGATTTTCGCGAAGTCGAGTATTAGCAAGTATTAGTACACGACACTGGAGAAGCCTGCACATTCTAGATGAAATACTCGTGTAAGGATAAGCAATGAAGGTAGGTGGAATTAAATGGAAATAACTAAAATTTCTTCTCATTTTCTCGTTACAGGTATTCCGCTAAAACGTTTGCACTCAACAGGTAACATTTAAGTTTAAACATAACATAACAAGAACAGAAAGTGATGCTATACATTACCACTTCCGAGAGAGGTATTTCTAAATTGTTTTGAAATTCTCTTATCTCTTCACAGGACTTTGCATTAAAATTGATTAAAATTTTGGTAATAGACAAAACTTTCAGTTCTAGTTTCCTTGTTGGATCGATTTCTGCTATACCAAATCTACCAAAGCAATGGATTTAATGCAATGCAATAATCAATACCGAATTTGAGCCATTGGGATGTTAACGTCGAGTCACTATTGTATATTTCGATTAACTCTTATGTATTATACGGAAATCGGCAATCATAACGTATTTAACAACAATCAATATGCATACTACTTAATCCTGAGATAAATCATCTTTCTTTTTAGAATCCGATCGTATGAATTTGAAATAGACCCATCCTACAAACATCCCGGCTAGTGTTGCTTTCGAAACCTGTTGATAGAAAAGAAAACAACAACTGTTAGATTGGCAAATGCTATCTGCTATCCGTGCTAAATCCTACATTCGCTCTTCCCCGAATTGTAGAAGCATTGAAGTAACGGGTGAATCCTTTCAGCGACGGATCGTCCAACGGGATTCCGTCTCTAGTTTTCTTGATTGGAATTTCGGAACACATTTCAAGCAATTTCTTCCAACTTGAAGATTTGACACTGGAATCATTCGAATTATTAATCGACCAAAAGTCAGCGTTTGCTTAGATATGCAGCAAAGACAAACAACAGGGTGAACATGTGCACATGTGCACCGGTATGCTCCTTGCAGAATGAAATCGATTGTCCTGTCGCCGAACTTGAATGTCGCGAACTTTAAATGCCATTCAGGATCAGATCATGCGGAAAATGCTATAAGCGAAAAAAAAACGGAATGGTCATAACCTCAAATCGAGCCACGTGGATCTACGCAGCTGAAGTTAACGTTGCTGGTGCAGGTGCCGTCACAGCTCTCGTTCTTCCACTGCTCCTGTGGGATACATTCTGTACAATGAAAGGGCACAAGATTTTATCTCCCTACCGAAGCGTCGTCGGTTCGGCATATTTTCCAATGCTCAAAGCCGACAACAGCGATGGTGAATGAACCGATGTTCCAATTTATTGGCCATCAAACGACACCGAACTCCTTTGCGGTTCTTCTAACAAAACTAGACCCTCCCCAAATCTCAGTCTATTGAGATTTGAGTCATTTCGAATATTGAACAAACATGCAAACCAGCCGAAAAGGCACTTCCGTGCCGAAACAGATTGTCAATGTTTGCTTTGCACAGGGAAAAAACGTGATCACCAGCGGCGTTTCTCGCGAGGATTATCACTGAAAGCGCCAGGTTCCGCACCCAATTTGGGACATGACTGCCATCACCATGGTTTGCGTGACTGGTCGACGCATGCTTCGTCGTTTGCGTCAGGAGTGACACCATTTAAATCACTTTGCAGTGCTTGTTAACATTATCAAGAATGTTGCTGATGCTCGTTGATCATTTGCCCCTGGTCAGAGACACATTTATTTAGCAGCAATTTTGCGCAACCGATTCGATTTTGTTTGTTTTGAAGAATAATCATTTGCGCTCGTTTCGGACTGGCTGTTGGCAGTTCGTTGGAAAAATGACACAATGTCCTGTGCGGACCTCCCGGGTTAGAAATAATGATGTCGAAAATGTTAGGGATGATTTGGATTAGAACTTTGAAAATTGGGCAGGAATTCCGACAAACGCATGTCGAAAGCGGTAATTACAGGGCTGCGAAGGCAGATCTTCACACACTGGCCTGGCGCGGCATGGTGGCGGAGCTATTATCAAACATTGGAAGGATTCGTTTTGAAAAACAATCATAATCGGCGCGGCCCGGGGATTTCAATCGAACGATTATAATAAGTCAATTTTATCGTCGGCCGTTGAACGTGTGGTCGCGGACGAAAGGGTGAGATGTAATTTAGGGGTTGAAAATTTCTTCCCTCTGTTGTTTCCTTTGTTTTAAGCCGATAAAATTTAACTGCCCTTAGTTTAATTTTTATTGGAGTTTGAATTGATGTTCCCGCACATTGGTATCGGTCGTTTACGATAACAAAAGGCAGGTCAGGACCATTAAAATTAGGGTTTGTTTGCCTTTTCCCTTTAATAGTTCAAATGTATCTGTTGCGTCATTAATTCGAAAGGAAAGCGTAGTCATAACAACAATGTAGTTTGTCCTTCGGGGTGGTCTGCAATCAACCTGTTTTCAAATCAAAGCAAACCATGCCTGTACATAATCACTCAAGGACAGCTGATTCGCTCAGTTTCGGGTTGCTGTGACCAGTAGGGCATCAAACGTCATTTTTTGTGCATTGTTCTTCCTTCTTCAAATTCACGATACATCTTTTTTTTTTGGCGAACGAAACTGTGAAGCATAAGTTGCATGAAATCGGAAAAGTCAAAAAGAAGTTTGACCATGATGGTTGGTCGGTTGGTAGCCGAAACGGTTGACCAGAATTACACCTGCGAGTCCGGTTGCGATGTTGGGGAAAGCCAGGCATCTGTAGCAGCTCGAAAGGACGGCAGAGGAGCGTTAGAGAGCGATTACCTGTGTCATGTTTCAGATAAACTGTGTGTGGCTTTAAACGTTACGTCTGGTGCCAAATGAGACGGCACTAATTCGAGAGAGGCTGCAACCAAAAAACAAAATAACAGGACGAATGGGAATAGAATGTATCACGGTTAACTAGATTAACCTAACAAATACTGTTAATTTTTGGCCAACATTGTAAGAAGCTTCCTCCAAACGGGAGGTGTGCATGGTGGGGTTCTGATCGGTGCCGTAATTGATTTTGATTAACCGCCGAAAGGCACGCATAAAATCAACCTTAATTCAGCATTATCTGGCTGCCTGTTTCCCGATGATCCCGATCGATCGATCACACGTGTTTGATTGACGGGAGTCTGCGTGCCTGAAAAGTACGCCAAGGAGTGATGGATTTTGAAGTCTCCGAAAATCAGGAAGCACGCGACCCATCAATCACCTTCCAGACTTGCACTGCGGTGGCTTTTCAAATTCGGACCTCCAAGGCTCCATAAACAAACATACTCGCCAAATTACGACCCATCACGCAAACTCAATACCTCTGTTCCCTCTCTCTCCCTATCTTCCTGCATAGATCAAATCCAGTTCAGCGACCTGTATCGAGAAATCTCCAGCAGATTGCACTCTAGAATTTGAATACCTGCGCTGATTTGCATTGCAAAGAGAGAAACGAATAAAAGAAACAATAGCCTACTTGGACCGGGTGCGCGATGTCAACTTTGTCAAATGGACCCTCCATTCGTTCGGATAAAATATGGCCTGGTGATGAAGATATTATACTCGTTCGTCGACCGGGAACCCTTTACTTCGGTCACAACTTTGTTGCACACCCGTGACGATTTCCAAAGTTGCACATTTCAATTCAGGTTAAAATTTATTAGTTCAAACGACCAACTGTACCAAAAAAAAATCCCCAAAGGTCCCTGTTCTCATTTTCATTGACCCTTTCCGCGATGCGCAGAAGCGACGACAAAAAGGAGAAAGGATTTGCAAGCGAAACGGGAAGTGAAAGAAGATTGGGATACCAACCAATTAATCAAGCTAATCGATCTCGGCTCGACTTCGGTTGCTTCTGAGAAGCCCATTGTTGATCGGTTCTCACCAAGCAAGCGGTGGAAAGATCGCGTGAGATTCTCCCACAATAGCAGCTTCCGCAAGAATCCCCCCTGCCCTCCCCACATAGGACTATAAGGGAAATGCACAGTGGCGCAAGAAAGGAAACCATAAAAATCGAAATTATGAATGAAAACGAGACTTCTGGCTCACCGGGACTTCAACAAGGTCAATAAAAGTGACTTTAAATTAATTGAGTACCATAAAAAAGCAACAAGAAAGGAATCAATTTTATTGGGAAACCTGCATTGTCAGGCATAAAATACTGTCAGGACACTGGTTTTGTCGCACATTAACACGCCCTGACGAGTTGTGAATGGGTTTCGATACTTCCGATTTAATGCTTTGCCCTTGTCTGGCCTTTTTCTTTTCGTTAGATTTTCTCAGCCTGATAAGTGCGGTATCCTTGTTGTTCTTTTTCGTGTTGCATTACTCGTCCCACGCCTACTGCGGTTTGCGATGACAGGTGACGATGCTTTGTTCGACGCAACCGTATGAAGGTACGGTTTAACGCCTACTTGACTTATTTGACAGTGGTATAAGCGCTGTGGTAAAAGGAATCTCAGGACTGTGCTCATCTAGAGTAAATGTCTCGAGAAAATTATGATTAGAGCCTGAAAGCCATGGGCCGGGACCAACGGACCATCTAGTTTTCATTGGAAATAATATGTGTGACAATATATGATATCATGTAATACAGATTGTAGTCTGGCTGGTCTATTAGCAATGAATTTACTTATAAATTAGGAAATTTACCAAGAATAGAACAGGTAGATTCAACTACCTTAAAATTCCAATGTTTAAAACATTATCGGACACAGTTCTCTTACTCCACAGATAAACTAATCTTCCATTTGGATGACTTTTTTTTTTAGTTTCCGTTTGCATGAAAAGTATAAATCAAACTGAATAGCATTCAGTCAATAAAGCCTGACCACGTAAAATTTCGAACACTTATATAATGTTGGCATAAAAAATTCTGGACATAATTCAATAAACCTGATTGTTAATTTCAGTATAGTAATGTTACAGGAGCATATATACAGTAAAAACACTTAATTCAGATGTTAATCCTTCTTTCAGTAAAATTCTCAAACTCTGTGTGGTATGCCCACCATCAGATTCCGTACAGTATCTACAGTTACTTTTGTGGTGGCGATTCTTAATCTTCCCTTGATTTGATCCCAATGGCTTTCTTCTAGTTTGAAAAGAGTTTCCGCTTAACTAGAGTCCTGTATTTTTCTATCGGGTGAAGTTCCGGATTGTTCGGTGTATTAGCTATTTTTGGCACGTATTTGACCTCTTGTGCTTCATACCATTCTAGGACGGACTTTGCATAGTGACAGTAGGCCAAATCTCGCCAAAACAGAGCTGAAGAGTCAAGGCTTCTGATAAACCGTAGCAACCGCTTTTGCAGACAGTCTTATTCGTCAGATCCTTGTTAATAGTGTTGATAGAGACGAAATTTTTGGATGTTGTACCCCTACCACATACGACCTGCCAAACCAAATAATTCTTCGGGGAAATAGACGCCTTTTTCGTCTAGAAATACTCGGCACCGGCGTTTCCTTGCATTGTGGTATAAAAAGCCAGATCTAGAAGCTGTCTTCGAGCAGCACTGTTTCGTCGTCCGTTATAGTACAAGATTTTATTTTTCCAAAATTGGTGTAAAGACTTTTTACAGTGAAATTTTGCCTGTCATCACGGTTGCCTCTTCTTTGATTTACTTTTTGCACATATGATTTTGATTCTCCAACATTGCGTGCCAAATTTCGGTTGGGATTTTTCTTAATAACGGCTACCACCTTCTTGCCCATTCGACGGGGGGCATACTTTTCGGTTTCTTCCGCTTCCAACCTTCCGATCCACAGTCAAGCGCTGGTCAAACGATTTGAAAACACTAAACACGGTTCTTGTTAGTAGTTTTAGTTTCTTGGAAAGATCGCAAACCGTCTGCGTTGGATTTTGCTGCTGCTCGTACAAAATGCGTTTGTACACTTCCACTTGCTTCGAGGCCATTTTACCAAATGGAACAAGAATGTAAACATTCTTGTATCACGTTATATCACGAAATAAAATGGAGAGTTTTAGCTATCATATAATAGAAACGTTTCAACGAACCGTGAAATAATTCAAAAAGTACACTGAAAGAAAAGTGGTCGAAATTCAACGTGGACAGGCATTAGATAGGATTTATACTTTTGAAAAAAAAAAATCAAATAGGATTACGTTTTAAGGTACAGGTGTGATAGGTTGAAGAAAGTTCAGGTTGGAAAATGTAACTTTATGGATTATATGCTGATTGTAGCCGTTTCAATTCACCCCTTGGTTCGAAAATTGAAACGCTAAATTTGGTATACATAAACACCTACGTAGCCAACATTTTCAATGACCTCACACGAACAAATCACAACTTACCTAGCGCAAAAAAAAAACTGTGTGAAATAAAAAGTTTTCAACGTTTAAGGTGGAATTGAGGCACAGCGAAAAAATGTTGTTGATTAATTAACACAGGAACGAAAATTAAGAAAACTCGGATGCATGTTCAGCTGCTCATAATAATCCTCCATGACAGTCAAAGGGTGCGCTTAGGTTTGTTTATATAGTTAAAAATAATCACAGCGATTACTAACTTCCTCTAGTAAATATGTCTTCCATTTCAACTTGCCCCGATGTACCCTATATGTGCAATTATGTTAAACAAGACATTGCTTCTCAGAACAAATATGAAGCGTTCAGATGTTGAAAGTATTGTTTGTGCCCATTGTTGATGTATGAAACATCAATTTCAAACATAGTTCGGATGCTTCAATCTCTTCCTTAAATCAAATATAAAATTTTATTAAGGTAATTAAGTATTGATTTTTCAATGCTGTTTCTTAACGTAGACCAAAGACTACAGGTAAAGAGACGAACAGTGTGGAGCCAAAAATGCCTTGTCGAGCAAAATAAACAAAACCTACTTGTCGTAAGAGGTATGGCAATCGTAGAATAAGGAAAAATAAATCATCAGATGCAGTTGCGGATAACAAATCGTAAAAAAGTTTGTGTCGCCGATTGCTACGATTTTTCACTATTCACCTCTTTACCTAAGCTCTTTGAGGTAGACTTCGTCTTGTTTTCTGAGAGAGCGATCGCAGCAAGCGTTGCCCGTGGAAGGTTGAGTTCTCGTGAGCTGTCAAGTTTTTTCTTTTGTTGCTGCTGTGGGTTTTTTCAAGTTAAAATTCTTTCGAAAATGTGTTTTATCTGTGATTTTCATAGAAGTGCAAGAAGCAGGGCAGCAACTGGGAGACAGCAAGATCTCCAAGGAGATCCGCCATCCAGTGACACTCCCAAAGAAGATTTGAAGGTTGGAGGCTATTAGATCAGCCGTGATATATGCTGAACGGAAACAGAAGGTGCTAAGGTTGAGCGAAATTGGCCGAGAAGGGCTGAATGAGGCCTCACAGAGGAAAACGGTCGGAGAACAGGAGACGCCGAAGGGCCCCTCGAATTCACGTGCGAGTCAGAGTGTCCAAGAAATCAAATATATTGTGGTTCAAATTAACTCTCACGCATTATTGCCAATTATCTTAAAAAACTAACTTCACGCTTTGCGAGTGGATCCAACAACTTTCTTTCTGTTAGTTTAAATCGGACCAAATTGGCCTTCGAATGATTTTTCTATAACCTTGTCAGTGAATATTCTTCATCACACTTTGTGAGAGGCCCCAGTAGCAGCCTTACTGTCGGCATAAATCTGACTAGTTTCGACTCTCAAACGTCATTAAAAATCCCCTGTCCTCCCAATGATAAACCACCATCATACTTTGTAAGGCAGCATCCTTACTGTTGGTAAAGACTGCACTCGAAGAAAAATGAGGCACTCAAATGATCACCAAAAATCATGTTTGGGTTTTCTTCAAACTTTCAGAGAGTAAACTACAGCATTAAAGTTGAACTTCATCGGTTTATTAAGGTTTTATGAAATAGACTTCTTTTAATACTTTTATCCACTGTTTTTCCAAAGCGAGCACGTTCTCGAATACTTTCGATGTTTTACGGAGTTTGGCCTTCATGATGGCCTCAACCGGACGAGGCTCCGGCGAGTTCGGTAGGCTGAAGTTTTTCGGTTCAAAACAACATGTTTATCTGCCAACTTACCATGTGGCCACTGGGCCGCCTGGGTCTTCTTGAATGATGGAATCCCAGGCGTTTTCCGATCCATCTATGGGACGCAATCGGATTTTTCCACGGTGGCGCACATCATTTTTTTTTTGGCGGATCTGCTTTTGTACCAATGGCTACTCGATGACCACTTGACTGATTGTGAAGAAATTTTGGCAACGTAAACATAACACTCTTAGGCAACGTAAACATAACACTCTTCAGTTTTCGCACATTAAACATTTAAAAGCTAATCATCTTGTATCATTATTTTCAAATCGGGTTTCAAGCATTATGAAAACTTTGTCTTCTCAGTGAAAAAGCAGCATCACACTTTGTGGGTGGCACCAATAGCATCCTTACCGTTGATTTAAATCGGTGCAATGCGGCTTTCCAGTGTGTTTGAAAATCTTGTTTTCCCAATAAAGTAAACCATCATCAGAACTTTGTGCACGGATCTAATGTCATCATTACTGTCGGTTTGAATCGGCAGTAGTTTTAGAATATATATTTTCGCAGCTCTTCAACACCAACACAAGGGAGAACACAAAAAAAAAATTGTATGAACATTGTAAAATTCCTTTTTGCCTTAATTCGGGATCACCAGTTTTGACACATTGAGGATGTACGTTAATCCCAAGCATCATGTGTTGGTTTTTTCTGTGTACTAACAGCTGATCTGACAACCACAGAGCAGCAAACTGCAGCGGTCAATCATGCTCATGTTGCCCCTGGTAAAATGTTGGTTGCTACATTTTTTTCTCCATTGCAATTCTTGCCATTCAATTCGAAGTTACTCATTCATTACTGATCAAAACTACACACTACCAAAAAGTCATCTAAATTTAGGTGCCCCGAGACCGACACATGCAAGCATTTACAAGGACGTACACGCTAAACAAAAATCCGCTGTAGAAACTACCATTTCGAGGGTTAGATTACCAAAAATTTTCATTTGACTATAAATGCGTTTGATTTTTCGATGCCTGCGATTGAAGTCAACCTTGGTGAGGTTAATATCAACATGAGGTCATGACTGTAGTCAATTTGACTGAAATTTCATGATAGTTTTGAAAACGGGCGGGTAAAATGGTAGTTTTTACTGCAAGAATTTCTTTTGTGTAAGTATGAGTTTGGAGAGAAATAAGTCGATCAAACCTACACACTTAGAAATTATTATTTCAACACGACACGCTATTCATAGTTGTAAAAAGTCGGGGAATGTAAAGAAACAATTCGTGTTAAATATATCTTCTGAAATTGAACTTTTTTTCTCAGCTCTTTCAACTAATTCTTAAGCGTTGAAGGATGCTGGCATGTTTATGTGTTATTACATTACATTTTGGTAGTGTGTACCTTTTGTCGAGTTACGTTTGTTGCGGTTTCAGAAGACATAATTTTACATGAAACCTTTACTTACGTTTCTCAATTTCTGTAAAAACAAAACGAATTACGTTTCACGTGAAAGTGATCATTTCTAAGTGTGCAGTGTAATTGCACAGAGAACTACATGAATGTACACAGTTTGAAAGAAACATTGAATTTTCTGCGTTATCTAAGGCACATTAAAGGAATGCGAGATTTGTCATTAATTCATGGGATACTTCATGATAATTGAAACCAGATATCGCTGAAATCAGGTCTGTTGTATGGAAGATTGCAAATAATTTCGTCGTTTACTTCTGCGTTGACTTGCAATTGTACGAAGTCAAATTTTGAGCGTCTGTTAAAATTCATTATTTTTTTCTGTGAAGCTTGGAGCCATCATCGGCTTCGGGGAGATGAAGGTTGGTTTGTTCGACAGAAGTGGTTGCTACATTGATTGATATGAGTTTTTTATATTTCTTGCGTTATCTAATGCACATATCTGGAAAGCCATATTTCATGGCATATTAAGCCATATAAATTTAAACCAGATATCTAAATCACCTATGCTTTTTTAAAGATTGCAATAATAACCCGTCTGCTAGAATTCATCATGTTTGTGTGTGTTGAGACTGAGGAATCCTCTTCATCTTCACCCTGTCACAAGAAGGAGTGTGTTAGTGACATACACGGAGAAAAAACAGTCCCGTTTTTAACAACGAATCTGTTTGTTGACATTCAAACTAAAGAACTAGTTGTTTTAAAAACCCGTTTTATTGTTTTAAACCAACGATTTTGTTTTGAAATAACACAAATTATGATTGTTCTAAACTAATATTTTTGTTGGTTCCACCTTCAAAGGTGTTTATTATTACCAAAATACAGGTTGCGTTGACTCAGGGAAAGGAAATAAATTTTCAGATTGATTCAACCGAAATGGCAGTTAAATCAAACTGATATTTTGTTTGCAGAAAAAATGACTAAACATTTAGTATGAAACAAAATTTTTTTTTCGGAACTAACTATAATTTAGAAGAAAAATTAGTAATCTCCATTTAATTCCAACTACCTTTGCTTATCTTCGACAGATACGCGTATTTCGTCTACAATGTGCAGACTTCTTCAGTGTCTCGTACTAATAACTCGACTGTTATCTCGTACTAAAAGTCGAAGAAGTCTGCACATTGTAGACGAAATACGCGTATCTGTCGAAGATAAGCAAAGGTAGTTGGAATTAAATGGAGATTACTAATTTTTCTTCTAAATTATAGTTAAAAGTATTCCACTAAACAGCTCAAACCCTCTAGGATTCATTTTTTTCGGGTTAATTAATGGGTAATTAATTCCGTCATCAGATCCCTGCTGCATGTTGAGCAACGGCGTCCGAACTCAACAATACTCAAAGTTTTCATCACAGGTGAAAATTCAATACTTAACAAAACCATGGAAATAGTAGAAAGGCTCGCATTAACATTTGTAGCATTCTCTTAGACTGAGAGACGTCTATAAATGTCTGTTAGCATTTTATTCAACAAAATAAATATTTTTGAAATTACTAAAGAAATGTAAGGTTTGTAAACAGAAATTTTTGTGGTTTCAACCGTTTTTGTTCGTTTGTTTTAAACACAAATCCAGTTTAATTGTACGTTCACACTACTGCTTATATTACGTGATATAGAGTATCTTGATTCGTAGCTGTAATAATGAAACAACTAACATAATGGTCAATTCAAACGGATGTCAGTTTAACTTAACTGCTTTAATCCCGAAACAATCACTCAATATTTAAGTTTGTTTTAACTACCGTAAGAAGGCCAATCAAACTAATTTTATATGTGTGTCCAATTCAACGTGAAATTTCGGTTAAAAAAAATCTAGAATATGTTTGCGTTAACCAATATTTATCGATCGCAGCAAGCTCTGCCCACGAACGGTTGGGTTTTCGCGAGCTGTCACGTTTTTTCTTGTGTGCGTTTTTGGATGTGATGTTTATGTTTCATGATTATTCTTCGACGTTAAGATCTTTCCGGGACGTTTGTAATAGGAGTTTCGCGAGCACGCCAGTGAATGAACATGTTTTGTGGAAAAAAAATCAATTACTAGCAAGTGAACAGTGCTCATCGGAAGTGTGAAAGAGTTACGGATACCGATTCGAATTCTTGCAGTTTGTAGCTTGAGAGACTATCTAATTTTGCTGTGCAAGCGCTACTATCGAAACAAATCGACGATTAAAGTTTAGATTTGATATCAGGAGATATAAAAAAGAAGAAATTTTTGTTTATCTTCAGTAGTAGATGTACATTTTCGAAGCATTTTTTGTGATTTTCATAAACTGTGTTTATGAAGTCGGATAGAAATGACACCTTGGATGATCGATCATTGGAATGCTATCTAGCCAGACCTCGCAAAGGATTTTCAGACAATTGAGAGGTGGTAAGTGCTTTCAAAAACGCGGAGCAAAATAGGTAATTTTTGTCCATTTTGTCCCTATATCACTTTATTTTGGACGTATATCAAATATATTGTAATCTTATTATGAATTGATGATCACATCACTTATCAAGGTGAATACTGATCCATCGAACCCTACCCTACTAAAATAGAAAACCCTCCTTCCTGTGACCTTTGTGGGGATGCAGAGGTAAACACGGTTCCTAAACAGCAAAGGTCACACTAACATTCCTTCCTTATTCCCACCTGATTGCAAGGACGTGGCCGGCGCCGGTCTTGATTATTAAATAAATTGAGTCACTGAAACGTGTACAGTGAGAATAGTCGGTTGCCCCATTCAGTTGATTCATTGTGCAATTTCACTGATTCTGATCAACCACGGAGTAGCAATTATTGATACATGCAGTCAATCAAGCTAAGCTAAGCTAAAGTAAGCTAATATGTTTGCGTTTACCAATATTTTTTCTCAGTGTAGGGTTATTTTTAGATCACTGTGGTAAGTGATGCAATCAGTGAAAGGGCGGTAAGCTGCCTGAAGATCATCTTCCTGAACAACAGATATTTCTTTGTCTCTTAAAAAGTTTCCAATCCCTAGTTTGTAGTTGTTAGTACTCTAATGATCACTTCTGCATAGCGCACCGCAAAAATGTAACCAAAGGAGTTAAAATTTCTTATAGCAACGCATGCTTCTTTTCATTCTTCTCAACCATCAATAGGAACGAACGAGTCAAGGGCCCATATCCGTCCTCCCAACTGGCGCCTAACAACACTGTCACCCAGGGCCAAAAGAAGATGTAATAATTCACTTTTGGAATCGCAGGCACAAGGAAGCACCTCGGCGAACATCAACCCACCCTTTGTATGTTCATTGTTTATTTATGTTTGCAAGCCACCGAACAAATTAAAGTTCGATAAAATTGATCGATGGGTTCGGATTCACCCAAACTAGGTATCCTCGATGATTATCAGGACAAATGAAAAACGTTCCTGTCGCCTTCCTTGTTCGCTTGTTTCGAACATCCTCCTCCTCGATACCAGTAGGCATGGACCCATGTGATTTGATTTATTGCCGCTTTTCCCTTTCTTTCGTTTTCATTTTCCAAACCATCCAACTTTCCGACATTCAGCAAATGCGGTATACCGGTTGCCTATCTTTTGGCGCATTTTTTTTGCGCAGCACACAGTCAGTGTTGCCACACCACGTCTTTGGTGCTATCAGTTTTTTCATCTGACCACGCCTTCCACGCCATCGAGTCCCACGTTGTTTCTAGCTAGATATGAATTAAGTCGGAGAAGTAGAATCTCACTTTTCTAATACTAAGCGATGAGACCACTACTCCACTTATTTCATATCGTTATTCGATATTGCACTGGGATGAATTTAACACTGCTTCTCCTACGTTTTGGTTGCTCAAGTCAAGCCACAACTTATGGGTATTAGTTAGATCTGACAGATAGACGCGTGTTCGGCACTGACAGATCCTCAGGGGAACATCGAGTCCAATCACTAAACTATGCCTATGATCTAAAATACCCAGAACTGGAGCTGACTGACTTTTTTTTCCGGTGCTGAGTACGAATCCGTTCGAACTTGTTGCAACGAAGCAAGTGCCCATTTCCTGTTTGCTCTACACTTGTCGACCGAAGAAGCGAACCTATTTCACAATCTATCATCACTCATCGTACAACCACGTCGTATCAGGTGATAAAGTCATTTAGAGCACATGTGTCATAAATGAGGCGATAAAAATTTTACAAGTCACTTTTTCCTATCCAGCCATAAGCGAGAGAAAAAAAAACATGCGTTCTTCGATTAGATTTTCCCGAAGGCGCCGCCATTACCCCAAATTTAGAAACCACAAATCCTGACCGGAGTAATCCTTGAGCCACGTCGACACACGAACCACTAAGCCAGTTCAACTATAGTTTTCAACTAACTACTCCGCAGCAAGACACCTTCCAACACGTTCCGATCGATACTAATTAATAAAGAAAGTTTAAATTTGTCACTGCTTTTTATACGAAGACCACACATTCACAGCCGTCTTTCGATGAGAACGTTTCCCAAATAGGCAAAGTACCAGTGGGGAGCCCAGCGCCGCAGTCTTATCAATCTTCGTTCCGTTCGATCCGGCACCAATACAACAACCGGACGAGCACCGATAGTCAAAGGTGAACCGATTTTTCGGACTGATATAGATAAGGATGCCCACGGTTCGATATTTATACGCAGACTGCGCACATAATACACGCACAGCCACATCGCCGCAACTCGCTGATAACAGAAATCCATCCAACAAACGCAAGCCAACCACATTCTAAGAACTTCGATAAACCATCAATGATATTACGGGACGGGTCGGGACGCTAGCTGGCGGGCCGGAGATTAGGGTGTGTGACACTACGGTTTCGGTTGGCTTGGCTGAATCGGGGCTGTACGGCGTGGGGTTGCGAAAGAAGACTTATCGCTCCGGTTAACTTTACTGCCACGGTGTTCGGCCGCGTTGCTTGTAGTCGCTAATCCTTTGGGGCTGGTTGCTTCACATCGGCAGGGATGGGCGGCAATTTTTTCTATTTTTCAATTTCTTGATTTTTTTTAAGTCTTCTAGATCCGGGGTGTTTGGGAGTTATCGGGTAGCAAAGCTAAGCTACCTTTAATGGGAATGTTTCGAAAAAGGTGGCTGCTGGATTAGGTTCCGCGTGGTCGATAGAAAGAGATAGAGAGAGAGAGAGAGGAGTGTTACACAACCATCGGGATCGAGAGACTTGACGAACACGTCAACCTAAAGATATGGCATTTTCGTGTTATCAAGTGGCAACAGTGCAGGTGATTTGGGTGGCTTATAAATTCTGGGGTTTTTCACGTATAAATAGCTTCGGCAAATGCTTATTCATCGATTGCAGAACGTTTTGAAGTTATTTGGCAATGCGAATGTCGAAAACATCATCGGATTGGTATTAATTTTAGGAGCGTTCAATTTTATTATGCTTGCTATCAATGCAATTTTATCACCAGCCTACTCCGTGAGGCTGAATATTGTCTTAGAACACGGTTAAATCAATTGATAAACAATGCAGTTGTATCTTTCAATGGTGTAGAAGACAAATCTTTCGTTCAAACCGATGAGTTACGGGGAAATGAAATGAACTCCAAATGAACTATTGGTTAGGGTAATTATCACTTCTTCTTTTTGAGACTAAATCCCAAGCAAAACTAAACATACATCGCTCCAATTGTTAACCAATGGATGCTCCATTGGAGCACAGGATTATTGCAAATTGCACGCCTGACGTCTTAATAGTATTTGAAGTTGGTCCACAGAATAGGTACGTTATCCCATAATTCCTTAAGGCCGTCTCAACATCTCACGCGGTCTATTTGTCTTCTAATATAAATCTACAACCAGCTTACGCTTTGCGTTCATGTCCATAGAGTGCAACCAAATCAAACAATTTTCCAGAACAAACCATATCCGTCAAATGCCAGTTGGTTACACGTACAATGAAAATTATGCACATATCGGCAAACAAAACTGTACGAGAGATACACTGAGACAAAAAAACACTGACAAGCAACCTTTGCCACCCTGTATAGAGAGACCTCATTCGATTTAGTGGTCCAAATTTCGTTGTTTTTGCAAACAAGTCAAGGAACTTTTTTCAATAGGGCGAATCTAGCAAATCTCCTGTCTCGCTCTTTTTCATTTATTACAGCGCCATTGCAAAACTTTTGAGGGATTCTTTGGGTACCGATCGAAACACATCAGTGCTGGCTAGCAAACTCTACAAATAGTAGAATAAAAAACGTAAAGGTGATTGGAATATTAATGAAAGATAAAGTAATCAAAACGAGTCTCTAAATGTTATATTCGCCCTTAAAGATCTTAAGATCTTAAAGATACCGCCTATGAAGACCAGTGTTAAGATTTTGCTAATCAGCGCTATTTTTGTCAAGATGTTTGAAATTCTATATGACAAATTTTGAAATATAAAATATGAGCACATTGGTAAAAGTTAACGTTGATAAGCATTGATCAAATCTATATCTAAAGACTGGACTCGGAAAAAATGATCACCAAAAATTCATTTTAAATCGTATACTTCTCAAATTTTTAGGTAATAAATAACTATATATTAGCTATGTTTTGGCATAAATTTTTTTTTATTGAATTTCCTCCCTCAAGCTGAATGCTCGTACATTTATCTTAACACTGCTCATGAGATCTTGGGCGAGGCTCTGTCCATCTTCCTTACACAATTTCTCCCAGTTGTTTTTTCAAAGCTTCATCGGTTTTGAATGTTTTTCCGCTTTTCTTGAACTTCTTCTTCATTATCGGCCAAAACTTTTCGATCGGACGAAGTTCTGGTGTATTTGGCGGGTTCACCTCCTACGGGACCACATTAACGCCTTTCGCTTCGTACCAATCCATTACAGGGTTGTCGTAATGGCACGAAGCGAGATCCGGCCAGAACAGCGTGGGACCACGGTGAGAGCGGAGAAAGGGCAGCAAGCGCTTCTGCAAGCATTCCTCTCGATAAATCTGCCCGTTTATGGTGCCGGTTGTAATGAACGGCTTGCTGTACCGTCTGCACCCGCAGATCGCCTGCCACAACAGGTAGTTCTTCGCGAATTTGTCCATCTTTCTCTTCCGGAACTTCTCCGGAACCTCCATGTGAGACGTACCGACAAAAAACTCGAGGCCGGGGATTTGTTTGGTGTCCGCCTTGATATATGTCTCGTCATCCATGACGAGACAGCCTGCCTTGACCAGCCACTCACAGTACAGCTTCCACGCACGCAATTTGGCCACCGTGTTTTGCTTGTCAGTCCGGTTTGGCGCCTTCCTGACCTTAAAAACACGTAGCCCAGCCCGTCTCATGGTCTGCTGGACGAACCAGTTCGACGAATTGACCGTTTTGGCCACATCTCGGGTGGAAAGGTTTGGGTTATTCTCAAAGTACTGCCTATCTTCCGCGCCTTCTCTGGGTATTCCGTTTTCGGTTCTCGGCCGCTTCCAGCGATGGTCTTCGTCTTCTGGAACATCTTCACAACGCTGGACACGGTGGAATGGTTTGGATTCCAAGCCTTTTCCCGATCCATCTGTGCGACTGACCAGGATTATCGATCACCGCGCCCAAGATTTGCTGGCGTAGCTCTTCATGTTTCGATGGCATCTTGAAAACTACTTGACAGATCGCAAATTTTGCACACATAAAAACAACACTCTAAGCTAGTCTTACTCAGAATTTCATAAATTTTTACCCACGCGATGAAAAGTTACACTCAAAACAACCGTGTAAAAAAAGACTAAATAGAGTTGATAAATTCACATGCTTTAACATTTTATATAGCTTTGATTTTGTCTCTATGCATTATCATTCCATGCAATGGTCAAAATACAGTTTTTAAAATTTTGAGTATTTACACCAAAAATTGTGAATTTTTTGAAAAACTGCCATATGATTACTTTTGGTCCAAAACGTAAAATGTTATTTGAATTAGGTCGATAAGTTGTTCGGTTCTGGAGATATCGCCGAAAACAACCCGTGGAAAAAAAAATTGTGCAAAAAAAACCTTAGTGTTTATAAAAATGGATTTCTGTCTGTCTGACCCTGTAAGTTCTGAAGCGATCATCGTGAAAATTTGTATGTAAGTGTTTTTGGGTCCGGAAAAGGGTTTGAGATAGTTCGAGATCCCTCCCTTCTCTGAAGGGGGACTCCCCTAAAAATGAGATTCAAATTTCAGCATAACTCTAGAATTAATCAAACAAATGGAACCATATTTGGCCTGTGGGTTTTTTTGGAGGCAAGATTTGTTTCTATGGTGGTTCGAGACCACTCCACTATCAGGAATCGATGGCTTTTATACAAATGAAACAATTTTTTTCTGTGCATAACTGGAGAACTAATCAAGCATATGGAACCAAATTTGACATGTGGAGGTTTTCCAAGCAATACATGTTTCTTAGGTGGTTTGAAACCCTTCCCTTTTTTTTAAGGGGGAGGGGCTCTCATACAAACGAAACACAAATTTAAACTTATCCCTACTGTTATGAAAATGTGTATGCAGAGGTTTTTGGCACCGGACAAGATTCTCAGGAAGGATCAAACCCATCTGAAAGAAGGGTTTC